>CM076572.1:192879094-193479094 GCA_034641835.2 Pinus albicaulis
GCAGCAAACCATGTCATTGAGGCAGTTTGAGACTCCAACTTTTAAGGGGTCATAAAATTAAAAATAAATTATATAATATATATTATAAATAATAAATTAATAATTATAAAAAATAATTATTTAATGAATTCAAAAAATTATTTCGAATATTTTAAGTTTTTAACCTGTTGCGCTTTTTGGTGTGTATTTTTTCAAATACACTCTAGTTGCGCTCGCATCCTAAAGGGCTACATGTTTGGCTGAGTATTCTAATGACAAACCTTTGGAGATTTGGTATTCTACCACAGTAGCTCCTCACCATGCATCTACAACAAATAAGATAAATTTATAAAGTTATAAACATAAGAAAATTTAAAATTGAAAGTTGAAGCAAAGTATAAAGTTATGAACTTGACGAGACAATGAATTTTGAAACAAACTAAATCTTACCTGGCATTTTAGTATTCCTATCCTGGACAGCCATGTTAAAGCTCAATGTGTCACCTGCCATTCTGTATATCTCCATTTCTTTGGAGATATCTACACGTTGTGTTGGAAATGGCACCATCTTTTGAACACAAGTGAAAAAGCTGTCCATGACCTCAACATCAAATAAGAAACCACAAGAGTAAGCAAATTCGGGGTTCAGGAAGATATCTACAGCATGAATGGGATGAAGTAGTGTGTTGTTCCATCGCTCATCAATCACTTCCCATACAAGAAGTTGTTTCTAAAACCCCTCATCCCCCTTATCTTCATAGTAGCTCCGAATGACTTCTTTGGCCCTATCCATGGCCTCATACAAGTTGCCCATTGTGAGCTTCTCTCCATCAACTAATCTAAGAACATTTACCAAAGGTTTAGTAATGCTGCACACGTGCTGCACTCCCACCCAGAGGCTTTCCTGATATGAAACTAACCTGCATATGGCCTCTCCCTCTGGTTTGTCGCTATATTTCAAAGGATGCCACTCTTCTGAAAGAAACATTCTTTTCACATCCCACATAGAATTCATGAAAGATTAAAGAGATATGAAACTGGTGGCAAACCATGTAATTGTAGGGCGCACCAACTCGTTGTTGGTGAATGTTCTCATCAAATGAAGCATATGTGCATGATTATATATAAATTTTGTAATGCTCTTTGATGATTCAACAATATCTTTGACAAAATGAATTTTTTCTATGTCCTCCAACCGAGTGTTTTAAAAACCGACCGGTTTGAACCAGAACTGGCCTAAACCTGGATTAAGTAGATAGCTCCGATTGGCTAAAACCGGCCATGCAACCCGCTACCTAGGGCATTTCGCCAATTTTTAAGAAAACCTAGACCTACTAGTTAGAACTAACCGCCGGGGTTCCGTTCCCTAACCTGACGGTTAGTTGCCATCTCCTACGCGGACCGCACACGGCGAAGTTATGTTTTAGGGCTGATTTGGAGCCAAGGGAAGGGCTGTTTCCCTCCAAAAACACCCTCCCAATCCGGGGCCTGCTCCCCGATCGGCCTGCTAGTTGCTAACTCCTACGCGGACCCACATTATCGGCGGCAGTTATGTTTTAGGGCTGATTTGGAGCCAAGGGGAGGGTTGTTTCCCTCCAAAAACACCCTCCCCAATCTTTTATAAGGAGGAGCAGCCTCTCTTTTGTCTCACACCAACTCATTTGTTGTTTGTGAGTTTGATTGAGAGCTTGGAGAGTGTTGAGTGTTTGCCGGAGCAGTGATCTTGGAGACTTGGAGTTGGAGTTGGAGTTATCTTGGAGATAGTTTGGAGCTGTCAATAGCATTGGCATCTTCAGGAGGACACTAAGGAGGCTAGTTTGCATTGCCAGCTAAGAATTTGCACTTGAAAAATCCTTCATTTCATTGCTGTTCATGTATTTATTTTCTCATGTGTTTAGCTATTTTATTGCTCTAAAATCTCTAGTCCTATGCTATCAAATTTTGTATGTTTGAATGTGCATTTTGTTTTGTAAATTTAGCCTTAGTTGTCCATTTATCTTAGCTGCAATTTTTTTTAAATGGTAGATTTATTTCCAAATTTCAATTATTTCAAGTCAAGATGGCTCCAAAAGCCAAGGACAGTGCATGGGTCCATTGTGATGTGATTGATGGAAAGATGGTATGCAAACTTTGTCGAAAATGTATTGGAGGTGGGGGTATTCTTAGATTGAAACATCACTTGGCTGGGATAAGAGGCAATGTAACGCCATGTGATGCACCTAATGCAGTGTTAGGTCCGATTAGGGCAGAATACCTTGCCAAGCTTGAAAAGTTTGAGGAGACTAAGGCTAGGGAGAAGGCCATCCAAGAAGAAATTGCAAGGAAGAGGGAAATATTAGAAATGATGAGAGAGAGTGGGTATGAAAATGAGGAGTGTGATATTCAAGACTCCTCTTCTATCCCTTCCACCAATAACCCCTTTAAGTATGTTCCTCCTGTTGGCAAAAGATCAAACCCAACAAAGAGACCCAACCTCATGAGTTATTTCTCGTCCAATGCTAATCCCACAACCACTGCCAGTGCCTCCATGTCCCAGCCAACTCCAAGTCGTCAACCCACTTTGGATCAACATTGGAAAAACAATGCAAAGAAGCTTCTCATCAGTACATTGCTAGATGGTGGTATGATTCAGATATCCCATTTAATGCTGCTAACTCACCTTATTACCAAGCTATGTGGGACTCTGTTTTTGTTGCAGGAAAGGGCTTCAAAGGCCCTACTGCACATGAGTTAAGGGGAGTTCTTTTGCAACAAGAGATTTCTAGTATTGATGAGTATTTGGCTGAATATAAAGAGTCATGGCTCAAAACAGGTTGTTCCATCATGTCAGATGGATGGACTGATGGAAAGAACCGCACTATCATTAACTTCCTTGTTGCTTGCCCTTGAGGAACAATGTTTTTGAGATCAGTTGATGCATCTGATAAGGTGAAGGATGCAGCGCTTCTATTTGAGCTTTTGGATGAGATTATTCAGGAAGTGGGAGAGCAGAACGTTGTGCAGGTCATCACAGATAATGCCTCAAACTATGTTCTTGCTGGAAAGATGCTCGAGTCCAAGTATAGTACCATATTTTGGACTCTATGTGTTGCACATTGCATAGACCTCATGCTTGAGGACATAGGCAAACTGGAATGGGTAAAAAGCACTGTAGAGCATGGCAAGTGCATTACAAAATACATTTACAACCACTCATGGGTATTGAGCCTAATGAGGAAAAAAACAGGGGGCAAAGAGCTTGTTAGGCCTGCCATTACGAGATTTGCAACTCACTTCCTCACGTTGCAATGTCTCAATTCTCAACAGAAAAACCTACAGAAAATGTTTTCTTCTGATGATTGGACTAAATCCCGGTGGGCTCGTAGACAAGATGGAAAAGACACCAAAAAGAAAGTCTTTGACAGTTATTTTTGGAAAAGGTCTTCAAAGCTGGTAAAAATTACTGAGCCCCTTGTTAAGGTGCTAAGGATGGTGGATGGGGAAAGGATGGCAATGGGATACATTTATGAGGCTATGGATCAGGCCAAGGAGAAGATACGGGCAGCTTACAGGGACAGGTTAGCTAAATATGGCCGGATATGGGAGATCATTGATAACAGATGGAACAATCAACTCCATCGTCCTATACATGCAACTGGGTATTTTTTGAACCCAAAGTATCATTATAGAGCTCAGCTAGGAGATCAACAAAATGGGGAGGTCAGATCTGGATTGATTGATTGCTTGGAGCGCATGGTCCCTAACCGTGCAGACCTTTTGGAAACACATAAACAACTTACTCTTTTCAGTATGGCAGCTGGTACCTTTGGAAAGAACTTGGCAAAAATGGCAAGAGATGTGGATCAACCAAGTAAGCAATTCCAATTTGTTTTTCTTTCATGTTAAATTGTTTGTAAATAAGTAATGAAATGAACTATGTTACTAATGAATGTCTTTTTATTTGCAGCACATTGGTGGGAGTCATTTGGCGGCCAATGTCCTCAATTGCAAAGGTTTGCAATTAGAATCCTCAGCCAAACTTGCAGCGCTTCAGGTTGTGAGTGCAATTGGTCTGTTTTTGAGCGCATACACACAAAGAAGAGAAACCGTTTGGAACAGAAACGGTTAAATGATCTTGTGTTTGTGCAATACAACCTTCGCTTGAGGCGAAACCAACTGATGAGCAAAACACCTGATCTAGATCCCATTGTGTTGGATGATATTGATCCAACATCAGAATGGGTGGAGGAGACTGAAGATCCAGTGTTTGAGGCTGATTTTGATTTTGATGCAGCAGTAGCAGGGGGTGAATTTGAAGCAGATTTGGTAGCACCATCAGATGCAGACCCAGGATTGGTAGCTGCATCAAGCAAAGGCAAACAACCAATGGTCGACACTAGTCATGCACCTCGAGCAACTCGTGCTTCCATTAGGTCCACTTCTATTGTTATTGGTGGCAGGGGTACTGAGGTTGCAGATGAGCTTGAGGTTGAGGCATCCTCAGACTCTGATCCAGATGATGTCTATGCAACAACCGATGTTGATCCTGTTTCTAGTAGCGGTGATGAATTTGATGATTGATCATCATTCATGTGTAGTCTTGTTACTTGTATAATGTATTAGGCCAATGGCCTCATAGCTTGTAGCATTGGTTTTGGACTTTATGGGCCATCTGGAACCTCATTTCTTATGTATTTTTCGATGATATGTATTGCACTCGGTGCCATTTTGATATATTCACCTTTGCATGGTATATAAATGAGCAAACTTTGCATATTTTGTCTCTATTGGCTTGGAATCATGGTTGCAAATCTTAAAAATAGTTTTTTTTTATTAAAAAATAATTATTTAATGTATTTTTTTTTAAAACCGGTTCATCACATCTGTCATTCCTGCTAGGACCTGCTCGGTTATGTTCCTATTCATTAGGTCCATCTATCCTAGCCACCGGTTCCCGCTTTAAAACTATGCCTCCAACATCAAATCAATGTAGTGTGCAACATAAGGTGTCCAAAATATGCTAGGATGCCTCTCTAACATCTTGCCAGCAACAACATAATTTGCAGCATTCTCTGTTATGACTTGGACAACATGTTTTGGACCCACCTCCAAAATGAACACATCCAATAAATCACATAATAATCGTGCATCTTTGACATGTGTAGATGCATCAACAAATTTCATAAGCATTGTCTCCTTGGGACAACTGACTAAGAAGTTAATAAGGGTTCTACCCTTTTGATCAGTCTAATCGTTTGACATCACAGTGCATCCTGTGATTGCCCATGATGCCCTTAACTCCTCCAATCTCTTGGTGCAGTCAACCTTTTCATTTTGAAGAATGTGTCAGCTTCTTCCTTCTCCCTTCTTTTAATAATTGAGAAGATAGATGGTTGTGCACCAGGTGTGGTTCTAGGAACAAAATATGATGAGGAAGCTACGGGGTTGGGTGTAGAAGATGCTGATGGAGAACCACTACCACTCTCACGGTCACCTCCAAATCTTGACACTCCACCCCCTACTATTTGACTCCTTAGAGCTGCCTTGGTAAGTTTAGTTGTTTCTATTCCTTCCAATGATTTGAGGGCTCTTCGGATGATTTTTGGACTGGTATTTGTGCAAGGCCCTATCTCATGTCCAGGAACTTGTGCAAGGTGATACTTCAATTTGTATACCCCCCTTGTCATGTGCTGCCCACACAACTTGTAAGTCAAATTTGATCTGTCAAACCCCCCATCAGGTTCACCAAATTCCCAGATAGGGTCCAATTTCCTTGGCATGTTTGTAAATTTGTTGAACTCTTGAATTTTACTGTAAGATGAAGTTTGAACTTTGAAATTTGAACCTAGGGCACAAGAAGAATTGCAAGTTAAAAAATAAAAATAAAATATTGTACATACAACATTTTGAAATTTTCACAAAAAAATTCCCTCAATTTAATGCAACAATAATGGAAAATAATACACATTCAAATCCAAGCAAAAATGATGGAAAGAAACTAGGGGCTCAAGAAGAAATGAAAAAAATAAATCTAACAACCAAATTTTTGCATTTTTGACCAAGATAAACCCTCTCCACTCAATGCAAAAAAAAAAAAAAAAAAAAAACAAAAAAATGCAAACAAAAGCATGGAAAATACATGGGTGAATTCATGGAAAAACAAGAAAAAAACAGAAAAAATGGGCAAATTTGATGCCCATACCTGGAAACCACACTTTGTTGAAGAAACTTGGTCCAAACTTGAATTTTGTTGGCTTGGGATGCTAAATTCCTTCACTTTTCTTCTCTTTTGCCCTTGTAGATGACTTTTCCTGCTCCTTAGCTCTCTTTCTTGCCCTCTGTCTGCAAAAATGACAAAAAGAAATCGAATTTGCAACTTATTGGGTCACTGTTTGATGGAACCACGATTTTTACTTGTCGAATTGTGATTTTTTCATAAAAATCGCATTATTTTCACAAATTTTTGAAAATAAAAAAATCGCTGAAAAAGTTGGCGATTTTATCGGCTGAGTGAAAAATCGCGATTTTATTGCGATGTTCGCTTCACTGATATATATATATATATATATATATATATATATATATTCGCTCCCCAACCAGGAGTTTCTGAAAATGTCGCTTCCGCTCCCACCCCCTGTTTTCGCTCCCGCTCCCAGGTAACCTTGGTATCGAGATACCATACAAACTGTTTTATACGAACTATAGATGCTCCACAGAGATCATAACTCGAATCATAGAGAGACCATCCAAACTTCAGACCACCGAAAAATCTCATACCCTTGGAGGAAGCCGGCATTGAAGATTTTGGTGGGAGATTTATAATTCAAATTTCAAATAATCATTTGCTTTTGAAAATAAAAATTTGTAACAAGTAATAATATCTTTATCAATTTTGAATTTCTTCTTATGGGTTTATTGGATTTGTCAAGGGAAATTCTTCCTAACGTTGCCCCATATTTTATCGCCATAGACTCCGTTAGCCCTCTTAATCGAGGAAAGCACTAAAACCATTTTTTTTTTTTTTAGTAAATTATCACTAGGTTACGACAAAATCTGCATTTTATAGCTTTGTTTACATTGAACTTGATAGTCTAAGGGTGGGGCTTTGCATTTTTTTTCAGCCATTAATTAGCAGCAAGTCTAGGTTTTTTTCTTGCTGTTCTATATGTTTTCAGCCGTTTAAAATTTTTTGCAATCTATTTCTTAGTTTATTTTATCAAATAGCCTTTGTTTCTCACTTGTCTATTATCAATTTTAGGATACTTTTCTATTGCTGTTATAAATTTGCATATTGTAATTGTGTTTACTATAAACCTTATTTTATAACACCAATGCATAATTTAAAGATAACTTGTGTTTGGTAACCTATTAGGCTATTTGAGCCAGTTACCCACCAAAAGTGGGTGACCCCATGGGATAAATTTTTCTCCTATCATCTCTTCCAGCCGACCAACTTGCAACCCTTGACAACCAATAATAGCCGATGATGATGTGTTATTCATTCCTCCGCCACCTGCATCAATCATATGTTTTCTTGCCTTGGAAAGAGCACTTGTTGGAAGGTAGGATTCTCATCAAAATGTACTTTATTCATTTTGCAATCAGGTGGTTATGCTTGTTTGTATTTTGGGAATTTGACATGGATTTTGGGGTGAGCTAGAAGGAAGAGGGGTTTTGACAGTGATCTTGTTCTCTCACTTTAAATGGGGCATTAATCAATGGGGCATTAATATTTCTTCTTACTTCAATGGGACCTCCCCTAATGGCCTAATGGGTATAAAGGGGCACTACTTGGGAAACCCCGATTGAGATAACGTAGTCCCATTTATCCCTATTCGTACTTACCACTTTCCATCTTACATTACAAACCCTTTATTCCACCTCCCTTCTTCGGGTTCAACTAACCATTGGTTCTCTAGGATTTGACACCATACATCCTCATACCTAGGTAGGGCTTGGAACTTGGCCCTGGGAGGTTGATGCAACTAAAAGAACAAGAAAAATCATATGATGGCCAGAAGCAAAAAAGAAAATCAAAGTGTAAAAGATAGTTGGGACATACACATTAGCATGTGGGAAAAAGTCTAGCATGAGCTCTTCCTCACCCATTATGGCCATCACTTTGTTCTTGAGCACATGTTGCTCTTCATATTATGAGAGGGAACTCGTGCATGTCCCAAACCCTGGTGGGTAATGAGTTGCCTCACCATTAAGGGGGTATTTAGTATTACTGCTATACATGTACAAAACAAGCTCCAACCCTTGAGCTACAAGTAGTAATACGAAGGAAAGTCAAGAAAGAGTAAAAGGAGTAGATGACCGGTGGAAAAACAAAGGCCGAGTTTTTAACTCATGCATCCATGATTGCTCCTTCCCCACATTTATACATTCAGGATGAGAAGCCCATCATAGCTGGTCCCTTTAACCATGGCACTTGGCCATGAAGTCTTCTCCCCTCCATTCCATCATTATTCACATGACACCTATCAGTTGAAGGTTGGATCAAGGACATGTCACTTCCCCCTAGTGGATGGAAACACATAATAGGGTGGTCTATTAGCCTCATTTGAAGTGTCAAATTGCCCATTACTTTCAAGCTTGGTTCACTTAGATGCAAAAATGATTTAATTTCCGTAATGATGTAGTTGCTAGCAATGGATATTGTGTAACTGTCAGGTGGGTTCCACAACCATGGCTTGGGCAACTTAACTAGGGCTCAACTCTTTTAGAAGAGCATATTGACATCCACAGGTGGAGCATTGAGAGCCATGGGATTCCGAGCAATAACAAAGCATCACACATAGCCATGGGCACCTTTAGCACCCACAACGTTCTAGCACTTTGCCCTACGTTGATGCTGTTTATACGATGATGCACTTGGGACCCAACATGCCTCCAACCGACTTAGCACTCTTAGAGGGAGGATAGTTGATCTAGGGACTATAGGAGGATGGTCTCACACCTTGAGACATGGGACGACTAGAACCAATGTGAGGGCCCCAAATGTTGGAGTAAAGAGAGGCCCTTTGACCCCCTGGAGACCCATGAGACCAGTTTTGTGCCCCAAGATGAAAATTAGGGTCCACAAAGGAGCATTGACAGAGAGCTAAGGGCCAACCCTTAGGAGTTAATTTTTGAGTGTTTTTACTCACATCTTGTTATCAAGAAGCCTCAGCGCTAGCCCTAGAAGGGTCACACATGCATAACGTCATCATTCTCTCTCTTATGACTCACATGTGTGGGCAAGAGTTATGCTTTATCATTGGCTACTAGGTCGGCTTGTGACCTAGCTTGTGATTAGCACATTATTTTGTTATTTTGAGGGGCATTAGGCAAAAATTAGAAGTCGCAGTCCTCATATAAGTAGAGGAGACATTTCATTCTTATAAGTGATCATGACAACTTGGAGATTTCAACCTCTCTTTAGACAATTTCAACCCTCTTTTCTTGTGGTAGAGTTGTGACCTATGAATGCACTTTGATGTTTGGAGCAAATCGTTTGTCTTTGGAGATATTGTCTTGGATCAATGAATGAAAATATTTGCATGTCATCTTGTAAGTGAACTTGTTATTGAATAATTATTTTTCTTTATGACTAATGTATGGAATATATTGAATCTAGGGTTTTCTATTGTATCCTAATTTGTTGAAAATCTATTTGGTAAAATCTAGATATCATTATTGCATGCATTACTCATTAAATAACATGTGAATGATAATCCTCTAGCGGTGAACTTTGATTAACTCTCCCATGAAACTTCGTGATCCATTGCATAGGTAATTGCAAGGGTTGTTGGTGCTAGGGCATCAATTATCCTTCCTCCTTAACAACATTTTGGTCACTTAATCAACTCATAGAGTCCATCCACCCAAGGATAAGGCATCGATCCTTGTTTGTTGATGATCACTTTACTCATAAATTCTTTATCCTCTTTCCCTTATCCTAATTCGACCCTTTCAAGGCCAAGCTCTCAAATTAGGGCATAGTGCGAATTCCTAGGCAAGGTAAATTTTTGGCGTTGGAGAGTCTAAATGGCAAGAGGATAGTGGTTTCCACAAAATCACTTCTTTTGGTAGGCATTCACTTCAATTGCATTCATAAATTTCTTTTCCCTAGTTGTTTGCCCTAGGGAAAACCCTAGTTTGGTATTGCTTCAACTTAAGGTCTTATTTGAGGGTTTCACGTGCCTCTATTTTGTTGAAAATCATTGTTGGAAACCCTTTCTCCTCGCCTTGACCTTGGGCCATCCCAACTCTCAACTTATTAAACAAACCCTAGATCTTGTGCCTCATCAAATAGGTCTCTCTCAAGAAAGTGAATTGCCTCCTATTAGAGCCTTGAGCCTAAATTATGTTTTTCTTGAAGAAGGCCTCCTTAAGTCACCTTGTACCCTAGCATTACAATATCTCTTAGATGACCTTCTCACATATAGGGACTCCTCCTGTTAGCAAATTTCCATAAAGAGCAGGGGGTTTTGGTTGTGGTGACAATGGGCTATCACCACATTGGTGTCACTTGGTCTAATGTTAACCTTGTATGGTGGCCCTCTCCAAGGCCTGCTAGATTTTGTAGCAACAAAGCCTTTCCAGGACTTGCTAAGCTCTCTAGATTTAGCCATAGGGTCCTTGAATTTGTCTTGGAATTACATCTTATCTTACTCATAACCCTAATTATTGAACATCTATACTTGGGTGTAGTTTATGGTTAAACCCTTTGGGGTGTTGATAAATGAAGATGCTAGTAGATTAGTGTAGGTTTCTCTTAAGTTGATAATTACTTGTGAATGTTTGTTGGCATCTTATTAAATTTATGTTCTTTTTATCAAGCAATTACCAAAATGTACAAAACATGAAGATCACAAGAGATATAACACAAGAAATGAGGCTCCAAACCAGGGCAAATCCCCACAAGGGGGAAAACCCCAAAATCCTCTTCTTATAGAATCAGATCCCATAAGTGAGATATCCAAGACCCAAGACCAAAACCAACACTGCCACAAAGACCCCAAGTCAATTGTAATATTCCTTTTTCTAGTGTCCCTTATGGCATGGTTAGGATGGACCTTCAGAGTTGGGGGTAGACATGTCATAGTGGCGGGTTTGTGTCATCGATGGGTCCAAGGGCTTTTGGTGGGGTTTTAAGGAGTTTTTATGAGGTCTGATGGCGTTTGCTTGGTATATTCCATCATCCGCACAATTTTCCTTTCATTCCGTTTCATTTCGACAACTTTCAAAAAACAGAGTTATTAATGGGCCTGACTTAATTAATTACGCTTAAGGTGACATTTCAGGAGGAATACTTGGCATAACACCTTAGTGTAATAGCTTGTTGGAATTAGAACGAGAAGATCTACAAAGTGGGATGGTTAGAAGTGATTTTCAGTGGCCTGAGGAGGCATGGTGGCCAATTTACCATTTTTCCACATTAAAAAGAATATTTTAATTGAGGGAAATGTGCTCAATGATTAAAATAATAATAAAATTGGAGCTTCTAGAGGGGTCCATCATATCTATAAAAAGAGGAGGAAGCCATTAGAGGACATCTTGGATTTGATATTTCTTCTTATATGAGAGGTTGAGAACCCGTTTCTCTACTTCATTGGTAGCCCCAGGATGGAAACCCTCGAGTCTGTTGTTGACTGTTGGACAAACTCAAGTCTCTTTGAAGAGACTTCATCCAGGAGTTTCATAGAGCTTCAAGGATATTGGTGTGAGGATCATTCAGGTCCTCAATTGGTGCTTCATCGTCTTTCAGTTGATTTAGTGGGAATTGTTGTTGGAGGGAGAGTGCAACAATTTTGGAGTTTTGAGAGATCAGGATCAGCATATTAGCAGAATATTTGGTGGTCTTCTAAGCTATTGCTTGGCATGTAATCTTTCTCCCATATTATAATAAAATAAAGCTGAGTTTCTTTTTGCAGCATTATTCGCTGTTTCTTGTGTTGTTGAATTTTCTGGTGATTTTCTCTTAAATGGGTGAAATTTTTATATGAAGAATTGTGGTTCCAGAATTGGCAAAATTTTCTTTCTGGTACATTACATCAACGCTCCTCCAAGTCTCTTCAACAAGTCAAAGTTAATAAAAGTCAACGCTGGTCAAACTTCTAAAATCTAGTCAATTCCTGAAATTTTGGCCCCTGTAATTTCGACCCCTTGAAATTTCAGGCCTGCAGTGCCTCATACACATTCACACGTGTGAGTAGAATTAGGGTAGAATTCAATTCATCTTCTCTTTCCATTGACCTCCTTCTCTCGTGTTTGACTTGGCCAATTTTTCCTCTTGTCTTGGCACATAAATCGATGTGGATAAATGAGTGAGTGAATGATGTTGAATTTCTTGTATTTATACATGTCTAGTAGGTCAAATAACTGCCTCTTTAGGCCCACTTGTCAAGGAGGGCCAACTTGGTCTTATGGATGACAAAATGACATTTTTGACTCTAATATTTTTTTTTCGTTTTCTTTACAAAAGTCCAAATGGGACTTTGGACTCAATTACATTTCTTTGACTCATAATGAATTTTATTTTTAACTCAATAAGCCCTATATGCATGAAGAGCGTGTTTTGACTAGAAATAAAATAATAATAGTGAATGTAATAAATACATTAATAGCACATTTGAATTTCATTATGAAGAGTGACACGAGGGTATTTGGCTTGGAAACACTTGGGTTATCTAATCTCTAAGATTTTCTAAAGAAGCCTCCTTTGCGGGGATAGTATCCAACCACAAAACAACAAGGGAACAATTGATAAGGAGATGGTGGTGGTTGATTCCATTGTTGCTCATAATCTAGAGTGCATAGGGAGGCTTTGTGCTATGGTGCTAGATTTTGTAGTAATAGTAATAAATGTGATTTTCCCATTTTCCTTTTGCATCCAAGAGGCACCAATGTCTATTCAGCTTCGTTTGAAGAGGAAAATAATTATTGAGGCATCAATATATTTATATAGGTTTGTAGATCCCTACGGGATTATCATGCTTATACATCCAATCTTGCCAATTAGGATTTGGAATGAACATGTTCAGCTTGTATATCTGATTTGGTGGAATCAACTATTGAATACCATGAATAGTAGGAGTATCATCTGATGGAATTATTTTAGTTTCTTGAGAGGTATCGTGCCAAGTCTTCCATGATTTAGTGCCCTCATCCCAGATATCTCTCCTCTGAAAATCCCTTTCATGAATCGTCTCTTAGGGAGGTTTCTATCCATAGTTCTTTGCAAGGCTAAATTGAATAACAATCCAGATCCATTCCTCTCCAAAAATCATTCCAATGCCAAGAAAGTATAGGAGTGGCTTTCTTCCATGCTTCCTAGGTATTTTCTAACAAGCGAGCCATCAGTTTTGGAATCTTGCTGAGCAGCAATGACATGACTGAGAAAAATCTGGTCCCTATCCTGTTTTGGTGTTTCCCATAAGATATTCCATGTTTGAGATTATTTCCAATGATTGTCACCAAAAGGAATCTAACATTCCCTTTGGTCAATAGAATAACCCCCTGAAGTCTGATATCAATATGATCCTCATCCAACCCACCTCCTTGTTTTGGAAGAGTACAAACTGTCAAAGGCACTAAAGGAAGCAAGCGGTGACCCCCAGATTTGGACTGCAGGAAGACTCTATGTATTTTTTGCAATCAACCAAATGAGCAAGTGATAAAAACCAACCAGGGACATAATAGATATGAAGAGCTTGGAGAATGTTTCAAATAAATCTGAGTTTTCTATCTGGAGGAAGGTCTCTAAACATCGAATTTTATTTTTCACTTTGAAGTCTCTGTAAACACCATAGCTACGTGGACAAGACATAAAAGTTGATTCCGAGGGTACTCCCAGGTAGCAAGCAATGTCACCATCCCTCATATGATACAAAAAGTGCCTTAACCATATTGGTCTATTGTCTGGCCGTTGAACCAAAAGTTGGACTTGGACACTTACTACTACCCCACCTGTAATGCAGAATATATCCAAACATTCCATTGCTCCTTCACTTCAATCATGGGAAAGTTTAATGCAATAAAGAGAATCATTAACAAAGTGGTTCCTAATTACTTCACCTCCCCTGGAATAGACACACCCCTATCAGATAGAATTCCTCTGAAGAAATCCATCAGAGAAGGAAGCCCTCTGGTTTTATATGTGCTGGCTGTTGGATGTCTTGTGATACCTTCTTGATGGTTATAGAGTTCGAGGAATAAAACATCTTGATGCAATGAAGGAGATCACTTTATATTTCATTCATTAGGTACTTGTGCTACCTACTTGACCTAACTAGTTCGTACTAAAGACGCCTTATTAAACTTTACTTATCTTATATTGACTTTCATTACATATTCAAGTCACTTTATTAAACTTGGACTTTTAAAACTGGGGTGTTAAAATTTCGAGAACCATATCTATCCAGAACTAAACTGGAGTGTTAAAATTTCTAGAACCATGTCTATCCAGAACTATGTATTAATCAATGTTTCTATTTACTAATTAGGTTTATACCCAAATAGTCTCTGCTTCGCCTCAATTGAGCTTGCCTGCAAGAAAGTTGCTGATCCTTATAGCTTGCTTACATTACATTCTTTCTTTTGATTCTCTTGGTATACCCTAAATTTGTTGAAATCTATATTAGAAACCTGCAGATATTTACGACACATGGATCCTAAATTGATTAGGATATTCCCTTTGTGTTTGCATGTTAGTGAATGCTAGTAGTGCTTGTAAATCTCTGTTTGAACATCCATATAAGAGAAATTGCAGGGTTTCTTGTATACTTCTTAAATTTGGTGCTTTGATCCAGCTGCATTTTAAGATCGAAAGTTTATATGCATGTCTGTAAAATGCAGGGATGAAGTGGATGATGAGCTTAGCAGGGAACTTGAATTACAAATTCAAGGAGCTGAAAATCCATCTTTTTGGAAACTTTTTGGCACTCGATTTGTACTTCTTCCATATACACTTGGAAAGGTTTGTCATCCGTAATTTAAAAAAATACATATGCTACATTTTGGTTCCCTGCATGTGGTTCTAATACTTAGTTGCATTCTCTTTATTTCTAAAGTGAATGTAACTACCTCTTTGGTTTCTATTATTCTGTCCTATGAACTAGTTGCATTTCCTTTGATTTTTGTATTTGGTGTTTTTATCATTAAACAAAACAAATTGTATTTTCAACACTCCATATGGTCCTTGCCACAGTTTCCATAAAGCATAACCTAGAAGAGATTATTTCAGACATAGAACATAAGAAACTGCTTGATCTGCAGGAGGAATTCAAAAATATGTTTCATCTCAAAGAATCTGAAAGAAGAGTTTCAGTAGATTCAAGTATGAAAGGCTAGTGATTAACCCAATCTAAACTGCTTGATCTGCAGGAGGAATTCAAAAATATGTTTCATCTCAAAGAATCTGAAAGAAGAGTTTCAGTAGATTCAAGTATGAAAGGCTAGTGATTAACCCAATCTATAGTAGATGAGAGAAGAATTAAATTTGTTAAAGGTTATCTTAAAAACATTGGAGAAAATATGGGAAGGACCTTTCTGCAAGTAGTTCATAGTCATACCCGTAGCGCTCAGAACCTGCTTCAAAGCATTCCCATAGCCAAATTATTAGGTGCAGGATAGTTTTATTGTAAAGGGAAATTAAACTACTGTTGGGTTAGGCACAACATGTATTATGATGGATGTGTGACTAGAGCTCATGTTTTATATCTTATTGGCAATCTATATGCTATTTGATTATTGTATCAATATATGTCCACTCTACACTTTGAATCATGTGAATGGGTTAGTGTTTCATTGAAGAAGCATTTAAGATTTTACGTGATGATTTAAGGTCCTCCCGATGCTAGTCTTTTCAACCGATGCCAAAAACTTGAAACTATTACTATGCCATTACATTGACGTAAAAGAGCAACATGATGGCTGAAGGCCTTTTAGATGCAATTCACTCACTTTTCCAATTTACATTTGTTATGTACCTTAAATCTGAAAATGATATCACATACAATATATCTAGAACTGCTCCACACTTCATTAATATCAAACTCTTGAGTCAGGGAAAAATCTTTAAATTGATCCTTTTATGAAAGGAATCCAGTCTTTCTTACTTACCACTTCAAGAGGGCAGCTTTCTAACGAGCTAAGCTCCAAATTATATAAACTCCACACCACTCACAAGGATGTTGAAAAATCAAATGTTCTATGCTGTAACAATCAGTTATGACAAAACTTCTTTATGCTGCAATATTAGTTAAGCAATTGTAGATAGAACATAAACCGACTACACAATTGAAGACAAACAAGAACAAGATAAGATAGAGAATTTAGGTCCAATGACCAGGACAAAACCTACAAACAGAAAACCCAACCAGATTCTTCTTCTATTAGATTTCAATTGTTCAACAAAGATACAAAGTACAATGAAAGATCAAGAGAATGAGTAAGTTCACCCAAATATGAACAAGCTGTAGCATGAAAGTCACTGGTAGCAACAAATAGAAAGGGACAACAAAAGATGTATTAGCAGTAAATAGAAAGGGACAACAAAATATATTTCAGCGGTAAATGAGCAAAAGAGAAGAGATATTCCAGCAGAAAGTGAGCAGTGAGTAGAAGGAACAGCAAGTGATATTTTAGCAGAAAATGAGCTGCAAATAGTGTGGACAACACTTGATATTTCAACAGAAAATGAACTGTAGATAGAGTGGACAACAAGAGATATTTTAGCAGAAAATAGAGTGGAAAACAAGAGATATTTTAGCAGAAAATGGGTTGCAAATAGAGTGGAAAATCCTTGATATTTCAACAGAAAATAGAGTGGACAAAAAGAGATATTTTAGTAGAAAATGGGCTGGAGCAACACTTGTTTTCTTGAGTTTGTCTTCACCAAAGCTCTGATACCATTTTGAAAATCAGATGTTATATGCTATAACAATCACTTATGACAAAACTTCTTTATGCTGCAATATTAGTTAAGCAATTGTAGATGGAACATAAACCAAATGCACAATTGAAGACAACCAAGAACAAGGTAAGACACATAATTTAGGTCCAATGACCAGGGAAAAACCTACAAGGGGAAAGCCCAACCACATTCTTCTTCTAATAGATATCAATTATTCAACAAAGATACAAAGTACAATGACAGATCAAGAGAATGATTAAGTTCAGCCAAATCTGAACAAGCTGTAGCATAAAAGTCATTAGTAGCAGCAACTGATGAAAACAATAAATCAACTTTCAAGTTTTGCTCTTACTCTCCAAGTCTCTCCCTCTCTCACAATCTTCTTCAAGTCTCTCCAACTATCTCTCTCAAGTTCGAATCCTTCTTTCATAATGCACAAGTAGTTAGAAGAGAGGATGAGAGGCACATATATATATATAAGGGGCAAGGAGTTTGAATCATAAAGGAGGAGTAACTCGCATGCCTTAAGGGAGAGTTACATATGCCAATTACATAGTGTAACTCATGCCATTAAGGAGAGAAATGCATGCTTTAGTAACTTATGCCATAAAGGAGAGAATGTAGCATTTGCATTAAAGAGTGCGTAAGATGAATCTTTTATGATATGCTCTATTGAGTGGGTAAGGGGAATATGCCATGCTTTTAATGAATGCGTAAGAGAGAGTGCAATGTATCCATTATGTGAGAGAGAGAGTAACATATGCATTAATTGAGGGGAGTTACATATGACATGATTGAGTCCCATGATTGAGTGACTTGAATTTCTTTTTAATATTAATAATGATAATAATAATATTGATGATTAAGTAAAAATTGAACAATCAAGTTTTTGATTAAGAATAAGTTAAGTGATTTTCCATCATCTATACTTGATTACCAATTGAAGTAAGGTGATTTGCTATTGCTGGAAAGTCCTTGAGATGATAGACATGACTTTCTATTTTTAGAAAGTCACTCTAGAATAGTTAGAAATGAGATTTTATGCTAGGAAATTCATCCCTTAGCTGTCAATTTTCAACACCCCCTCTTAGCTAGGGATGAATTTCTTTCTGACACAAGGATCTCCGCAACCTCTGCTTTGGAACTGTTGAGAAATCAATAGGGCTTAAATTGGAGTGATTTCCCTTTAACTTGATAACTACTTGTTCTTTTACTTTTCTTTATGATTAACTTCTTCTTCTCTTATTATTATAATGTTCTTATCATCAAACAACTACCAAAACATGAAGATCAATAGAACAAATGGACACAAGATGTAGGCTACTATCTAAGGCCAAAACCTCTCCTAGAGAGGAAAACCCACAGAAATATCTTCTTTTCTTATAGAATCTTCAAATGACCAATTCCAAGGCCCTTAGACCCAAGACCATGTTAAATTTTGCATATTTAAAATTTAATTTCTGAGATCATAAACCATAGATGACAGTCAATGAACAACTAGACATAGGATTTGGTTGAAGACTAGGGTAAAACCCCACTATGGGGGAAAACCCTTTTAAAATGCTCTTCTATTAGATCGTCTGCAAATGTTTAGTAGAGATATGTAATCAACTTCCAAAACACCTTTTGCAAATAACAATAGCAACAACTCTTTTTAATATGATAGCTTAAAAATACCACCACAAGCCTCCAAAGGTTTCCAAAACAAGAGTAGTAGAGACAAGTGCGTGAAAAAAGTGCACCAATGCGAGAGTTAAATACTGAGAGCAATATTCTCCAAATGCAAGATCAGAATGCTACTGAAGCGAGGGCAATATACCATAAATCAAAGTTTGGAGCGAAAGCAATATCAAGAATAGAATATCTCTGGAGCGAGAGCAATACAATAGCTAAATACTTCTGGTGCGAGAGAAATATCAACTGCACAATACTTCTGATGCAAGAGTAGAGCAAGAGCAATATACTGCTAGAGTGAGAGTATCAACAACAATAATTATACCTCTGATCTGAGAACAAAACTAGTGTAATATACCTTTGGAGTGAGAGCATTAAGAACAACAAATAACAAGAGAAGAAACCACTGGTGCGAGAGTTGAACGAGAGAAATATTCTTCTGATGCAAGAACAATATAAGAGTAATGAGAGTAATATGATCCTTTCAGTCAACAAATGTAAGATAGTAATAAGCCTCTATGCGAAGAGGTCTAACCAGAAATATGAGAGAAATATCCTCCAAGTGCGAGAGTTGTAGCTTGAGGGTTCTAAGATTTGTCAATAGATCTTCTAAGTGATAGATCTGCCAAACAGTAGATATGTCAAACAATAAATCTACCAAATAATAGACAGTAGATGTGCTAAACAATAGATCTGCCAGATAATTGATCTCCCAAATAATAAACAATAGATCTTCCAAATAATAAACAGTAGATCTTCGGAACAATAGATCTTCCAGAAAATAGATCTGCAAAATAATAAACAGTAGATCTGCAAGGTAATAGATATGCCAAATAATAAACAATAGATCTGTTTGCAAGAGATAAAAAATAGTTTACTAATGTAAGGGCTTGATCACAAATGCGTGAGAGAGATAAATCACCAATGAGAAAGTCAGATGAATCACCAATGCGAAAGCTAGATAGTTTGAGCACCAGTATGCGAGAGAGAGAGAGAAAAGACTTGATGATGATCACAATGATGCCTTCCTTGCAATATATAGAATTTTTTTGAGGCAAAATCCCTACCTCGAATTAAGTGGTTTGGAAGCTCCTAGAGCGATCCATTCAAATTAGATAACTTAAGTGATTTTATTTTGCACATGTCTAATTGAATCACTTAAGTGATTTTATTTGGCGTATGTTTAATTGCTTTACAAAATAATTTAGAAATAACTGTTAAAATCTGAAAGTTCTATGCAGAAATTTAAAAAATTCTTTGCAGAAACTTGAAAGTTATATGCAGAAAACTGAATGTACTTGAATGTACTTTGCAGACAAATGAATGGAACTGAATGTTCTTTGCAGAAAGCTTAATATACTTTGCAGAAAATTGAATGTATTTGGCAGAAAGTTGAATGTACTTTGCAGAAAATTGAATGTACTATGCTGTTACAATTACTTGAAATGAAGATTTTTTCTTCACAACTTTCGGATAAGCAATTGTAGATAGAACATAAATTTAAGGTTCATATGAAGACAACCAAGCACAAATATGAGACACTGAGAGCTAGGTCCAATGACCAGGGAAAAACCCACAAGGGGAAAACCCAAATGATTTTTCTTCTATTAGATTTCTTCAATTGTTTAGCAGAGAGAGAGAGAGAGAGAGAAAATGAATAAAGTCACCGATGTTTTATCAACTTGCAACTGAAGTGCTCTTTCTCTTTGCTTGAAAATCTCCTCGTTTTCTTGATTAGATCTTGTCCTACACACTTGCTCTAGCTCTTCCCTTGTTCTCACACTTCTCTTGCACACACTCAACTCTAGCTCTCCTTATTCACAATGAACATGTTACTCTCAACTCTCATTTGCTCTTGCTTAAATAGATGAGAAAGGAGATGAGTTGCAAAATGAATTCATTCCTTGAGCCAATAATAGGAGAATTGAATTCCATGAGGGAGGAGTTACTTGAGGAGAAGTGTAACTTATCCCAAGAATAGAGAGAGAGGTATACTTGTCTTGAGAAGTTACAATTTGAATTAGGGAGAGAGAGAGAGAGAGATTTACACTTCGACATGAGAGAATATTTGGTGAGAGTTACAAATCGAATTGAATGAGGGAGTTACGAGTGCATTTAATGATGAGTTACACTTTTTCCATACATTGAATTAGTGAGGGAGAGTTACATTCTCTTAAGTGTGGAGTTACTATTTTATTCCAAGAGAGAGGTTCGATTTTCCAATTTAGAGATTCTCAATCTAATTTACTTATTTTATGAGAGAATTCATTTTTATTAATCCATTAAAGGTGAATGACTATAGACTATGTTATAAAGAATACTATGATATTATAATACTTGTAATGATAAAAATATTAATTCTTGACTTGTATAATCATGATTTATTTGATTTTAAAGTGGATTCCATATGTAGAGATCATCCTTGGTCGTTTAGACATGAATTTCTATTTTTAGAAGGTCACTTCCAAATTGAGATGTGACTTACTATTTTTGGAAAGTCATATTAGAATTGTTAGAAATGAAATTTTATTATAGGTGGTTTAAACATAATTGAAAGATATCATTTATTCTAGGAGAAATTCATTCCAGAGTTGTCAAATTTTAACATTCCCTCTCAGCTAGGGAGGAATTCCTTTCTGCATCAAAGATCTCTGCTTCCTCTGATCTCTTTCATTCATCTCAGTTCAACTTTTCTTTGTAACATCTGTAGCAATGAAGTCACAATCTAAAGAAGAATCATCCACTTGACACAAATTTGGAAAGGAAAGAACCATCACATGTCACATAGACAAGGATTATACTCAACCAATTTTTATCTCAAAAAAAATAGGTGATAGAACACATACATCACATAGGAAAGACTCAAACAAGTCACACAGACGAGAATCAAACATAACCAAGTGTGAAGTGGTGGAACACCTATTTGCCGGATAGGTGGCTCTTCCCACGTCCCAGACTGTGGTCAGATGCATACTGAGGCCTACTCTTGTGGCACACACTACACAAGATGTCCCTCATCCTTAGGAGCTTCTCGACATCATTTCCTAATCCTGTGAGCTCTAACAGGGGGGAAAGGCAGCTCAGTGTTCTCGATCAGCTGTGACCACCTCTCGGAAGGGTCACGTGACACGTCCATAAGTCCAAGCTGCTCTCTAAAAACCAAGATCTCCCCTTTCGGTAAAGGCTTGGTAAGAATGTCAACTATCTGATCATCAGTGGAGATGTGATGGAGCCTCACTGCTCCTCTTTGCACCATATCCTAGATATAGTGATACTTGATCTCAATATGCTTGGACTTGTCATGAAACACATAATATTCTGCAAGACAAATCCCGCTTTTATTGTCACAATATATAACTGTTGTGTCTGGAACTTGCTCAAATAGTTCCCCAAAAAGTTTTCTTAGCCAAACTGCCTCACAGGTAGCCATGCTAGCAACAATGTACGCAACGTCAACTGTACTTAGTGCAATAGAATTCTGCTTTCTACTCATCCAAGGGATCATGGCAGATCCCAAGCTAAGCAACACCCAAAAGTGCTCTTTCTATCAACATAATTACCTGCCCAATCAACATCAGTATATCCATGAAGTCTTACATTTTTAGCAGTATATTTCAATCCTAGTTTCATAGTTCCATGTAATGAGTACATGTTTTGCAGCAATCCAGTGGGTATGAAAGGGATCAATTATATGTTGACTTAAAGTGTTTACAATAAAGCATATATCAAGCCTAGTGTTTACCAAAAACATCAAAGCACCAATGAAATGTCTATACTCTGTGGGATTTGCTAGACTAGGTCCTGCAACTTTGCCACATAATTTCTTAAAGTTCATTTCCATAGGAGTATGCATGCACTTGTTGAAGAATGTAACTAGGTTTGGTCTTCATAAATGTATTTGAGTCATCATGTAATATACTTATCAGAAGATTGAAAAGAAAATTTTATTATTAGTATTATGACTTATTAAAGCATGGGTTTCATGCTTGGGTCATCATGTTTTTAGGTCAAAGTCCCCATTGAGGACTTCTAGGATTTATTATGAGTCAATAGAGTCATTGTACATTTAAAGAGACCCTTCTTGGGATTTTGAATCATGTAAAAATTATTATTTTTGAGTAAAAAATAAATTATGTCACCTCCACACAGGTCGGCCTCAAGGAGATCAAGTCGGCCTCAATCTGGGCAATTCGACCCCACCAGAAGCGTATATATAGAAGAAGTTTGAATTCATTTGGAGCATACTCTCTCACACTAGTTCGATATCAAGAGGGAAGCCTAGAAAAAGTGCGAAGTAAGGGAAGGAGGGCTAAAAGAAGTGCGAGGTTGGAGAAGAAGGAAGATTTTGTCAAAATCGAAGTGTTAAGCCATCTATCTCTCACACGTGTGGGCTATCTAGGAAGATTGAAGTATTTTTCTGCTACAACGAAGTTGTTGCTGCCAGTTGATGCTAGGTGCTTCTAGATCAAAGTTGCCTCTACTAAGTCGAAGTTACCGCTGCTAGTTTTTGCTGCCTCAAGTGAAGGTGTTGTTCGAAGATCGAATTCATTGCATCAAGATCAAAGTTGTTAGGTTGAAGATAAGTGCTCCATCATAGTTTTGCTGTTGCAAGGTCAAAATTCTACATCAAAGAGAGAGTTGACTTGGTGTGGATGAAGTTTTTATCTAAAGTCTGGAGTCTTGGATTATCTCAGGAAAGCTATTGAAGGAAGAATTCTTGACTGGGTTTTTCCCCTAAAGTGGGGTTTTGCCCTATCTGTTCGCCTATATCTAGTGTGATTGATCCTTTTGCTACTATTTTGGTGATTGCTTGATGAACTAAGATAAAAGAAGAATACAAAGATAATAAAATTATAGGAACATCACAAGTGATTATCAAAGATAAAAAAATCTTTTTTCCTTTCTGATTTTCTAACATGACTTACATTCTACCATAGCAAATCTTTCAAGAAGCTTAACAACATATTTTCCTTGAGAAAGATAAATTTCACCAAGTCTTTACCAAACCTCTAGACCCAAAAAATAATGCATCAAACCAAGGTCTTTTCTTTCAAATTCAGAAGCTAACTCCCTCTTACACTGGAGGATAAGAGGTTCTCCTTCTGTCAAGAATAAATCATCAACATACAATACCAAAATCAAAGGTCTACCTTGGACTGTCTTGAAGTAGAGGTTTGGGTCTGCACTGCTTCTTGTGAAACCAAACTTTCTCAGGTAGCTATCAATGCGAGCATACCAAGCTCTTGGAGCTTGCTTCAACCCATATAAGGCTTTCTTTAGTCTGCATACATGAGTTTCCCTGTCATGCTCTTCAAAGCCTTGTGGTTGTTTCACAAATACCTCTTCCTTGAGGTAGCCATGCAAGAAAATAGTTTTCACATCCATTTGGTGAAGAGTCTATCATTGGCTAGCAGCTAAGGCAACAATAGATCGAATAGTAGTATATTGAGCTACAGGTGCAAAAATCTTATCATAATATATTCCCTCTTTCTGAGAGAATCCTCTAGCTACAAATCTAGCCTTATATTTTTCAATACTACCATCTGCACCATGTTTAATATTAAACAACCATTTGGAAAAGACAACAAACATACCTTGAGGTCTAGGAACCACTTCCTAGACATAATTTTGGATGATGGACTCGTATTCTTCATTTATGGCATCTTGCCAGACTTGTTCTTTTGCAGCTTCTTCAAAGTTGCATGGTTTTGCCTGAATGATGTTGCTCATGGAAACAATGTACCCCTGAAACCGACTTGGCTTCTTACTTTCTTTAAACGTTCGTCTTGGGGCAACATGTTGTTCAACATCTTGCAAGGTATCTCACCACCATAGTGGTCTCTTTCTGGTAGGAGGATCATGTGGTGGAGGATTTAGAGGATTCGTGGAACCCATTGGATTATCAACAAGCTAATTCTCAGGTTCCGGTTCAAACTCAGATGCATGCTATTTTTCATTAATAACTTGTCTTTCAACAATGGCAGGAGGAGGAGAGTCTTTTGCTTTTCTAAGAGCTGCATCTTCATCAAATGTTACGTCTCTGCTAAACTCAATAGTTCTTTGACCAACTACATAAATTCTATAAGCTTTTGAATTATCACAATAACCAACAAACGTACCTTTCTTATCTAAAGTTTCCAGTTTGTTCCTTTTCTCTTTCGGCACATGGAAGTACACAGGACAACCAAAAATTCTCAAGTGACTCACCTTAAGCATTTCACTAGTGAAGACTTCTTCAGGAGTCTTATTGTTTAAGGCTTGATGACGAGTTATGTTTTGCACATAAACAACAATATTTGCAGCTTCTCTCCACAGAAACTTTGGTAGTTTTTGATCATGCAACATGGCTCTGACTGCTTCCATAATGGTTCTATTCTTCCTCTCATCCACACCTTTTTGCTGTGGATTGTACGACACAATGGTTTCTTTCTTTATTCCAACATCTTTGCAAAGATCATTAAACTCATTGGAGGTGAACTCTCCCCGATTATTAGATCGAAAAGCTTTGATCAACTTTCCTGTTTGATTTTCAATCAGAGCCTTGAAATCTATGAGCATGTCAAATGCTTGCCATTTCCATTAACAAAAACAACTTTCATTCCTTTATCTAGAGCAAATATGGATACAAGATTCTCTTTTAAACCATGTACATACAAAACTTCTTGCAGAAAAAAAGATTTGCCATCATCTAATTGAAATGAAACTGAACCATAACCTTTAACTTGGTGAGTAGAATTATCTCCAAGAATAACATTTAAATTAGTCTCCCACTCAACTAGATTAGAGAGTGCCTCTTTGTAACCAGTAAAATGTTTGGAAACACCATTATCAACTAACCAGCTATCAAATGAATCTGCAGAAGAACTAGAAAGAGAAGAAACAAGAAAATATTCTGATTGAGTTTCCATTGCATTATTTCTATATCTTGGGTTTCTTGTTTTCTTACGATGCCATTTTTTTTGATTTTCAGAAGAGTCTTTTCTATAATCAGATTTGTTTTTGAATCTAGGAGCTCTTCTTCTTTCTTTACAGTCATGAGCAAAATGACCATGTTTTTAACAGTTAAAGCATTTAACTTTTATCATGTCTAGATCTCCGTTATTTGATTTGAAAGTAGATTTTTTTTTATTACCTTTATTTCTTTTGTCATAGGCTGAAAATGCAGTAGGTTCTCCTTCTTCATGATGTGAAATTCTCCCTCTAGAGATCATTTTGGCCTCGTCTTGGATACAATTTCCTAGGAACTCATCAAATGTGGGAATAGTGTTGATGTTTCTGATGGTGGTGATAAAAGTCTCCCAAACAGGAGAAAGGCCTCCAAGCGCAATCAACACCATTTCTTTGCCGGGTACAACTTCACCATCTGTTGACAGTTGATTCCCGATTTTAGTCATTCTCATGAAGTATGCTTGAATCGTCTCTTCTTTATTCATCTTGATGTCCTTCAACTGATTCTTCAAGACAATAATATGGTTCAAGTTACTAATTGCAAACATGCCACTTAGTTTGTCATACATTTCTTTAGCTTTCTTCAAACCAAAAACATAAGTAATGAGATGATCACTAAGAGAATCAAGGATATTTTTTCTAGCTATGATTTCACCTTTTTAATATTTGGATTTGACAACAACATTTGCATTCTCTGGTGGATCAACTATTGTGTCTTCAATGTATTTCAGAACTCTGTGTTCTTCAAGAGTGATATCTACCCTTTTTTTCTATGGACCAAAGTTTGAAGCATCATTCAACTTCTCCTCTATCTTGAAGTAGGATGAAGTCATCTTGATCAGAAAACTTTGGCAGCAAGTGGGGTCACTTCAGGTGATTTATGATCTCCTTGGACTTGTTTTCACCTCTAATGGTCCAGTGTAAGAGGGAGCTTGCCACTGAATTTTAAATGAAAGACTTTGGGATAATACATTTCTTTTTGGGCTTGGAGGTCTAGAAAAGACCTGGTGAAATCATTCTCTGCCAAGGGAATTATGTTGTAAAGCTACTGGAAAGGTTTGGAATGGTTGAGTGCAACCAACGATTGTTAAGTGACTTACATCAGGGCTCTTGCCTGTAAATACTACTTCAAGAGTCTTGTCATATAACGCTCGATGAGGTACATATATTACAATGTTTGTTGCTTCTCCCCTTAAAAAACTTGGTACATTCTGATCATGCAACATAACATGAGCAAACTCCATGATAGTTCTATTCTTTCTTTCTGCTACACCATTCTGTTCAGGATTATATGGTACAATAGTTTCTTTCTTAATACCAGCTTCTCTGCAAAAGTCAATGAATTCATTTGAGATGAATTCCCCTCCATTATTTGATCTAAAGACTTTGATTTTCTTTCCGGTGTTATTCTCAATCAAGGCTTTGAAATCTTTAAACATATCGAAGGATTCATCTTTGTGCTTTAGAAGATATATCCATGTTTTCCCAGAGAAATCATCCACAAAAGTTATATAATACAAATATCCACCTATGGATGTCACTGGCATAGGTCCACATAAGTCTGAATGGACTAGCTGCAAGATGTCATGTATTTTGGCATTGCTAGAAGTGAAAGGTCCTCTTGTCTTCTTTCCACTTTCACAGCTAGGGCAAACACCATCATGTTTTGATTGGATTTCTGGTATTCTAGAAACCATCTTCTTTACTTTGGGAAGTGCTTTATAATGAGGATGAGCAAATCTGTGGTGCCATAATTCGATTTGATTGAAATTGCATTCTTGGGCCATAGCTCGAACAGGTCTCCCATTGACCTTATAAAGCCCTTCGATTCTCGATCCATGAGTGAAAGCATTTTTCATATTTGTTTTCTCTAGCTAGGTTAACACTTTTCCTTTTATGAAAGCCACCTTCATTCCTTTATCATCTAGAGTAGATATAGATACGAGATTCTTCCTTAGACCACGTACATATAAAACATCGAATAGTTTCTCCAAGATCCAAATGAAAAGAAATTGAACCAAACCCTTTTACAGGGTATGTTGTGTTATCTCCAAGGAGAATATTTAAACCAATCTCCCTCTCAACCAAATTAGAGAGGACTTCTTTATAACTAGAAAAATGCCTAGAGGCACCACTATCCACTAACCAACTATCTAAATAATCTAGAGGAGAAAAACTAGATAGAGCTGAAATTAGAAAGTACTCAGATTGAGAAACATTAATATTATTTTCATACCTGATGTTTCTATATCTCTTTTGAAGACGAGGTTCTTGATCACGATCTTTCCGAGCTTTGCTTCTTTCTTTGAATCTACTTCCTTCATTTCTCCTTTCTTCATAACTCCTCTTTCGATCATGAGATCGATTATTGAAGTTGCTGCTACTCCTTTGATTATAAGAGGATCTTCTTTTTGGGCAATCTCAAGCATAGTGGCCATGCTTGTGACAGTTGAAGCATTCAATATTCCTCATGCTTCTTTTGGAGAATTTGGGTTTAGATTTTGACTTAGAAGGTTTGCCCTTGTTGAAAAGTGTAGCTAGGTTTGGTATTCATAGTACTTGTAATTATGAATTTATGTAATGAAGAGACATAGATAATAAAGTGTATTTTGTAATACATGCCTTATGAGTTTCACGAGCAAGGAGTTTTTATTATACGTCCAAGACTTCTTCTTGATATCTTTAGGAGTTTGTTGTCTTGTCATAAATATAATTTAGAGTCATGTATATGAAGTGATGTTACACTTGTAAACGGGACAAATTATTGATGTAAATATATGCTCCAAGACCTTGTCACTATGCTCCATGGAAGTCAGCTCAAAATATGTTGGAGATCTCCTTGATAAAGTCAGCCTACACACAGGAGGACATGTCGACCCAGAAAAGGAGAGACGACCCCTATATAAAGGGTGTACTGTGGCCTCATTAACACACCATTAGTTCAAACAAGTTCTGTGATAAAAACTACGAGTTAAGGGTTACAGTTGGTGTGAAATAGAAGGACAAACAACGAAGGAAAAAGAGGGACAATCTATCTTTGTATTGGGTCTAATGATTAATCTATCTCGGTCATGCTCTGTGATAAGAGTGCAAAGTTCAAGTCTGCAACACAGTGCGTAAGGAGAAGAATATACAACGAAGGAGAAGGATGCGAGAAGGAGATCTAGTCAGCTATAGTATGCAAGGAAGATCAATGCAGAGGAGAGGCAGTGCTAGCCTCTGTCATTGATCTCTCACTCTCATAAGCTGAGTGATATACACAGCATAAAGGAGAAGGCATCACAACAAGGAAAAATATCTCGGTCTAGGGCATCAAGGGTGTAGGAAGGTAGGCCGAGGAAGAGTCTCTTTGAGACTGAGAAGGAGCACATCATTTCGGGCTGCTAGATTGGGGACAGAGTCTCCCTAATGCTGGCGCAATGCAGTGCAAAAATGAAGATCAACATAAGGAGTCTAGAAAAGCAAGTGAAAAGGGTCTTGGAGGCATACTAGTGTCAAGCGTCTATGTCATGGTCATGGTACTTGTCAATTGAAGATCTATAAGAATAATTATTATCGGGTTTTACTCTCCAAGAGAGAGAGGTTTTGGCCCTGGCTTGAAAAGCCTAAATATTCGTGTCTCTTGTGCATTTGATAATTGGCTTGGTGAAGAACGTAATATTCTAACGAAGATAAGATCTAAGTAAAAGAAGCATAATGAAATCACAAGTAATTATCATGAAAGAGAAGGATGTAAGATCCTTGGGAGATGGTTTGAAGGAAAGCAACAAGGCATAGAATGAGAAAGACTGATGAATCACTTTCTGCTAGATGACATGACTCTTGGATGAAAGTGATGGATGATCTATGCCCTATGAAGAGATCATAGAGATGAAGACTCCTCAACTACGAATAAATTCATGACATTGAAGGGAGGAGTTCTTCATGAGCAGCTGGGTGTTTTCATCATTGGTGCCGTAGGTCCCTGGTTAAGCCTGGGAATGAGTTTCTTACTTGGAAGAAACTTGAAGTATGTCCTTCCTGAATTAAAAGGAAGTGACAGATATGATTCTCTAAATTCATGTGTCATGCACTAGACCAACACTACTCGCTTTAAGTCTTAGTGAAGGCCATGAGGAGAGAATGGATAGACAGATCATTTTGGTCTTCACCCGGGAAGATAGAGTGGAGGATTAGGTAATCATCTGGCATCCGATACCCTTTGAGGATGTATTAGGGCCTCCAAGATAAGAGTCGTTGAGGAAGGACCGATATTCTTTGAGGACTGGGAATCCAAGATAAGAATAGTCCTGATGGACATATCCTGATTGAACCTGGTTGGGATATGATCCAAGAGAGACAATGATGTAGGTGTCTATTCATCATTGGTCTGCCAACATTGAAGCTCAAGATCTCGTGGAGAGATAGAGCTGTTAGTCAAGGCCTTGCACTAGGACAATACTAGTTGATATGATGCTATACAGATGCGATTACTAATCCGATTCTTCTTATGAGATTCTTCAGATTGAAAGTGATCATGTACCATTATGAATACCTCCCTAGTTAAGAGGGAGTGTTGGAAAGTGTAACTAGGTTCGATCTTCATATTGACTATGTAATTATGTATTTATGTAATAAAGAAGACAAAGATAATAAAATGGATTTTTGTTAAGCTTGCTTAATGGGTTTCATGAGCAAGGAATTTTATTATAGGTCAAAGACTTCTTCTGGATGTCTTTTAGGGATTTGTTGTCTTGTCATAAATGTATAAATTAGAGTCATGTATATGAAGCAATGCTACACTTGTAAATAGTCAAAGAAACGATGTAAACACCCTTTTCACCTTGCTGGAATACTCCTTGGAGAATTCAGCCTCATAACAGTTGGACAAGTTGGCTCAAAGATCAGTCACACATATTCATACACAGGTCGACTTATTACAGGTGGAAACAACTATTTATACCCTAGTATATTGCACAGAACAGAGAATAACACAATTCAGATCATCTGATATTTTCGGACATGCAGTTCAGGGATAAGGTCTGCAATTTGGCACGAGATAGACAACGAAGAAAGGTGTAATCACAACGAAGTGAAGGAAACACACTATATCACTGTATTGGATTTGCAATAAAGCAAAGGAGGCCGAGACCTATTCAGTGAAGGGAAAAGTTTGTAATACAGTTCTAAAGAAATAAGGAGGTCGAGACCTACCTCAGTGAAAGAAAGGGTTTCTCATCCATGCGTATCACAGTGCAAAAGAAGGAGGAGACATAGCGTAGAGAAGGAATATCATTGATCAAAGATAAAAGTATGATATCTCTGTTTTGGGACAACAACATATGTTTGAAGAAGGTCAAAATTAAGAAAAAGGTAATCACAGTGATAAGAAGGGATCTCAGAGTCAAGCATATTAAAGACCAAGAAGGAGTTTTGAGGAGACTAAGAAGAAGTACATTAATCAAGGATATTTGACAAGGGACCGAGCTTCCCTTGTGCAAGTGTAAAATGGTGTAGAAAGGAATGTTATCGTAAGGAGCTAAGAAGAGTAGGTGACAAGGGTGTTGGAGGCATTCTAAGGTCAAAGGTTTGAGTCATGGTCATGGTACTTGTCATCTGAAAGTCTATAAGAAGAATTACTTGCGGGTTTTCCTCTCCAAGAGGGAGAGGTTTTGGCCCTATCTTCAACAGCCTAAATTTGTGTCTCTTGTATTTTGATAATTAACTTGATGAAAGACCTAATAAGCTAATGAAAGAGAAGACATAAGTAAGGAATGTAAGCTCACAAGTAATTATCAAAGTAGAGAATTGAATTAAACACTGCCCTACCAAATTATCAACACAGGCTAGGCTGGGCTTGACAATTGCGCAGTTGAGGGACTCAAGAGGTCAGGTTGAGGGCTTGAGGCTTGATGTTCCCCACTGCGCAGTTCTGGAGAGACTAAAGCCAAGGGATTGAAGGTTCAAGATCGAAGGTTATCATTTGTAGAGGAAAGGAAAGGATGAGTTGGTGATTGGAGGAAGTCTGTGTCTAGGTCAAGGAGTCTTGGATTATCTCGTCTTGTCTTGTGAAACTACTGAAGGAAGAGGTTTGACTGGGTTTTCCCCTCACTGGGGTTTTACCTTGGCTGTGTGCCCATAACTTTTGTTTCTTGTTCTTGTGATATTTATACCCATATAATTTGGTAATTGCTTGATGAAAGATAATCTAATAAAGAAGTAAAAGAGGCCAACATAATTCACAAGTAATTATCAAGAAAGAGGAATCAAACCCTAATTCTACTAGCATTGATTTCTCAACATGGTATCAGAGTTAAGGTCAAGGAAGATTGGAGATCACTTTGTTGGCTTGAAAGGAAAGGTTACTCCCTCTATGATAAGATACTTGAAAATGGGATTCAATATTGCAAGAAGCTGGATTAGAAGAATCATCTACAACTTATCCAATAAGGTCAAAAGTAAAGGGTTCTTGGCTGCACTCACAGGTTCACTCAATGATGACATTGCATGGATCATTGATAGTGAAGCTTCAAGACATATCAGAGGGGAAAGTAAACAACTTCATACTCTATCAAAAGAATCATCTTCTCATGTAGTGGAGTTGGGAGACAACAACAATTATGTAGTTAAGGGCCTATGATCAACTTCATTGAAGCTAGAAAATGGAGCAAAGCTACATCTCAACAATATACTCTGTGTTCTAGGTTTGAAAAAGTATTTGCTTTCAATTTCTTATTTAGAAGATAAAGGAGATAGAATTTCTTTTGTAGATGGTAAAGTTCTAGTATGGGGAAAACATTCAAGCATTGACAAAGCATTGGTTATTGGAGTACGTGAAGGAACTTTATATAGAGTCATAACACCATCTCCTCAAGCCCTAGTTCACATGGAAATCAATCGCATTGAACTATGGCATAGAAGATATGGACATTTACATTATAAGGTCATCCCCTCTCTTAATCAAATGGTAATAGGCATCCCCAATATCAGAGAAGATCATGAAGGAATATGTAAGGGATGTTCTTTGGGAAAGAATACAAGAAAACCCTTTACAAGCAGTGGAACAAGGTCTAAAGAAATATTGGATCTCATTCATTCAGATGTATGTGGACCTATGTCTGACAAATCTCTTGGAGGTCATCTTTATTATGTGACCTTCATTGATGATCACTCTAGAAAGACATGGTTATACCTTTTCAAGAAAAAGGACTATGTATTTGAAAAGTTCAAGGAATTTAGATCTAAAGTGGAGACCCTAATTGAAAGAAGAATAAAGACTTTGATATCCGACAATGGTAGAGAATACACTTCCAAAGAAACAATTGCATATTGCAAAGAAGCAAGAATTAAGAGGAAGCTCATTGTTACCTACTATCCCGAGCAGAATGGAGCTGTAGAAAGAAAAAATAGGACAATTGAAGAACGTATACGAACAATGATTTTTGATCAATGATTACCAAAATTTCGATGGGGAGAAGCAACAATGACTGTAGTATATATACAAAATAGAAGTCCTCATAGAATTCTTGATAATATGACACTTGGAGAAGCGTTCACAAGAAAGAAGCTATGTGTGGACGATCTCTGAATCTTTGGGTGTCTCGCATATATCCACCTTCCAATGGAAAAACAAAAGAAGTTAGACTCTACAAGCATTAAAGGGATCTTCGTTGGCTACAACCTTTCTTCAAAAGCATATAGAATCTACATCAAGGAAGGAAGACAAATCGAAGTAAGCAGGGATGTTATATTTGATGAAAATCATGCCTACAAAAGATCCAAGGATATTCCTATTGATTCTGATGACGAAGACATACTGCTATTTAAAGAAGAAGAGCACCATGACAAAATTACCACAATCCAAGAAGAAGAAGAAGAAGGACCAAGTGAGCCTATTCAACCTACGAACATACCCGACACAAGTGATCCAGGAGGATCTTGATCAGTACAGGTCAACAGAGTTCCAAGCCAACTCCAACAAATCGACGTCGAGTTCAGTCTTCAGTATCGACAGTTTCGCCAGTGAAAAGGACCTCCAGATGTCATAAGGATCGAATGTTTTGTAAAGGGTTTTAATCCTAAACTAAGGTTTAAAAGGACATTGTAAAAGTTTAAGGTTAAAATTTATACCTAGACCTAAAACCCTAATACCTTAGTCTAAAACCCTATCCACATCATCTAATACCTAAGTGATGGCCTAAGTCCTATTCATAAGTTTTAAAACTATGCATTAAACCTAGGACACTATGGTAAAAGATTTATTAAACCTATGTCTAAACCTACACCTAAAAATACAATGGTGTAATACCTAAGTCTTAGCGCAAATTACAAAAAAGCAATGCTAAAATAAAACCCTAAGTCTAAAGTCTTAGCGCAAATATATTCAAAAACCACATTAAAAAAACCTTACCATAAACCTTTTTATAAGGTTCAGAAGATTAGTTTAAAAAACTATGGTGTCAAAAATCTTATTACTAAGGTTCGGGATATTGAAATGTTGATTTAATAAAACTTTAATAACAAAACCCACAGAGTTAAAGCGCTAACCACTAGCTGCTAGCTCCAAAGCCATGTCGGAGTTATGTTATAGCATGTGAACAAAGAAAGAAGACCGCGGTTTATAAATCCCGTCGGAACCATCGGGTTATGTCAACCATGTGACAGGTTGTAAAAACCACGTGTATAGACTGCGTTGGATAACATGTGATAAGGTCGTCATGTTGACCACACTTTGTCAACGACCCCATAGCAGTACACCCCCATTTTTTCAAATGGGACTTATCATGTTCGAGGTTCACGCCATTCAGATTTCATCGAGCGCCGACATTTTTATAAATGATGTAAATCCATTCTGCATGTTTATGATGTAAATGATCTAAGTAAGACCGTCATGTATGTAACAACCTAGGTAAGCCTAGTATGTTGGTGACGATTTCTATCCTAGAAGGTTTTTTGTCTCATTGATTTACTTGTGTTTTTCGACACAAGTGATCGGTAGAGTTTTCCCCTCCAGCCTCACCCCAAAGCTAGGGTGGATTTTGTCATCAAGATGCTAAGTGAGTCCTAGTGTTTTCTATCGAGTCTTTGTAAAAGTAGTTTGGGAATAATCCTCGCTAGTTGGCTAGATTATTTTATTACAAGCCATTTGGTCTACTACATCATGTTTTGAGTCGCAGAATTGGGTACCTACTTGAGGGTCTATACGAATGGGTATTCCCTTTTCATGTGTCTAAATGTATTTATCTTATGTAAAGAGGGTTGGAAAAAATAATTAAAATCCCCTCTCAGTCAATTAATTAAATTTCCTGGCCAAATTAATTAAAAACCTAAGCCAAAAATTTAATTAATTTTAGGTCCTAGGTGAATATAAAATTCTTCAAAGGCAAAATTCTTTGGTCCTTAAAAAAATGAATTTTTAAAGGCCCCAAGCCAAAGGAATATTGAGAATTTCAAGAAATTTTGGACCCTTGGGCCTAGGTGGTTAAGTCAAAGTCAAAATTTTGAGGTAATTAACTCAAAAATATTATTTTTGAATTAATTAAATGGAATTAAATGATAAATTCGTTTTTCCTCAAATTTATAATTTCGACGGTCTAGATTAAAAGATGATCAAATCTTTTCGACGGTCGAGATTATTTTGACATGGATCAACCGAACTAGCCATTGGAGATTTTGTCTTATAAATTAGAGGTCTTGATGTGACATTTGCATCCGATCTCTGAATCGTGCACTTGTTCTTGGAAGCTCTTGTGATTTTTTTTGATGAATAAAGCATAAAGACTTTGGGGTTACAAACTTCGGTGTTCTTTTTTCAGATCTATGTGGTGATTTATCTCTAAACTCTGCTACTTTAGTTGGCATTTTTATGGTTGATGGCCTTCATGGATTAATTTGCATACAGGTATCTTGTGCAGTTTTCTGGGTTCATAAAATGATAGTTTTGATTTGACGGAAAGACTAGTTATCTATTTTTCTGAAAGTCTCATGTTTATTTTCTTAAATCTCTATCAATCTAAATTTCAGATCTAAGGGTGTAGGGAATTTTTTTTAAAAGGTTTGAGCGTTTGGGGAAGTCTTCAGTTAGACTAGCCAACTCTCAGATTTCGTAAATCTGAAAAAGCTCATTATTTCTTAATTCTCAAAGCTATCTTACGAAATTGTGTTTTTACAGGGTCTTCTAGAGCTTGTGCCTCTCTTAAAATTTTCTATCTTTTAAATCGTGCTGAAATGGGTTTAAATCTGGCCATGAGGGCCTCCGATCTGTAGATTAGCATTGTAAATTTGTATATTTTCTCTAGGGTGTAAGGGTTTATTAATTTTTTTTGTGCATAGTTTTGGATCTGTTTTGGTTTTTTTGCAAGTTTGGAGGGGGTTTCTTAGATATTTTTTTTTTAAAGATCTGAGCTAGATCTAAGCCTCAGAGGGTAAGATCTGACCTCAAGATCGCTTTTGCTGGCAGATCTGAGGACAAAAAAAAGATTTCAGGTGTATCTAAATCAACATTCTAATAAATCTGAGTTATATGGGAAAAATTTAAATTTGCTGGACAAATTTTAAGTGTCTTGGGTTTTCTTTCTTCCTTGCCCTCTCTGTCCTTGTTTTCCTCCTCTCACAGCTTTGCCTTTCAACCCCTCTCTGCTGCCATCCAACCTACTGTCCTTACATTCCCTCATTTCCTGCTCCTTAACCACAATAGATCTTTCTCTCTGCTATCAATCCCTCTATCTGCTGCCTCGCTTCCCCCTTTGCGTCGACCCTTTCCTGCAAACAAACTCACTTACTGCTACCTCGACCATCTTCTCCACCGTCCAGTCTCCATCCCTTGCCATCCTCCTTAGCCGCTGTCGTGCCCCTCTTCTCCGCCGTCCAGCTCCTCGATCTGCACGAAAACAAAACCAAACAATTGCACGCACATGAAAAAATAAAACCCCAAGTCACGTTATATAATATACGTTTTATTTTTTTGGGGGTTCGGTTTTAATTTTTTGAAATTTGGATTAAGAAAATAACAAAGGGAAAAGGGTTCAACAAATTAAATTCGATTTTAATGTGTAGTGTTAGTTAGTTCCTAGGTTTAATTCGTTTTTTGTTTATTAACTTTTAGTTTTTAGTTTTGAATTAACGTTAGTTTTAGTTTAATTTTAATTTGTTTTAGAATTAAAATTTTTTAATTTAGAAGAAAAATCAAAAAATAAAAAATAAAAAATTTGCCTTTCAGGATTTTAGTTTAATTTTCTTTTTTTTTTGGTTAGATTTTTTTAATTTTTTAATGTTTTAGATTTTGGTTTTTACTTTAGCTTTAGATATCTTTGCTCGAGATAATTTTGTTTTATTTTAGATTTTTTAATTTTTTTTAAGAGATAAAAAAAAAAAGGGAATAAAAAAAAAAAAAGGTCCAAAAATTTTCTAAATTTTCAACTTTAGAAAATTCTCAAAAAAACATTTTATTTCATATTCAAAGTGAGCTTTTAAATTTTAATTTCTGGATTGGGTTATTTAGAACATCATAAATTCGGAAATATTGCTGGTCATCTCATGATAACATTGCTGTGGGTTCAAAGTACTTTAATGCATAGTTGTGGTGCGTTTTATCGAATATCATTGTGGTGAATCTATTTTTCATAGCTGCAGTTGCATATCAGATACTTGACTTTAATTTTATAATGGGATATCTTGACTCCATAAGGCACTGGTTTTAAACTTTGTAATCTAATTGGATCTATAAAATCTTGTGAATCTTAACAAGTATTTGATTATCTAGCTTTGTCTTCTGAATTGGTTGATTCTCAACCAGTTCTTTTCCTTCATTTTTGTTAGGGTCTACCTCCCTTAGCTTGGAAGGAGACAACTTAGATAGAGAGATTGGGGATCAGGGTGACAGCCCCCCGATTTGAGCCATTGTCGCGGTGCCTTGACATTTTGTGCAACAACATTTTTTGGCGCCATTGTCGGGGACCCATTTATTGGACTTTGGCTTTACGACATTCATCTCTTTATTCATCTTTCATCTCAGGTGTTTGAGTTAGCTTCCTGTCCTAGTGGCGACTCCATTGGCTTTATCTTCCACAAGAATTTGTACTAGAAGACATCCATGTAGCTTGATTAATCCTACTCCGGATCCTGAAAAGGTTCTCAAAGTCCGATTACACAAGCTCTCTTCTCGTACACTTCTTGTTAATCTCGACCAGGAAGCTCTCTCTGATATCCATTCCCTTTTTTGTGATCCGCCTCAGTACGATATCATGGAGTTATTTGCCCCGTGTAATTTTGCTAATATTCAGGGTTATCCCCATGCTTTCCCTCAAACTGGAATGGATAAATTACCTTCTTTTCAAGGAAATAATGCAGTTAGTGTCAAATCTCATTTGTTTGCTTTCGCTAATTGGTGGAATAGATTTGCGGTTGCAAATAACAATTTCGATGATGTAAAGATGAGGCTCTTTGATCTTACTTTTGAGCAAGATGCTGCGGAATGGTTTACCGAAAAACCTGATAATTCATTTGATACCTTTGAATCAATTGTAGTTGCCTTTAAGGACAAGTATGGTGATAAAAGGGAAGATAGGCATTTGGTGAAAGAGATCAGTACCATGAAAAAGAAAGAAAATGAAACGATTGAATAATTTAACAGGAGGTTTAATGGTATCCTTAGAGAAATACCTCAAACTCATAAACCTCCTGATGGATCTCTTCTGAATTTTTACATTGATGCTTTTAATTTTGATACTTCATATGAGTTAAGGCGTGCTAAAACTGCAAATTTTAAGGCTTGCCAATCTTTAGCTGAAGAGCTTGAAAAGGATAAAAGGGCATCAGGGAAGTCTGAAATTCTTGGTTTTGATAGGGCTGCGACTAAATTAAAAGGGCCTAAAGGTAAAGAACCTCTAGAAGACGATGACAACCCTATGAAAAAGTTAATGCAAAAGCTTGAAAGCATGGAGCTTAACCAAGCGAAATTAATCTCTGACCATGCTAAGGAAATAAGCACTTTACAATCTAGGTTGGTCCAAATGGAAAGGGCTCAAACGTAGAATTACCAACCTAGGAATCATAATAATAACAATCGAGGTAATAATACTTGGCAGAAAAAATGACAGTCGAGTGAGCAGAGACTTCCTAATCCGCTTGAATCTACTAATATGGTTGATGAAGCCCCGCCTTATTGTAGAGCTTGTGATGCTTTTCATGAAGAAGTTACTTGTCCCACTGTTAAGAGAATCATGAATAGTGGAATGTTTGGGGCAAGTAATCAGATAAATGTTGTTGGTAAAGAGTTCTCTTTGTCTATGGAAGATTGGATGGAAGTTACGGAAAATAGTCAAGATGTTAGGCCTTCCACATCTTTGCATAGTATCAATAATTTTGATCATGAGAGGGATTTGATGATTGAACTATTTGGTGAAAAGCCTTCTCCTGATCAAGTTTTGGAAATTGCTAAGGACAAAGGATTAACTTATCAAAGAAGGGATAAAGAGCAAGGTCATAATCAAACTCCTGGTTTGGTTTATTGATTTGGGTGCATGGTTGAATAATTCTAAGATTTTGGTGCCTGTTACTGAGATTTTAAAGCTTCCTGCTCAGAGAGCTAAAGTTTTAGATGTTCTTGGAGTTTTGCATGTTAATGTTGCTCAAGATAAGACTCCTAAAGTTTCTTATCAAGATGCCCCTATATATCTGCAAAAAATGGAGTCGGATAACAAAGATCATCAACCATTTTTTGTTACTTTGATGGTTAATGGTTATAAATTGAATAATTGTATGCAGGATTCTGGTGCTTCAGCTTGTCTCATGACCAAGAGGGTCATGGAACAACTTAATTTAAGAGTTTCTAGACCATACTATAACATATGTGCCATGGATTCTAAGAAAATTGAAGTTCATGGGTTAATCAAGGATTTACAGTTCATTTATCGGTTTACCCTGACATCATGATTGTTATGGACATAGTTGTAGTTGATGTTCTGGATGCTTGGGGTATGTTGTTATCAAGAAAGTGGGCTTCTGATGTAGGAGGAAGTATTCAGATGAACTGGTCTTATGCCATGATTCCTTCCCCTAGAGGTGAAGGGTTTGTGAAGCTTAATAGAGAACCTGAAAGAAGATTCCATGTAGAAGATCCTAAAAGACCCCATAATGAAATAATTAAGGAACAACCTGGCATGGGGAATTATGCTATTATGTCTAATTTCACGGTTCCCTTAGATGACAAGGTTGATGAGAAATTTGAGGACCTAAAGGATCAGGTTTGGTACATGCTTTTTGATGGTGCAGCATCTAGGTATGGTAAGGGTGTTGGAATTGTTTTGAAGTCTCCCCTTGGTTGTGTTTTAAAGTTTGCCTATAGACTTGAGTTTGATGCAACCAATAATGTGGTTGAATATGAAGCCTTGTTGTTGGGTTTTGAATTGGCAAAAGCTTTGAGGATTAAGTTGCTTAGTATCAAGGGAGACTCTGATCTGGTTATCATGCAAGTTAAGAACAAATTTACATGTAAAAATCAAAGGTTAAGGAATTATCGAAATGCTCTGTGGGATGTTATGGAACACTTTGATGCCATTAACTTTGAAGCTATCCCAAAAGAAAAGAATGCCTTAGCGGATGAGCTCGCTATGGCTGCTTCTACTTTACAATTATCTGATGAATTAATTAAGGAAAAGATAAAAATGGAAATTATTTTCAGACCTTCAGTCCCGGATAATTCAGAGCATTGGCAAGTTTTTAATGATGAAAAGCAGGCCATTCGTTTTCTTAATAATTTGGATGAGTTTGAAAATTTTCGGATAAGTTCTAAGGAGGAGGGATCTGAGGATCATGATGATATTATAAATCCTACTCCTGGGAATATTATTGCTTTAGAACAACACTTTGATCGGCATGATGCCACAAAGCTGAAAGAGGAAAATAAAATGGATCCGGGTGAATTCATTGAAGTTAATATTGGTACTTCTAAGGACCCTAAGATTGTCAAAATTGGTAAAGGTACCAATGAAGAGGAAAGGAAAAAGTTGACCAACTTACTTCAAGAATATAGGGATGTTTTAGCATTTTCATATGATGAGTTAAAAGGATATAGGGAAGATGTCATGCAACACATTATCCCTTTGAGAGATGAGAACGCTAAACCTTTTCGTCAAAAGCTTAGGCAAATAAATCCTAAGTTAGCCCCTTTGGTTCAGAAAGAGCTTTCAAAAATGCTCGTAGCCGGAATCATTGCTCAAACTAGACATTCAACATGGTGTTCCAACCTAGTGATTGTTAGGAAGAAGAATGGTACCATTAGACTTTGTGTCGATTTTAGAAACCTTAATCTAGCATGTAAAAAGGATAATTACCCTTTGCCCAACATGGAGACTATGTTGCAAAGAGTAACAGGTTCAGGAATGATGTCATTACTAGATGGTTTTTCTGGATACAATCAAGTTTGGGTTAAAAAAGAAGATCGTCACAAAACTACATTCACCACACCATGGGGTGCTTTCGAATACATTAGAATGCCTTTTGGGTTAACTAATGCTGGGGCTACTTTTCAAAGGGCTATGGATTATGCTTTTAAAGGTTTAATTGGAAAAACTATTGAAATCTATAAGGATGATCTTACTGTTTTTTCTAAAGATAGTATTACTCACATAGGTCATCTTAAGCAGGTCTTTGATAGATGTAGAGAATTTGGGATTTCCTTGAATCCGGATAAATCTGTTTTTGGAGTAACTGAAGGGAAATTACTTGGTCACATCATCTCCAAAGATGGGATCAAGATTGATCCTGAAAGAGTTGAGGCAATCCAAAAGATTCCTCTACCTCATAACCTTAAATCCCTTCAGTCTTTTCTAGGAAAGACTAATTTTCTTAGAAGATTTATTCCAAATTATGCAGAAATAGCTAAGCCCATTCAAAGTCTTCTGAAAAAAGATGTAAATTTTTTGTGGAAAGAAGATGGTAAAAAGGCTTTTCAATGGATTAAGGGTGCTATTGCTCAAGCTCCTGTTTTGGCGAGTCTTGATTATTCAAAGGATTTTATGATTTTCTCTTTCGCTTCTGAAGATACTATTGCTAGTGTCTTGTTACAAAAGAATAAGGAAGGTCACGAACAGCCTATTGCTTTCATGAGTAGAGTGCTTCAAAATTCTGAATTAAAGTATACTACTATGGAAAAGCAAGCCTATGCTTTGGTTAAGTCTCTTAAGCATTTTAGGACTTATGTGGGTTATTCTAAAATTATTGCTTTCGTCCCGCATTCCGCGATTAAAGATATCTTAACTCAAACTGATTGCTTAGAGACTCGTGCTAGGTGGGTTACTAAAATTCAAGAGTATGATCTAGAGATTAAACCCACTAAGCTAGTCAAAGGTCAAGGCTTGGCTGAAATGATGACTGAAGGTAATGAGAAAGCGCTTGGTTTGATCTGTCTAAATGATGCATCTTCGCCAGAGTTGCAAATGTTAGGAGAGCATAAATGGTATAAGGACATTATTTATTATTTGTTAAATCTTACATGTCCTAACCATTTAGTTGCTCATAGAAGAAGGGCTCTTAGATTAAAAGCCACTAAGTATTGCCTCATGAAGGATGGCCTTGGATGGAGAAATCCCGAGGGGATAATACTTAGGTGTGTTGATGAGATTGAGTCTAAAAAGTTGATTTCTGAGTTTCATTCAGGGTTTTGTGGTCGTCATTACGCTGCTAGAACTACTGCCCACAAAATTCTGAGAGCTGGTTATTTTTGGCCTTCGATTTTTTCAGATGTGCATAAATTTGTCAGAAGTTGCCAAGCCTGTCAACTATTCACTGGGAAACAGAAGCTAGCTGCCCTGCCCCTACAACCTGTGGTTGTTGAGGCACCTTTTCAGCATTGGGGTCTGGATTTCATCGGGAAATTCCATGAAAATTCTAGCAATGGCTACTCCTGGATCTTAACTGCAACTGATTATTTTACAAAATGGGTTGAAGCCATTCCTGCTAAGAATGCCAATGAAAAGGTCATTATGGACTTTATTGAAAATCAAATCATTACTAGATTTGGTGTCCCTACCAAGATCACTACTGATAATGCCAAGGCTTTTAGTTCTTTTGAATTTTCATCTTTTTGTTTTAAGTATGGCATTACTTTATCTCATTCATCTAACTACTATCCTCGGGGTAATGGCTTAGCTGAATCAAGTAATAAAAATATTATAACCATTATCAAGAAGATAGTAGGAGATAATAAGCGATCTTGGGATAGCAAAATCAAGTATGCTTTGTGGGCAGATAGAATTACTAAAAAGAAAGCTACTGGTAAAAGTCCTTTTGAATTAGTTTATGGCTTGGATGTAACTTTGCTTGTGCACCTTAAATTACCAGCTTACCAACTCCTGCAACATTTTTCCACTGATAAAGATGTTGTTCAAAATAGAATTGATCAGATTGTGGAGTTGGATGAAACTCGTAGGAAAGCTTTAGATAATATGTGTAAGAATCAATCTAACATTAAGAAAAGCTTTGATAAATCATCTCGATCTAGATCTTTGCAGGTTGGAGACATGTATTACTTTGGGACCGAAAAAATGAAAAGCTCAGAAAACACAAGAAATTTGACAGTTTGTGGCTAGGACCTTATATTATCAGAGGCATTGTTGGACCAAACTCATTCCACTTGAGCACGTTGGAAGGCAAACCACTTCAGTTACCTGCGAATGGCCAACTTCTCAAGTTGTTCTTCAAAGATGATATATGATGCCATTGGGCATCCTCTGTATTGTATTTCTAACCCTACTCCTTGTCCTTTCAGCGTTTCATTTTGTAGTATGATTAAATTTACTTTTCATGTCAAGTAGAATAATAAATGTTAGAAGAGTTTCTATTTTTCATGTGCTTAATGTTATATGATGATATTTGGATGGACACTACTTATGTAATTTTGTGTGTTGCTTGGATGCAGATTCTGGATTCTCACATTCCTTCAATGAAGCAACGTGTCTCCAAGTAGAGCCAGATGTTGACCACACTTTGTCAACGACCCCATAGCAATACACCCCCATTTTTTCAAATGCGACTTATCATGTTAGAGGTTCACGCCATTCATATTTCATCGACAACCGACATTTTTATAAATGATGTAAACCCATTTTGCATGTTTATGATGTAAATGATTTAAGTAAGACCGTCATGTATGTAACAACGTAGGTAAGCCTAATATGTTGGTGACGATTTCTATCCTAAGAGGTTTTTTGTCTCACTGATTTACTTGTGTTTTTCGACACAAGTGATCGGCAGAGTTTTCCCCTCCAGCCTCACCCCAAAGCTAGGGTGGATTTTGTCATCAAGATGCTAAGTGAGTCTTAGTGTTTTCTATCGAGTCTTTGTAAAAGTAGTTTGGGAATAATCCTAGCTAGTTGGCTAGATTATTTTATTACAAGCTACTTGGTCTACTAGATCATATTTTGAGTCACAGAATTGGGTACTTACTTGAGAGTTTATACGAATGGGTATTCCCCTTTCATGTGTCTAAATGTATTTATTTTATGTAAAGAGGGTTGGAAAAAATAATTAAAATCCCCTCTCAGTCAATTAATTAAATTTCCTGGCCAAATTAATTAAAAATCCCAAGCTAGAAATTTAATTAATTTTAGGTCCTAGGTGAGTATAAAATTCTTCAAAGGCAAAATTCGTTGGTCCTTAAAAAATGAATTTTTAAAGGCCCCAGGCTAAGGGAATATTGAGAATTTCAAGAAATTTTGGACCTTTGGGCCTAGGTGGTTAAGTAAAAGTCAAAATTTTGAGGTAATTAACTCAAAAATATTATTTTTGCGTTAATTAAAATAGAATTAAATGATAAATTCGTTTTTCCTCAAATTTATAATTTCAACGGTCCAAATTAAAAGATGATCAAATCTTTTCGATGATCGAGATTATCTTGACATGGATCAACTGGACTAGCCATTGGAGATTTTGTCTTATAAATTAGAGGTCTTGATATGACATTTGCATCCGATCTCTGAATCGTGCACATGTTTTTGGAAGCTTTTGTGATTTTTTTTTATGAATAAAGCATAAAGACTTTGGGGTTACAAACTTTGGTGTTCCTTTTCCAGATTTATGTGGTGATTTATTTCTAAATTCTGCTACTTTATTTGGCATTTTTATGGTTGATGGCCTTCATGGATTAATCTGCATACAGGTATCTTGTGCAGTTTTCTGGATTCATAAAATGACATTTTTGATTTGACGAATAGACTAGTTATTTATTTTTTTGAAAGGTCTCAAGTTTATTTTCTTAAATCTTTATCAATCTAAATTTCAGATCTAAGTGTGTGGGGAATTTTTTTTAGGTTCGAGCGTTTGGGGAAGTCTTCAGTTAGACCAGCGGACTCTCAGATTTCGTAAATCTGAAAAAGCTCATTGTTTCTTAATTCTCAAATCTATCTTATGAAATTGTGTTATTACAGGGTCTTCTAGAGCTTGTGCCTCTCTTAAAATTTTATATCTTCTAAATCGTGCTGAAATGGGTTTAAATCTGGCCATGAGGGCTTCCGATCTGTAAATTAGCATTGTAAATTTGTATATTTTCTCTACGGTGTAAGGGTTTATTAATTTTTTTGTGCATAGTTTTGGATCTGTTTTGGTTTTTTTTTTTGCAGGTTCATAGTGGGATTCTCAAATTTTTTTAAGGATCTGAGCCAGATCTAACCCCCAGAGGGTAAGATCTGGCCTCAGGAACGTTTCTGTTGGTAGATCTGAATGTTATTTTGTTAATCTCAGGTGCATCTAAATCAGATTTTCTAAAATCTGGGTTACGTGGGAGAAATTTAAATCTGCTGGACGAATTTTAAGTGTACTGGGTTTTCTTTGCTGCCTCTGCCCTTGTTTTCCTCCTCTACATTGCCTTTTGACCCCTCTCTGCTGCCGTCCTTACATTCCCTCATTTCTTGCTCCTTAACCGCAGCAAATCTTTCTCTATGCTATCAATCCCTCTATCTGCTGCCTCGCTTCCTCCTTTGCGTCGACCCTTTCCTGCAAACAAACTCACTTATCGCTGCCTCGACCATCTTCTCCGTCGTCCAGCCTCCATCCCTTGCTGTCCTCCTTAGCCGCTGTCGTGCCCATCTTCTCCGCCGTCCAGCTCCTCGACCTGCACGAAAACAAAACCAAACAATTGCACGCACATGAAAAAATAAAACCCCAAGTCACGTTATATAATATACGTTTTATTTTTTTGGGGGTTCGGTTTTAATTTTTTGAATTTTGGATTAAGAAAATAACAAAGGGATAAGGGTTCAGCAAATTAAATTCGATTTTAATGTGTAGCGTTAGTTAGTTCCTAGGTTTAATTCGTTTTTTGTTTATTAACTTTTAGTTTTAATTTTTAATTTTTAGTTTTTAGTTATGAATTAACGTTAGTTTTAGTTTAATTTTAATTTGTTTTAGAATTTAAATTTTTTAATTTAAATTTTAGACTTAGAAGAAAAAAAAAATTGCCTTTTAGGATTTTAGTTTAATTTTCTTTTCTTTTTTTGTTAGATTTTTTTAATTTTTTAATGTTTTAGATTTTGATTTTTACTTGCTTTAGATATCTTTGCTCTAGATAATTTTGTTTTATTTTAGATTTTTTAATTTTTTTTTAGAGATAAAAAATAAAAAGGGAATAAAAATAAAAATAAAAAGGTCCAAAAATTTTCTAAATTTTCAACTTTAGAAAATTCTCAAAAAAACATTTTATTTCATAGTCAAAGTGAGCTTTTAAATTTTTATCCTAAATTTGACTATATAAAATTTTTAATTTCTGGATTGGGTTATTTAGAATATCATAAATTCGGAAATATTGCTGGTCATCTCATGATAACATTGCTGTGGGTTCAAAGTACTTTAATGCATAGTTGTGGTGCGTTTTATCGAATATCATTGTGGTGAATCTATTTTTCATAGCAACAATTGCATATCAGATACTTGACTTGACTTTTATAACGGGATGTCTTGACTCCATAAGGCACCGGTTTTAAAGTTTTGAATATAATTGGATCTATAAAATCTTGTGAATCTTAACAAGTATTTGATTATCTAGCTGTGTCTCCCGAATTGGTTGATTCTCAACTAGTTCTTTTTCTTTATTTTTGTTAGGGTCTACCTCCCTTAGCTTGCAAGGAGACAACCTAGATAGAGAGATTGGAGATCAGGGTGACAGCCCCCCGATCTGAGCCGTTGTCATGGTGCCTTGACATTTTGTGCGACAACACGCCGGAACCGTTAGAGGTAATCGTGACCGCCAGGGGAAAACCGTAGCCGTCGCATCCGCCGTTTGTTCACACGCAAAAGTTTAACGAATTCGCCCGGTTTGCTGACTGCCAAGGGTATATCCCTATACAAAGTTTTAAAATGGGTTTTTGAAATTGATTTAGCGCTAAGGTCAACACATGATCCTAGGAATTGAATATGGAGATAGGATTCGATATCCTAATCACTTCATTTCCTCAACAAATTGCTAAATGAAGGTTCGAGGCAGCTTATAAAAGACATGGAATTCTTCATGAAAGGCAACTTGGTTTTATGTGAAGACATTGAGATTTTGAGTGCAATTTCAGGAGGTTAGAGGCAAAATTGTTTGCAACACCGCTCAGCCGTCGGTGGTCGGAATTGAGCACGGAGACAGGCGTCGGAAAGGCGAGGAAGAGTACTTTCTGTTTACAGGGTTCAGAAGTGCCTGCGAGCACAGTCTTTCTGTTCCATTTCAGTGTAAAGATTCTTCAAGGTTAATCCTAATAAAAACGGATGGCCACTTAAAAGCGGACCCGGAGATGTAGTCCAGGAGGAACGAACTCCGTCATCAAATTGTTTGCCTCTTCTTCTCTCTGATTATCGCTGTTAATTATTCATTTATGCTGCTGGTTTATGTCATTTATCATTAAAGCATACTTCAGTTAACAGTCAGTTTAAAGGACAAACTAATCAAAACTGCTTAAGCACTTTATTCGATCACATTCAAATAATTGTTGGTATCAAAGCAGGTTGTGCTTGTAGTTTGTTTGTCAGTGGATGTTAACCAGGTTGGGATTGCAACATGGAAAAGGCGAGCTTGAGGAATTCGATCCAGAGATCGGAAGGCAGAAAGTTGATCATCAATCAACGATGACAGGGACTGAGACTGTTGAGACTCCTGAAGCTACTGAAAAGAAACCCATGGATGAGAATCAAATCCAACAGATGTTTCTAAACATGTAGCAAATGTTGGCAGAATTATATGAAGACAAGAAGACAAGGGATGCAGCCTCATCGTCAAAGGAATCAAAGAAGGACAAGGGTAAAGGCAAGGCAGATAAATCTCCTTCTCCTCCGTCATCTCCATCATCTTCTTCTTCCTCTTCTACTTCTAATTCTGAATCAGAAAAAGAAAAGAAACATAAGAATCCACTTTTGAAACTTGATGTTAAGCTCGAATTACCTGTGTATGATGGTGAAATAAACCTTGAGAAACTAGATAATTGGGTAAAATAGTTAGAAATCTATTGTCGTATTCAAGATATTACTGATGATAAGACAAAGATCCAATTAGCTACTCTTAGAATGGGGGGTACTGCTTTGATATGGTGGGAGAGTAGGACACAGATAGATTTAAAGCATAAGGGAAAAGTTATCACCTCATGGACTAAGTTTATTAGAGCTCTAAAGAAACAATTCTATCTGTTGGGTCACACATAGCAAGTTGTAATTGATTGGCAGCACTTGCGACAAGGTAAGGGATAGAGTGTTCAAGAGTTCACACAGGAATTCAGAAAGAAAGCATTAGCACTTGGTATTTCATTGGACACAAAAGAAACTTTGTTGAAATATATTGGCAGTTTGCACTCATATTTGCGGCATACATTATTAATGTTCAATCCTAATGATTTTGATGAAGTTTGTGTTCAAGCAATTCATGTCAAATCAGGTGGTAGACCATTCAAGTTTACACCAAAGACATCCAAGCAGATGGAAACTGAAGACAACAAAAAGAAGGGCAAATCAAAGGGAAAGAAGACTGCCACAACTTAAAAGGAAGAAGATAGACCTACGTGTACACATTGCCAAAGGATCGGCCATGATGAAGCTAGGTGTTGGAAACTTCATCTGGAACTGAAGCCGAAGAAGTTTCAATTGAAGAAGGGTGAAAAGAAGGCTGAAACAGCAGTCCAGCAAGGCTTGGACTTGGGATCCGATTCAGGTGATGAAGGTAAAATCACTGCTATGGTTACAACAGGTAAAATTTCTGATGCTAGTACTTCTGCTTCAAACATTAAACAACAGAATGAAGATAAAAGAATCGAGTTATTTCATATAAGGGTAACTTCAAAGCATACCAAGATAGATACATTATTCGATACGGGATCACAGGCAAATTTGATTTCTGAGTCATTGGTTAAACAATTGGGTTTGAAAACACATAATCATTCAAAGCCATATCCTTTAGGGTGGTTAAAGGAACAAAGTCAAATTCATGTTACCAAACAGTGTTGGTTAAAATTTGCAATCACAGCTAACTATATCGATGAACTGGAGCTAGATGTGATACCGTTAGACATTTGTGGAATTGTCTTAGGTAGCCCTTATCTCTATGACCGTGATGCAGTATTTTATAGAAAAGAACATGTGTATCATCTCAAGAAAGATGGGATTAAGTACATCGTTCGGGCACATAAAAACAAAGATCACTTGAATTTAATTAATGCTAATCAAATGAAGCACTTAATAAGTTCAAGTAGGAGATACATAATCATATCGATAAAAGAGCAACATAAGGATCTTATTGATACTTGTTCAGGTTGTGAAATTCAGTATGAAGGTAATTTGGTTAAAAAGGTAGATTCATTTCAAGATCTAATTAAAGAACCAAAACATCTACTTCATAAAAAGAAAACATCACATGAGATGTAGTCGATGTTTGATGCCTCTAATAATGGAATGTGTCACAAGTCAGTTGTAGAGTGTAAAGAAATAAAGCAACAAATTTCAGGGATGGAATTCATGCGACACAGATCATCTCCATACAGTTCACCCATATTTTTGGCTCATAAGCAAAACAGGGCAAGGGGATTAAGTGTCGATGTTAAAGTTGATTCAATTAAGCAGAAACATTTTACAGCATTGATAAATCATCAACAGCCATATGAAATTAAAACAGATGTTAAAGGATATGCAATGGAAACAATGATTCACATAGATTATCAGCTGCTTCAATACTTTCAGTCATATACTAAGATGCAACAATCTCACTACAGTTGGATGGGATTTCTTCAGCAAAATCACTTAGTAATGAAGGACAGGGAAAGTGTAACAAGTAAAGTAGTTGATATGTTGTCTTTGAATGTTTCAGTAGTATTGCATAAAAGTTCATTGGTTTATGAAAGTTATGTAGAATAGGATAGTACTGAAAATGATTTCGAAGAAAATTATGAATCACTAACTCATAATGCTCAGATAGAAAAGGTGCAGGTTTTGCGGGAAATTTATCTTTCTCGGATTGTAGGCATAAGCAAGACTACGACACAAAGTCAAATATATTGTTACTGGCCTCATATGTATGAAACAATTGTGAAGTACATAAAGGGATGTGTAATGTGTTCGACAAGCAAGCCATGCAATCGAAAGATTGGTTTGCACATACCACTTCCAGTTCCTTTGCAACCATGGGGCAGCATGGATTTGGTTCAAGGACAGATGGGAATGGTGAACACGACCGAGATACATATTCTTCGAGGTAACTGCAGTATACATCCTAAGATGTGGGATCAATTTGTAATTTATGTACAGCAAGCTTACAATCAAGCCTTACATTTTTTTGCGCCACGAAAAGCATTGAGTCAAGACAGGATCAAATTGCGCCATGATAAGCATAAGTTTCAGGTCAACGAGCAAGTATGGTTGTATGCCATCAAAGTCAAGATGAAAGTGAGAGAGCTGTATTCTCATTTATTGTCAGTTTAAAATTAAGCTTTTGTGGTATAAAAGCTTTTTAAGTGGAGAGGATTGATCCAGGAGGATCTTGATCAGTACAGGTCAACGGAGTTCCAAGTCAACTCTAGCAGTTCGACGTCGAGTTCAGTCTTCAGTATCGACAGTTTCGCCAGTGAAAAGGACCTCTAGATGTCATAAGGATCGAATGTTTTGTAAAGGGTTTTAATCCTAAACTAAGGTTTAAAAGGACATTGTAAAAGTCTTAAGGTAAAAATTTATACCTAGACCTACAACCCTAATACCTTAGTCTAAAACACTATCCACATCATCTAAGACCTAAGTGATGGCCTGAGTCCTATTCATAAGTTTTAAAACTATGCATTAAACCTAGGACACTATGGTAAAAGATTTATTAAACCTATGTCTAAACCTACACCTAAAAATACAGTGGTGTAATACCTAAGTCCTAGCGCAAATTACAAAAAACAATGCTAAAATAAAACCCTAAGTCTAAAGTCTTAGCGCAAATATATTAAAAAACCACATTAAAAAAACCTTACCATAAACCTTTTTATAAGGTTCAGAAGATTAGTTTAAAAAACTATGGTGTCAAAAATCTTATTACTAAGGTTTGGGATATTGAAATGTTGATTTAATAAAACTTTAATAACAAAACCCACAGAGTTAAAGCGCTAACCGCTAGCTGCTAGCTCCAAAGCCATGTCGGAGTTATGTTATAGCATGTGAACAAAGAAATAAGACCGCGGTTTATAAACCCCGTCGGAACCATCGGGTTATGTCAACCATGTGACAAGTTGTAAAAACCACGTGTATAGACTGCATTGGATAACATGTGATAAGGTCGCTGGAACTGTCGGAGGTAACTGTGACCATCGGAGGAAAACCGTAGCCGTCGCGCCCGCCGCCTGTTCACACGCAAAAGTTTAACAAACGCGCGCAGTTTGCTGACCGCCAAGGGTATATCCCTATCCAAAGTTTTAAAATGGGTTTTTGAAATTAATTTAGCGCTAAGGTCAACACATGATCCTAGGAATTGAATATGGAGATAGGATTCGATATCCTAATCACTTCATTTCCTCAACAAATTGCTAAATGAAGGTTCGAGGCAGCTTATAAAAGACATGGAATTCTTCATGAAAGGCAACTTGGTTTTATGTGAAGACATTGAGATTTTGAGTGCAGTTTCAGGAGGTTAGAGGCAAAATTGTTTGCAGCACTGCTCAGCCGTCGGTGGTTGGAATTGAGCACGGAGACAGGCGTCGGAAAGGCGAGGAAGAGTACTTTTTGTTTACAGGGTTCAGAAGTGCCTGCGAGCATAGTCTTTCTGTTCCATTTCAGTGTAAAGATTCTTCAAGGTCAATCCTAATAAAAACGGACGCCCACTTAAAAGCGGACCCAAAGATGTAGTCTAGGAGGGACGAACTCCGTCATCAAATTGTTTGCCTCTTCTTCTCTCTGATTATTGCTGTTAATTATTCATTTATGTTGCTGGTTTATGTCATTTATCATTAAAGCATACTTTAGTTAACAGTCAATCTAAAGGACAAACTAATCAAAACTGCTTAAGCACTTTATTCGATCACATTCAGATCAACGAGGAAAAGGCCAAATTGTTTAAAAGCTACTCTCGAAGATGCCTAAGGACATGGAGCTGCGAAAGGAACTTTTAGAGAAAGCAAAAGACCAAAAATATATTCATGATACGCTGCATACATGACAAAACTAACAGAAGCCAAACCAACTTCATTTGAAGAAGTTGTTGATCAAGAAGAATGGAAGAAGGTGATGCAGGAAAAATATCAATCCATCATTAGGAATGGGGTTTGGGAAATTGTTCCCAGACCAAGTGACAAATCGGTTGTCACTTCAAAACGGATTTATAAAATCAAACACGCTATTGATGGAAGCATAGACAAATAAAAAGCTAAATTCGTTGCAATGGGTTTCTCTCAAAAGGAAGGCATAGACTATGAAGAAAGCTTTGCACCTACTGCAAGATATACTACTATAAGATCTTTGGTTTCGTTGGCTGCAAGAATGGGATGGAATATCCATCAAATGGATGTAAAAACAACATCTCTGAATGGAACCATCGATGAAGAAGTGTACATTGAACAACTTGAAGGCTTTGAAAGAAATAGCAAGAAAACTCATGTTTGCAGACTCAAGAAAGCCCTATATGGCTGAAGCAAGATTCTAGGCAATGGTACGCAAGAATGAATGCATATCTTCTAAGAATTGGGTTCGTCAAGAGTAATACTGATCTTAACCTCTACATCAAAGTGGTGGATAATGAACAAATCATTATTCTACTATATGTGGATGATTTATTTATTACAGGTGTGGAGCAAAGGATACAAGAATGCAAGATGTTGGCAGTCGAATTTGGGATGAAGGATCTAGGACTTATGCATTATTACCTAGGTTTGGAAGTATGGCAGAAACCTGGGGCAAGGATACACAACCAAGTTATTGCAGAAATTCGGTATGATGGATTGCAAGCCCATGACTACTCCCATGATCACCAATCTTAAGAAGTTGAGAAGCTTTGACTCCAGTCTCGTAGATCCTACTAGCTATCGTAAGTTAGTGGGTTCTTTGATGTACCTAGTAAATACTAGACCACATATATGTTTTGCTGTAAACATTCTCAGTCAATTTCAGTTGGAGCCTTGTCATGATCATTGGATAGCTGCCAAGCATATATTACGATGTCTACGTGGCACTATACATCACTACCTAAAGTATGACAACAAGGAAGTCAAATTAACAGGTTTTGCAGATTTTGATTTGGGTGGCAGTGACACCGATGGAAGGAGCACTACAGGTGGATGTTTTAGTTTGGGATCTGCTATGATTTCATGGATGAGTAGAAAGCAAGATCCTGTTCCTTTAAGTAGTACTGAAGATGAATATGTTGCTGCATGTGAAGTAGGAAAAGAAGCTGTATGGTTGAGGAAACTTTTTTCAGATTTGTTTGGGAAGCCTCTAAGTCCTATTGTGATAAATTGTTATAATCAAAGCAACATCAAGATGTTTGAAGATCCCGTGTTCCATGCAAGGACGAAGTCTATCAACAACAAGTACCACTACATTAGAAGCTTAGTACAAGATGGGATCGTGAAGCTACTGTATGTCCCCACTGACGAACATGTAGCTAATGTGTTAACAAAGTCTCTTCCTAATAAGAAGTTTGAATATCTTAGAAGCATGCTTGGTTTTGGTTGATATTACTGATTTTGTTGATGATAAGTGTTGAAGAATCTACATGTGTTTGATTCTTGGAAGAGTTTTGATGTTACTAATTTAAGTAATCGGGAGTGTTGAGGCTTCGTGTATGCCTGGGAGGACATCTACATGTGTCTAATGTCTAGATCCCGAAGTAGGGAGGGTGTCGTTGGTCATAGAGCTCTGACCTTGCATTACACACCTAAATCCCTGGGTTGATGGTTAGTAAGTAAGCCTGATGGTACCTATAGTGGCTAAAAGCTTTAGTCCATCTTAGTTCCTACCAGATAGATTGCCCTGATCAAGAATCTAGTCTGTGGCACCGTGTCTGCCTAAACTCTTCGTAGTTCATGTGCTTTGAGATCTTCCATGTACTTGTATATATATTTGATTATGAATACCTCCCTAGTTAAGAGGGAATGTTGAAGAATGTAACTAGGTTCGGTCTTCATAATTGTATTTGAGTCATAATGAAATGTATTTATCAAAAGAAAAGAAAAATAAATTTTTATTATTATGACTTATTAAAGCATGGGTTTCATGCTTTTGTCATCATTTTTTAGGTCAAAGTACCCATTGAGGACTTCTAGGTTTTATCTAGAATCATTATTCATTGTCCATTTTATGAGACCCTTGGGCTTTTGTATCATGTAAAAAGAATTATTATTATTGAGTCAAATAAGTCATTTGTCACCTCCACACCAAGTTAGCCCTGTTACCCACCATTTTGTGGTTGATATCCCTAGGAGAAAATTTTCTCCAAGATGGTCCTCAGCCGACAGCGAGCAACCCCTTACAGCCACCAACTAGCTCGATGTGCCATTTCTCCACCACCTGAGTCAGCCATGTGGTCCCTCACCCATTTGTCATCATCGTATGTTTGAAGGTGGGCCTCTTGAACCTAAAGGTATGGCTTGTCATTTGGTAATTGAGTATTGTAGTTTACTTATCATGGAAACTTTTAGGCATGGATTAATTGGGGGATTCGGCGGAAAGAGTGGGCTAGGTCTGTACTCTTGTCCCTTTGACCTCTTTTGGATGTTACCCTTCGGTCCTATTCCCATGGGATCTCTTTTATTGACCTCTGGGCTTTAGAGATGGTACTACACGGGAAACCCTAATTTTGGTTGTGTGGTCCTGCTCCCTCATCCTCATATATCATTCCCCTTCTGTTCATTACAACCCCATTCATTATTTCTCCCACCTTGGTCCACATAGGGTTAGCCTCCCCTTCGCCTTGCGCACACATTGGGTTGGGCCTGAAATGATGCCCCAGAGGTTGATGCAGCTAAAAAGAAAAAATAAAAGCTTAATTGGCCACATTCGACAGGAAAATGTATCACAAAATGCAAAAGATGGCCAGGACAAACACATCTAGCACATGGGCAAAATCCAATGCATGAGCTCTACCCCATTCCCATGGCCATCACCCTGGTTCCTACAGGCCCTAGATGAGCCTCCTTCATCATTTAGGAACCCATGATTGCCCCAATCCCTGGTTGGCAATGAACTGCCCTACCTTAAACGGGATATCCACTGCTATACCTTACACATCATGCTCTTATCCCTTGAGCCCCAAGTAGCTAATCAAAGCAAAATCATAAAAGTAAAAAGGCATATGAAAAAGGGTGGAAAAATCAAGGCCGAGGTATGTCATGCACCACGATTGCTCCCTCCTATACATTATATACCCAAGTGTGGGATTTCCTTTGTTAGCTACCCTTGTGCCTCGACATGTGGCCCAGGATTTCCCTTTTCATTCCCTATTCCATTCATCTCTTTATCATATGGCACCACTATTTGAAGAATGTACTTTGGACATACTGCCCCCTTTAAAAGTAGAAACCACCTAATAGGGTCCTTGATTAACCCCCCTTGGAGCTTGGAGACATTAGCACATGCCAAAGCCCACTATGGAAGGGCATGCCATCATGAAGTGCCCACCTGTTGTCCATGGTTTGTAAACTCCTTAAGATTTCTTTAAATGACTAGTTGTACTGGAAGGCAAGGGGACGCATTGGATCTTATGTTGGATTGCAGATGGTCTCCACTTTGGATTTGGTCTACCAATAGCTGCGGCCTGCCAAAATGGAAAAGTTTCACCCAAAAACGCAGTCAAAACATGCCAATTATGCCCAAGTCAACGCTGGTCAACACCTTGCAAAATTCTTGCAACTCGACCCAATCAGAATCAGCCACCTGTGCTTCTGAGCTGTATGAACCAATAGGAAGAGGAGAGAGAAGATGTTTTGCGTGATGATGAAGTGCCAAATGAGGCTTGAGGTCTCTTGTGTTTATATGAATCCATGTGGGTGAAAAGACATGTCTTTTGGGCTTCATGAGTCTACATGATGTTGTAGCCGACCTTGATAATTTGCACGAGTGGGTTTTAATTCAAAAATACACTTCTCCTTGTCTGATTTGAGTGATCTTTAGGTCTATTTTGGTCCTCTCGAAAAGAGGAATTCCATGCAATAATTATTTCCATCAAATAAGCTGTCCAAAGTGGAATTTGACCCTAGTTGCCTAATTTAACAAGATCTAAGCAGTGTATGTAGTTGGATAGAAGAAATACAGATCACCATCATAGTGTTCTATTAGGATGATTACACCAATTCTTATCATAAGGCTTGAGACTAGCAAGCACAATCCATTGTGAGGGCATAGATAAAACCATTGTTCAGGGAAAAGAGAAAAAATGTTGTCCGAGCAGGGCATAAACCACTATGCTATAGCATTAAAACTGTTTTCTAGGGAAGAGAGAACAATTGTTGTCCAAGTAGGCATGATCTGTGTTAGGGTGGTTGGGATTCAAACTCTTGCCTAAAGGTGAAAGGTGGACAGCCAAGGAGCAACTCTCAACAAATGCTTATTCAAAATTTGTTGGGAAATTAAGATTAATCTTGCTCATTGGAAACAACAAGGCGTAATGCAAGTATCCAATTACGGTATGATCTAGAAACTTAATTATTGCATTAACCATTGTGAAATCACTTCAAGCTAATTTCACAGCATCAATTATTGCATGCACAAGAATGTGGCTCTTTTTGAGACAGCAGAAAATATATGGGTTTGACAAGCACAATGTTCAACTTTAAAAGCACCAAACTGCAGCATATAATTAAAATGGAGACAGTAGAATCAAATCATAGTGTGTAAGCAACCATGAGTGATTTGAAATGTAATTTTGATTTACGTAAGCAATACTTCAAGGGAAAGTACAAACCAGTGCTTATGCACTTTTCACCATAGCAGATTGTATCATAAATAGCACCATAACTCTGGTTAACTGAGTGATATCTACCAGAAACCCAATATCACTTGAATAGCAGATTTAATGGGATAAAATTTATCTTATTCTAAAACGTTGGTCAAAATTATGCATTGTAAGTGCTGATGAAAACATGTTCTTATAAACCAATTTCAGGAAGCAATGCCTCATCTAAAGCAGTATCTTTTTTGCATTATTCTGATTAAATAACCATACTCAAATAATGTTGATCATTAGTGCTACTGCCACAAAGTATTCAGAGTGGAGGATCGGTAACACAGCAGCGAACACACCTAGGGTATTACCAGAGTTCTGTTTCCTATGGTAAATACCAGATGCAATAAATTCTGAGTTACATGTCTTTGTGAGAAGAAATGCTAGCAATTGAATGTAATCAAATTTCAGATTATGCACCAATATGTTCACCCTTCAGATTAAAGTAGACCACCTAATCAGAAATATGCAAACTTGCAGCATATAATGATAGAGCGCTTGTAATAGCCTGCGCCCATACTTGATAAACAGTATAATCATTAAAATTATATGTGGCTGATCCAATACAATAATAATATAAATTAAATTAAGGAAAAGTAATTAATTTATAAACAAACATAAAGTTATCACATCTATTTTGTAACTTATAACTAAAAGCATTTAATTAAACCAAATTAGTTAACAAACTTAATTCAAGTGAGCTTCCATAAAGTCATCTCCTCTACGTAAGTAGATAAAGACTCACCAAAGATATTTAATACACTTAATCGCAAAGCTTATCTCAAACATTAAATATACCTTTAAAAGAAGATAAGGTCGCCTTAAATGATGGCAGACCCTCATAAATGTGATAAAAAGATCTTCGGGAGTGAAAGGCGGTGGGAAGATGGTTATAAGGGGGAAGGATGTGAAGAAGTAAGGGGAGGTTAGAGAAGAAAATTTCTAAATTCTGGCTAACAAGGGATTGAAGATTACGCAGAGTTCTAAAGAGAGAGTTTCACCGTTCTGGGATTCTGGGCACGGGGGCAGAAGATCACTCTTCTGGGTCTAGGATTGCTCCTAGATCGGCTGGGAGGATTGTTGTTTTGGGTAATCTGCTCTGTTCATCAACATCATTGGAAGGAGAACTATCATCACAGCCCTATCAATCATCATCACCAGCGTTCCAGGTAATTCTTTTAAGTACAGCTTTGTTTCCATTTAAATTACTGCAAATGTTTATTACAATACAGCACTGCCGAATATCCCTTCGCTGTAATTAAATTAAAGCTGTGTGTAGAACCTTAAATTTGTGTATGTACGTTTTTATATATCTCCAAGAGGGTAGATTCATGCTCATTAACACAAAAAGAATATTTTCAGTCAAATTTTAAAAAGGGCCAAAAGCTCAACACTGTAGTACAGATTGACTTAGAAATGTGCCAGCCCTTCTGGAGTTAGACCGAAAAACCTGTCTCTTCCCTCTGTCTTTAACCAGCTTTATTCTCAGTCCTGATTGTGTCAGGGACCTTACATTTGGTATCAGAGGGGTGATTCAAACCCTCTTGCGACCTTATAGGCTCATTGAAAATTGAAAACTTATTTGTAGGCTGCTGCTGGTAATCTTAGAGAGTATAGTTGGCATACAAGGGATTACAAACTTACAAGGGGAGAAGATTGCTGGGCTGCGGGCATGCCATTAGTTGACTCAGAAGTTGGGGATAATAAATAGGTGAAACTGGCATTGGAAATGTCCTTTTACTGGCAATGTGGAAAATATATTTATCTGTGATGACCCTGGTATTGACAGGGGATCTGAATCTAGAGATCTGTTGTCACAATTTTCCACGGATCCAGGTTGACCATGTAGAATAGACGTAATTTCTTTGTGACACAATTTTCTCTTTCGTTCACTTTCCTGCATATACAAATAACAATGTTAACTCCATGAAACCTATTGTTGCTACTCCAGACCTGTGAAAAAGATTCCAAAACAAGGTTGTGTTAATACTTCAGAAAGAGCTGGTCAGATATGTGTTAAACTCAAAATCTTAACAGTGACCGAATAAATGATTCTTTAGGCCACCGCAAACAAGATAGGTCTACACGACTGAAACTTGAAATAACCATCAAGAAGCATGCTAACTCGGGGAAGAATCCCTCACATTTCATGTTGGAAATCACATTTTCTTAATTGATTGAAAATCTTTATTCTAGACTTGTTCGTAGAAAGAAGAATTTTGAATCTAGATCATACAACTCAGCTGTGTTATTTCTTATTAAAGCTGGAAAGAAAACAAGGCTGGTACCTATTCCACATTCCTGAAAATGTTTATTTTCAGAACTAGAAAGGTTTTCAATCTTGTAAGCAGTGTTTGTTGAATCAATAAAATTAAATAGAAATATATTTGCGCATCTTAATATAAAAACTAAATGTATTTTATTTACCCTCCTTAATCTGGACTCTGAATAATTTTGACTCCATCGGTTCAGCGATGCAACAAGTAATAACTGCAAATATCTCTTGCAGCAGTTTCTGGTAGCCTAAAACTTAAACATTTCATAGTGCCTCCAGCATGTGTTTCTGCACTGCATAGGACCCGAGTCTGCTTTCTGACTGTCAATTCCCAACAGCTCAACCTGAATCCATGTCTGAGCTGGAATATGTGAAGAGTAGTAAGGCAATTCATTTAACACACGGCAGATCTCAGAAGAAATGTTTTGAATTTGGACATATACTGCTGTCTGCGTAGCACCCTGTAAATCTTGCTGCCTTTTTCACCACACCTCTCTATTAGTTCCTTAGCATTACTCAATGCCATGTCCAGTTCTTTAAATAGCTTGATGCCTGATCCTGTCAAAGATATCCTTGAGTCCCTAACCTCATCTAGCACAGGCTTCAAAAGATTCAATTGATCAACGATGCTTTGACAATTTCCTTCATTGATCTCTGTCTTTTCATTCAAGGAGACAATTCCACGAATTGATTTTGAAATATTATCGAGCACTTCTTGGAGGGGGAAATCCATCTGAGCTCCATTATCCGCTTGCAGAGTAATTTATAGGCTGCGTTTTAAAAACCACTCGCTGTCAAAAGAAAAAAAAAAAAGAAAAAAATTTTAGCGAGGCAAAGCCAGCAGGGCATACCATGCTGTTGCGCTATCTAAAAGACGCCACAGGGCGGTCTGTTTTGGTTGACGAATCACCTAGTATATATTCCACGTATACTATGAATCTCAACGGTAGGGGAGTCTCGCATGGGTTTCTCCGTGGCAGGGCAGCAAAACGACACAGCGGTCTGTGGATAAACGACACAGCGGTCTGTGGATATGCATATCCTAGCCGCACAACGCAAAAAAAAAAAAAATATATAAAACTTTGTGGCTCCGTTTGATTATATGGGATGTATCTATGGGTTCAAATGGACATTTAATAAAGTTTGATTTATTTAAATTCAAGTCGAAAATTAAAATCGAGCTGGTCGTCGATATAGGGTATATGTATATATCGATTAAACACATTGAAATTTAAAACCGGGTTGATGTATATATATGACGCGTCAAAATAGAAATTTTAAATCGCGTTGTCATTAAACGGGTATATATATATATGTAACAGGTTTCAATTAAAATTTAAAACACATTTAAACAAATTTAAAAAAGGGTTTAGTATATATATATATATCGATTAAACGCATTGAAATTTAAAAACCGGGTGTCATTGACCGGATGTATATAGGTAACGCGTCCAAATAGAATTTCAGAATAGAATTTGTCGCTTAGTTCAAAATAGAATTGTCGTTTGTATGGTATATAGTATGTATAGTTCAAAATAGAAATTGTCGTTTGTCGTTTAGTTCGTTTTAGTTCGTATAGTGTATATAAATATATTAAAGCATTTTAAAATTTAAAGTTATATGGTATATGTTTTATATCTATTAAATACATTTTTTTTGAAATTTAAAAATGGGTTTTGGTAAAGCATATAGTGTATGAAAATATCGATTAAAGCATTTTTGAAATTTAAAGTTATATGGTATATGTTTTCTATCTATTAAAATACATTTTAAATGAAATTTAAAAGGATTTATATAAAATGTGATATGTAAATCAAGTATAAATATGTTCAAAATCGGGATCTATATAATAGGGTTATACATGGTAAATGGTGGATACGTTCAACATATCATCAAGACAAAGAGCGATTGATAGCATCGTACGCTCTGATCACATGTGCATTGTGATGCCTCAAAACCTATAGTTAAAAAAAAAAAAAAAAAAAAAAAAAAACCTAACTAGATGATTCATGTTGAGTTGGGATTAAATAGATCTTAAACCTTGCATTTCACGCTAGATTTAGTAAGCATACATTACCCTGCATAGGACAAGGAGGTCGCGTTGCCACCCTCCTTGACCTCGGTACCAGTAAGACCTGCCTGCAGGTAAAATAGCAAAAGAACTATACCCGTATGCCAGCTTTAATCTTGCGAAAATTATATTTTGTCAGTCTAAAAAAAAAAAAAAATAATAATAAATTTTTTTTTTCCACTCCTCATGAATTTATTATGCATTTCAGGAAAATTACCATGTTAAACACATACCAAAGGCGGCAGCGCCAGCGGAATGCAGCGCCACCACCTCCACCTTCACCATCGCCTTCGCCACCATCAAGATCACCGTCAGCTCCTGTTGCTCCGCCTGATCTCACTACTGTGATGAGCTCATTAGAGGCCATTATGGAAACCTTGAAAGGGTCGCAGTCGACCAGGAACAAGGAGGAGCGACGTCAGTCAGAGGAAAGACACTCAGAAAGGCCGAGGGATTTTGATGACAAACCCCACAGGGAAGATATCTCACGGGAACTGCAAAAGATTAAACTCCCGGAATTCTCTGGAGGACGAGGTGGAGAGCATGCCGAAGCATGGTTGGAAGGGATGATCCGATGCTTTGCATTAAGAGAATATTCTTCAACTTCTAAAACGAAGATCGTTGTATTCCAACTCAGAGGGAATGCTCTGATTTGGTGGGGGAATATGGAAAAACAGCTACATCTGACATCGGATACCGTTCCTTGGGAATTGTTTATGGGCCGATTCCATGCGAAATACTTGCCGCCTTTCTTTCAAGAGCAGCAAGCTGGAGCCTTCCATACTTTAACCCAAGGGAGTAAAACCGTGGAAGAATACGAGACAAAGTTCATGGAACTTGTGAAGTATGTCCCTTATCTAGACACGGATGAACGCCAAGCCGAGCGTTTCATTTTTGGGTTAAATCCTCGGATCAGAGCCATGGTAAGAATGTGGAAGCCACCGACCGTGGCAGAAGCAGTGGAATGTGCTCGTTATGCAGAAGAACATCTGGGGATAAAAAGGGATTTCAGGCCAGCTGAATCAATACCGCAGGCATTTACAGGAAAGACTCCCCGAAATTTCTTCCGAGGAAATAACTCGAGACCACCTCCTTATGGTAATAGATTCACCCCAAGAGGAGCGGGGGCAGCAGCTCCCAGGACCATAAACGCAATAGCCTCTGGGTCTTCCATCAATAGTGCGTGGAGGTCTCGAGGAACTGGTAATCGGGGAAGAAATGGGAGAGGAAGCAGCACCAGGGGACAGAGTTCTTGGTCGGGGGTTTCTCAATCAACCGAAAGAGGACTAACCCGAGTGGACTGTTGGGGATGTGGAGGACCACATTTTCGACGGGATTGCCCGGAGAACTCGCGTCAAGCAGGAAAAGAACCAGAGAACTCGCGACGGACAGGGAAGGAACCGTCATCAGGTGCTCAAAGAAATCACAGGATCCATGCTGTTGTCAACAACAACCAGGCAGCACATCAATCAACGGTAGTGGAATCTTCAGGTACAATCAATGGAATAAAACTCAAAATCTTATTTGACACTGGAGCTACTGATAGTTTTATTTCATCTTTTGCATTAAACAAATGTGGGTTGGCAGCCTGCAAACAAGACGATTTTAGACAGGTAGAAATGGCTTCAGGAGACCTTCAATCGGTAGAATTATGTGTGGAAGATTGCAAAGTTGATCTAGGGGTCTGTGTGACCAAACTAAAAGTTTATGTCACAGCCCTAGGTACTTACGACCTAGTGATAGGAATGGATTGGTTAGAATCTCATCGAGCATGGGTAGATTGTTTCGGGAAAACAATACTTTGCGTAAATGATGTGGGTGAGACGGTCCAAATTCAAGGTATTAAGAGAAAGGTATCCTTGCGTTTCATCTCAGCCATGCAGATGAAGCGGTGCTTGAGAAAGGGTTGTCAAGTATATGCCATTCAAATGGTGAGCAAAGAAAAAGGGCCTTCCTTAGATCAATATCCGATTCTAGCAGAATTTCCGGATGTTTTTCCAAAGGAACTACCTGGGCTACCTCCTCAGAGAGAGCTAGACCTCACCATTGAATTAAAACCGGGCACGGAACCTATTTCTAAAGCTCCTTACCGAATGACTGCCCCGGAACTTCAAGAGCTACAAATACAGCTAAAAGAATTGTTAGATATAGGACACATTCGACCCAGTGTGTCACCGTGGGGTGCTCCAGTAATCTTCGTCAAAAAGAAAGATGGTTCATTACGACTGTGTGTGGACTATCGAGATTTGAACCGGGCCACAGTAAAGAATAGGTATCCGATGCCTCGCATTGACGACCTTTTTGATCAAATGAAAGGTGCTACAGTATTTTCAAAGATCGATCTGCGATCAGGGTATCATCAACTCAGGATAAGCGAGAATGATGTTTCTAAAACCGCATTTCGAACTCGTTTCGGGCATTATGAATTCATTGTGGTGCCATTTGGGTTGACCAATGCACCTGCAGTCTTCATGAACCTTATGAATAGCGTTCTCCGCAAATATCTTGACAAATTTGTACAAGTCTTCCTGGACGATATCCTCATTTACTCTAAGAATGAAAAGGAGCATGAAGAGCACCTTCGGATAGTGTTATCTTGTCTCAGAGAGCACAAGTTATATGGAAAATTATCCAAATGCGCTTTCTTCCAGAAAGAAATCCATTACTTGGGTCATATCATTTCAGGCGAAGGAATCTCTGTAGATCCTGAAAAGGTAAATACAATCAGAGAGTGGCCGATACCTAAAAATGCACATGAAGTGCGTAGTTTTATGGGTTTAGCAGGTTACTACCGAAGGTTTGTGGAGGGATTCTCCAAAATTGCAAAGCCAATCACCAACCTTCAACGCAAGGGTGTTAAGTATGAATGGACTGAGGAGTGTGATAAAGCTTTTTCTGAGCTTAAGCGATTATTGACTAGTGCACCGATTTTGCGAGTGCCGGATATGGATAAAGATTTCACTGTGTGTACCGACGCATCTAAGCAAGGGTTAGGTGCAGTTTTATTGCAGGAAGGAGGTGTAATAGCATATGCTTCGAGGAAATTAAAAACTCATGAAGAACTTTATGCTACGCATGATTTGGAGTTAGCCGCGGTGGTCTTAGCTTTAAAGATGTGGAGACATTACTTGGTAGGGAGAAACTTTGTGCTTAAAAGTGACCACCAGAGTTTGCAGTATTTATTCACCCAGAGAGATTTGAATGCAAGACAAAGACGATGGAGTGAACTCCTAAGCGAATATGATTTTGCCATTTCATATATCAAAGGGAAGGAGAATGTGGTAGCTGATGCCTTAAGTAGAAGACCCCGAATATTCTCCCTCGTACCTATCAAGGTGAACTTGAGAAGTCAAGTGCTTGAACATCTTGTAAGAGATGGTTGGTACTTAAAAGTGAGGTCGGGACTTGAAAGTAACCGTTCGACGGAACCTAAGTTCGACGGGTATGATTTAGAAGAGGACGGAATTCTACGATTTCACGGAAGGATGTATATACCAGACAGTGGAGATCTCCGAAACACCATCTTGAAGGAAGCACACCGAGCAGTGTATTGTGCACATCCTGGGGTAAAGAAGATGTACGCTGACACCAAGAGACTTTTCTTCTGGTCAGGCATGAAAAATGACATTGTCCAATTTGTTTCTAGATGCCTTGAGTGTCAACAGGTAAAAGCTGATCATCGCCACCCAGCGGGTCTCTTACAATCTCATGACATCCCTATGACCAAATGGGAGATAATTTCTATGGATTTTATCGTTGGGCTGCCTCTTACGCAACAAAAGCATAATGCCATCCTGGTCGTGGTGGATCGATTAACAAAGAGCGCCCATTTTATCCCAGTAAGAGATACTTATGATGTGGCTGATGTAGCTAGGGTATTCATAAATGAAATCATCAGATTTCATGGAGTACCTAAGAAAATTATATCCGACAGAGACCCTCGGTTCACCTCAAGGTTCTGGAACTGTATGCAGTCGGCCTTGGGAACCCAGTTAAATTTGAGTACTGCCTATCACCCTGAGACCAATGGACAGACAGAAAGGGTAAATCAAGTGCTCGAGGATATGCTAAGGATGTATGTTATGGACCAACAATCACGTTGGGAAAAGTACTTACCCTTGGTGGAATTTGCTTACAACAATAGCTACCATAGTTCGATCGGGATGCCGCCATTTGAAGCATTATACGGAAGACCTTGCAGAACGCCGTTAAGTTGGGACAGGTTAGAAGATCGAATAATCGTCGGACCAGACTTGATCCAAGAGATGGAGGATCAGGGAAAACTGATTAGACAACGGTTAAAAGAGGCTCAGGATAGACAGAAAAGTTATGCGGACACCCACAGGACAGATAGGAGTTATGTGGTAGGAGATCAGGTTTTCATTCGCATCAGACCAAATAAGAGTACCATTCGGTTTGGGAAGGGGACAAAATTATCCCCCCGGTTTATTGGACCGTTTGAAGTCCTGGAAAAAGTTGGACCAGTCGCTTATCGTCTTGCACTGCCACCCCACTTGCACAAAATTCATAATGTATTTCATGTATCTGCCTTGCGACATTATATTGCTGATAAATCTCATGACCTTCAATGGAAGGAACTGCAGGTATCGGACGAGGGAACCCTAACGGTCGAACCATTACGTATTCTGGAACGTAGGGTTCGACAGCTCAGGAACCGCCGGATAGACCAAGTGAAAGTCCAGTGGGACAAGTATAGCCCTGGATCAGCAACTTGGGAGGATGATGAGACTTTTTGCCAGAATTACCCCAACTTATGCTAAATTTTGAGAGCTGAAAACTTTTATGTATATAGCTGCTCTATTTTGATACTTGACATTTGAAACACTATGTAAAGATGCGTTTTTACCTTGCTGGTACATGGATACCCATAAGTCTAGAATGCTACTTCACTCTACTGATACAAAATATATGCTGTTTGTTTAAGATTCACTGGTGCATGGACACCGATAGGTAATATGTCATTTAAATTAACATTTGCAAGAATATGAAAAATGAAATATATCGATATATAAATTGACAGGGGTAAAGCAATGCATCATAAATAGAACATGTGTGAACTAAACAGAAGCAGTGTCGGAAATGAGAAATTTTATGGGACATATTGATACCTAGGTAAACAAATTTTCTTTTTATAAGATTTTGGATTAATATCATAGGTATCAAATTATTGTGAATATGTAAAGGTTGTTATATGGGTAACAATTGGTTATGATCAATATAGGTGCATATGCTGTAATATGTGTACAAGTGTTTACATTGCAGATTGTGTACCAGTGATTGCCTCGCAGAACACAGATTACCGAAACAATAGACGTGATGACAGAATCCCAGAACGTTGAGACTCCATGTGATTCCATGATAGGGTGTTAACCCTGGTTCTACTGGGAGGGGTGGAGGGAGAGGGGTGGAGGTGTTGCCCACTGTTTATCCTCCAAAACCTGGAGTCATGGGAGGACTGTGCGAGTCACGCTCCCCTAGACGTGTGATGATGACTGTCGGATGCCTACAAGCATATCAGGTCGATATAATCAACGCTGATATCCTTAAGGTCTATGAATGGATCCGTAACACTGATGCCATGTCATATTCCTGTAGAGGACGGATAGGAAGGGAATGGAAGAGGTTAGGAAGGACAGGGTGGTTAAAGAATAGTCTGCAGAGGCGGTTGAGATATGAAGTAACAAATAAATATCAAAGAAAAGAAACATGTACATACAAACGAAATTCAATCTTAAAAATACAAACCTTCTCACTTGTGCCCTACTCCCTAAAAACATAATTATCAATATAAGTATATGAAGCCCTAACTTCGGGACGAAGTTTTCTTAAGGGAGGAAGTATGTAATGGCCCATACTTGATGAACAGTATAATCATTAAAATTATATGTGGCTGATCCAATACAATAATAATATAAATTAAATTAAGGAAAAGTAATTAATTTATAAACAAAACATAAAGTTATCACATCTATTTTGTAACTTATAACTAAAAGCATTTAATTAAACCAAATTAGTTAACAAACTTAATTCAAAGTGAGCTTCCATAAAGTCATCTCCTCTACGTAAGTAGATAAAGACTCACCAAAGATATTTTAATACACTTAATCGCAAAGCTTAATCGAAAATATATGGGTTTGGACAAGCACAATGTTCAACTTTAAAAGCACTCAAACTGCAGCATATAATTAAAATGGAGACAGTAGAATCAAATCATAGTGTAAGCAACCATGAGCGATTTGAAATGTAATTTTGATTTACGTAAGCAATACTTCAAGGGAAAGTACAACCAGTGCTTATGCACTTTTCACCATAGCAGATTGTATCATAAATAGCACCATAACTCTGGTTAACTGAGTTATTTACCAGAAACCGAATATCACTTGAATAGTAGATTTAATGGGATAAAATTTATCTTATTCTAAAATGTTGGTCAAAATTATGCATCGTAAGTGCTAATGAAAACATATGTTCTTATAAACCAATTTCAGGAAGAAATGGCTCATCTAGAGAAGTATATTTCTTTTCATTATTCTGATTAATAACCATACTCAAATAATGTTGATATTCAATGCTATTACCACAAAATATTCAGAGTGGAGGATCGGTAATAGAACAACGAACACACATACGATATTACTAGAGTTCTGTTTCCTATTGTAAATACCAGATGCAATAAATTCTAATTTACATGTCTTTGTGAGAAGAAAATGTGAGCAATTTAATGTATCAAATTTCAGGTTATGCACCGATACGTTCACCCTTCAGGTTAAAGTGGACCACCTATTCATAAATATGAAAACTTGCAACATATAATGATGAGGCGCTGACCAATAAAATAAGTTGTTTTACCATAAATTGTAGTGATTCAACCAAGGAAATAATTAAAATATTGAACATATCAAAACTTCACTGAAATATCATGCATTCATACCTTTAGATAATCATGCAAGTCTATACACCCTTACTATTATTGCTGGAGACCTAATAAAGGAAGTTCAGAAACCTACATCATCATATTACTTATTTCGTAGATCAAGTGTGTTAACCAAACTGCATATCATTATGTGAGGATTCAGAGCATGAAAGTGTTCGTTATTTTAGAAAATGAAGATAAATGAACTCAACATAACCTGTTTCTAAGAAAAGCCATATGCATTGGGGGATTTTGAGGCTCCAAATGGGCCTCCTAAGAAAAATGTACAACCAAAATAAATTTTATAAGAACTAATAGGATTTAAGATGATTATGTCAACTATGTGGGACGTCATAATAATAATCTATTAAGTAAAAGTAAAAAAATTAAAAAATAATAAAATAATAAAACTACTTTTTCAACTCGTATTTTAAATTTATCTCCCAAAATTTTTACTCAAATTTCGAGCGGGAGTACTCGTTGGATGCGGAATTTAATTCCTCATCCAAGGAGTACCCATGTTGCATACTTTCGATGAACTCTTTTACATGAAAAATGAGAAATACATTGGGGTGGTTCCTTGATTATAAATACATGAAAAAACGTGATTGCAATCATGTTTTTCATGTATTTCTTATTTTTCGTGTAGTAGGATCGATCGAAAGTATGCAACATGGGTACTCCTTAGGTGAGAAATAAAATTTTGTATCCAATGAGTACTCCTGCTCGAAATTTGAGTAAAAACTTTGGGAAATAAGTTGAAAATATGAGTTGAAAAAATAGTTTTTTCTTTTTTCCCTCCAAAATTTGATGATGTAATCAAATCTTATTTTATTATTTCCACTATTATTTTATAATTTACTTAGGAGGCCCATTTTAGACCTCAAAATTCTCCTAATGCAACGTTAGAATCATATCTTAAATTGTGAGAACATATATAATATCAATTTGATTAATACATTTTGCTAGACATCGTTATAATAATAATAATAATAATAATAATCTAATTTTAAGGCCACAACCAAGCTAGGGATTGAATTGGTGTATGAGACCCCTTTGTTTGCGGGACAAGGTGTTGAGATTTTGGGGTAACATTGGATATGCTCTAGCTTCGAAACTTTGTGGAGGGGCTAGAACACATGATATCTGCAAGACTCAAAAAGCGTTTGGAGAAATTCCATCTGGTGTAGAAGTTATTCAAATAATTATTTTTTTTTAATGGGACCATAAGTTTAACCTAGGGAAATTAAAAATTAAAGTGAATTAATGTACACATGTGATGAGAACTTTCTAAGTGATGTGGATCAAGCTTCTTTTAATCTTAGTCATTGATCAGAAGTTAGATCACGACTGTTGATTTGTCAATGAGAAAAGTATAAAGGAAGAGCTTGGGGTCAATTGGAGAACACACACAGAATCTAAGAGATCGAATTCTTGTGACAGAGCAGTGCTCGAACAAAGATCAAATCTGAGTGATTCAGAGAAGCAGTGAGGGGCAGATGCAATGATTGGTCGGAGGACCAAGAGTACAATGCAGAGCAAGGGTAGCAGAGATACAGTGGAGGCAACTGATCCAAGTGGATATTGGTGGTCACCCGCCTATTCCACTTGGGGCCCCACCATTCTCTCTTTCAGTTTTTCAGTTCGGCACAACTTACTATTTTTAGCAGTTTTTCGGGTCCTGAACTTTTGGAGCCATTTTGAGGCCCTAAACGACGTTTTTTGGGAAAATCGAGAGCAACATGGGTCCATGGACCGATGTTGCTCACTGAAAATTTGTAGTCCTCGGATAGATCTTTCTAACGAGGTATGGATCGCGTCAAACGAAGATCGTATGCCAAAGTTACGTCCCCGGGAAGTTGAAACACCAATTTACCCAAACGGGGCCCATAGTTTTGGCGTTTCATCTCCTAGGGTTAGGGTTTTGTCTGTTTAGGATTTCCCATTGTTTCTAAATAATAAATAGGCCCTTGAGCCTCATTGTAACTCAGTTCAGAGGCCTGTAGCCACATCTTCTCGCAGATAACACGCACTTAAGCAGTTTTATTTCATTCCGTCTATAAGCAAATGTTAGTTCTTTCGATTAATGAAATGAAGTGTTATTTCGTTTATTCGTATTTATGGTTATATGTTTATTCTCATGCTTGCCAAATCCTGACGTTGGTATCGTATACCGCTTTTTCTCGATCCTTCTGTATGTTCCCCAACGAGGTCGTGTATAAGGAGTTAGGGCTCGATTTGGTGGAACCTTTGCAAGATCAGCCTCGCAAACCCCGACGAACGCCCATGGGGGACGAAAAGAAAGATGAGGGAGAATGAGATCCTATCAACATATTGCTCGAGGAGGCCCTTGAAAAACAAAGGAATGTGATGATGGATAAATTTTCACAGATCCTTCAACGACTGCCCACCTACGGTATCTACATCCAATCTGGCCACTCGGGAGGGTGCGACTTTTAAGGTACAAGTAAATTTTGACATTCCCATATTTGAGGGTCAAATAGACGCAGATGCCGTAGATAGATGGTTGAATCTATTAGAAGGATATTTCTCTGTTCATGACTTTTCAGACCGGGAGAAGATTATTTTTTGCACTCCTCAAAGCTACCCCCCATGTTAAGGACTGGTGGGAAACCTACTGTGAGAACAAGGACCAGACAAAACCCTCTCTGTTCTCGGCCGTACCAACTTGGAATTCTTTCCGAGACGCCGTCAAGGAACAGTACTATCCCGTGGGGAGCTATGAGGACAAGTATATACAATGGACCATGCTGCGACAACAAAGGGATCAAGATGTGCATGAGCTGACGAATCTGTTCCATACCCTGCGCACAAAGTTGGGTATCAAAGATTCAGAGAAACATCTGGTGCTAAAGTATCGTAGTTGTCTGCACAAATACATTCAGGAGGAAATGGAGTTCCTCGACATCTCCTCGCTTGGTACGGCATACCGGTATGCTGCCAAGATTGAGCAGAAATTCAAGCAGAAGAAGCGAGACTTTGGATCTGCGAATCAAAAGCAAGGGAAAGGTGCTCCCAAACCGCAGAACAAAGGACCGAGCCAAGGCATGGCGGCTAAAGACAACTCATCGAAGCCACAAGAAAAGAACAGCACCGCAAAGCCAAAGAAGGACACGGGAAAGTGGTGTGAGTTCCATAAGAGCTCCACTCACAACATAAGTGAGTGTCGGGCCAAGCAGTCGCTAGTGGCCGAGATGAGGGCTTCTGAGTCAGATGCATGCTCTGACTCCGAATCAGAACCTGAAAAGGCGAATGAAAAAGGGAAACAAATTATTGATGCGGAGCCCAACGCCATTGTTGCCACTGCAAAGATCCAAAAGGAGGAACCGGAAGATCCAGAGGAGGAGGAACGTCTCTTCCACTCCCAGATGTGGGTAAAGGGCTCCCCGGTACAGTTCATTGTCGACAATGGGAGCCAAAGGAACCTCATTTCAGCAGACGCCGTGAAGCGGTTGGGCTTGCCGACCACAGCTCACCCACATCCATACACCATCGGGTGGCTTCACCAAGGACGAGATCTCCGCATCAGCCAGCAGTGCTGCCCTCCCTATAGCATCAAGCCCTTCACGGATGAGGTATTATGTGACGTTGCTCCTATTGATGTTTCTGATGTATTATTAGGACAACCATACTTGTGGAAGCGTCATGCTGTGTATGAGTCTCGACCTCATGCTGTTATTTTTACTTTGGGAAATAAGTTGTACAGGATACCAGAGGTACCACCTCTTGCCGCTATCTCTTTGGTTACTGCAAAACAATGCAGTAAGCTCATTTCCCAAACCAGGAAATTCGTTTTCCTGATGATCCGCCCCCAGGGCAAGAAGAAGACTGTGGCCACGACCTCCAGACAGGGCCCCTCTGCACGACAAAAACAAATGGATAAGGTCGTGGAGGAGTACGGGGACATCTTCACCTCACCCACAGGGGTTCCTCTGCACTGCCAGGTCAAGCACCCGATTTATCTGACCCCAGGTGCGTCGCTACCCAATGGACCGATCTATTGACGCTCTGTTCTAGAAAATGATGAAATCAAGAGGCAAATTCAGGAGCTGTTGCAGAAAGGTCACATCAGACCAAGTTCATCGCCCTGTGGGAGCCCGATCGTGTTGGTACAGAAGAAGGATGGGACGTGGAGACTCTGTATTGACTATCGGGCGCTGAACAAGATCACTGTCCGGAATAGGTACCCAATCCCACGGATGGATGACCTTCTGGACCAACTCCAAGGTGCAAAATATTTCAGTAAGATCGACCTGAAGTCTGGGTATCACCAGGTACCAATTGAACCCTCTGATGTGTGGAAGGCTGCCTTCAAAGCTAAGGAAGGCCTTTTTGAATGGCTGGTCATGCCTTTCGGGTTGACGAATGATCCCGCAACCTTCATGAGGATGATGAACGACATCTTGCGCCCATTCACCAACTCATTCGTAGTGGTGTACTTGGATGACATTCTGATCTTCAGCAAGACTTGGGAAGAGCACCTTCATCACATCCGACAAGTCCTCCAAACACTGCGGCAACACAAGTTGTGTGCCAATTTGAAGAAGTGCACGTTTGGCATGACCCAGGTTCAATATCTGGGATACATTATTGATGAAAGGGGGGTGCATGTGGATCCAGCCAAGATCCAAGTCATTCGGGATTGGCCAGCCCCAACCACTATAACATAGCTTCGTAGCTTTCTGGGTCTTGCTAATTTCTACCATAGGTTCGTGTTGGGATTCTCTCATATCACTTGGCCCTTGAGTCAAGTCACCAAGGGAGGAGCGAGAGCAAAATTCTTTTGGTCGGAACCTCAACAGAAGGCGTTCAAAGAATTGAAAAATCGCCTCTGTTCTGCCCCAGTGCTCACCTTACCAGACTTGCAGCATCCATTTGAGATCGAGACAGATGTCTCAAACTATGCTATTGGGGCAGTTCTTACTCAACAGGGACATCCAGTGGCATATCACAGTGAGACATTGTCTGAGACAGTTCGCAAGTATCCCACCTATGACAAAGAAATGTATTCCATTGTGCAAGCCTGTCGACAATGGAAGCATTACATTTTGGGGAAGGAAAAAATCATCCACACAGACCACCGGCCCCTGCAGTTCATACAGACACAAGGAAAGTTGCAGAATGATCGCCATCAGAAGTGGTCCACATATCTGCAACAGTTTCATTTGAACATCAAGTACAAGAAGGGTAGCACCAATAATGTTGCAGACTGCCTCAGCCGACCACCGATCGTGGCGCTCACCACCGTTCTCAACTCTTGTGGGCACGAGACTTCTGATTGGCCGCTTCTCTATGAGAGTGACCCAGAATTCGGCCACACTTACAAGGCACGGCTCCACTTGGGTATGCAAGCTCCTTGTTTTCACCTCCAAGAGATGCACTTTCTTTTATGTCACTCCGGGACACCTTTGTGTTCCTTCAAAACGCCACAAGCAAGATGATATGGGAAGCACGAAGGGCCGAGGGCCGCCGGGCATTTTGTGGTTGAGAAAACGTAGCGCATCGTGTATATTTCTATTGGCCGAACTTGACAGAGGTTTGTTACATCGCGATTCACACTGCGCAAAGCATGCTGGGACCGACCATCAAGAAGCAAGGCCTCTTACCTCACATTTACCCCTAGTCGACCTAGGGAATCCATTTGCTGATTACATGTCGGGCCTGCCTTCTACTAAGCAGGGAAATGACTGTGTTTTCGTGGTCGTCGACAGATTCTCGAAGATGGCCATTATGGCGGCCCGCAAGAAGAATATCACAGCAGAAGCCACTGCTAAACTCTTCTTTGAACGAGTGTGGGTGCACTTTGGGATCCCACAGTCTATCATATCAGATCGGGATAGCAGGTTCCTCAGCACATTTTGGTCCAGCCTCTGGTCGATGTTGGATACCAAGCTCACCAAGTCCACAGCTTTCCATCCCCAAACAAATGGCCAGACAGAGGTCGTCAACAGAATGATTGTACACATTCTGCGCATGTACAATTCAAAGCATCCACGCACATGGGACGAGAGCCTCCCTTATGTACAACATAGTTATAACCGGCCTCTCCACAGTTCAATTGGCCATAGCCCCTTTTCGGGTGGGCTTGGGATTCCAACCATTGTCCCATTGACGTAGCCATGCCATTCGCGGCTACTTAGGGCCGATTTGGCTCATGTCCCGATCCCGAAGTTGACAAAGAAAATAGCTTCATCGAGCGCATTCAACACATTCGCCAACAGAGTTCATGACATATTGGACAGAGCCAATGCTAAGTACAAGCAACACCATGATCAACATTGGGTGCCACACAACTTCCAAGTAGGGCGACAAAGTATGGCTACATTTGCGAAGGAGCACCTCACTAGACCCCACCGCAAGCTTTGCCCGCTCCGATATGGGCCGTACACCATCACCAAGGTCGTAGGGAACAATGCCTTCGAGCTCAGTATTCCACCATTCCTTGGTCCGCACCCGGTATTCAATGTGGACCGTCTTTCGTCCTTACTTCCCACCTCTACTAGACACCTCGACATTGCGGAACAACTCACACCAACGAAGTTAAACCCGATCGCATGGAACAGAGCCACCACGAGATTGTATCATGGACATGCAAATCAAGAACACACGCCAACGTAAGATCCAAGCTGTATTGTGTTGTCAAAGCTGGCCAACTCTCTGCACCAAGGAAAGTGGTTCACCAGGGGACCAAGTTCAGCAGTAAATTTTCTCATCTCATGGAGGAATTTAACGCAATGGGGACCATTGCTTCCTAAGGGGGAAGAATGATCCAGGTGGATATTGGTGGTCACCCGCCTATTCCACTTGGGGCCCCACCATTGTCTCTTTCAGTTTTTCAGTTTCGGCACAACTTACTATTTTTAGTAGTTTTTCGGGTCTTGAACTTCCAGAGCCGTTTTGAGGCCCTAAATGACGTTTTTTGGGAAAACCGGGAGCAACATGTGTCTATGGATCGCGTCAAACGAAGATCTTATGCCAAAGTTACGTCCCCGGGAAGTTGAAACACCAATTTACCCAAACGGGGCCCATAGTTTTGGCGCTTCATCTCCTAGGGTTAGGGTTTTCGCTGTTTAGGATTTCCCATTGTTTCTAAATAATAAATAGGCCCTCGAGCCTCATTGTAACTTAGTTCGGAGGCTCGTAGCCACCACATCTCTTCTCGAGAGATAGCTACCAGCGCCCTAGCTAGTTTTATTTCCATTACAGTCCGTAAGCAAATTTCGATTCTCGATTAATGAAATGAAGTGTTATTTCCATTGCATCTTTGTATTGATGGTTATATGTTTATTCGCTTTGCATTCTCGCATAAATCCGGATCAACTAGCGCGACCATTAGAGAGTGTGATGCGGACCTTAGAGAGGGTGACGTAGGCCCACGCAGATGCTCACGTAGGGGTAGCACAAAGCCTCAAAGGAAAAGTCCGAAATTCACTAGAGACCGGGGTTTCTAAGTCGCGTGGTTGAAACCGGACTCCGAGGAGAAGGCGATCGGCGCAGAGCAAGGGTCACGTAGTCCCTCGCCGGGGCCACGTAGCCTTATGCGGTGGCGATGTAGAGACTACACGTAGCTAGTCGGGGTTTCACCGAGTGACTCATCCGAATCGGGCGAGACTTGCGGGAGTGAGGTCAAACTCATATTTTTCTCCCGTAGCCGAGGTTTTCTCTATTGGGTGAGCCGGATAATGGCACCCTAAATGTACTTATAATATCGTCGCTTAATAATAATAAACCCTCGGATCTACTACATCGGTTTTCCCGAACTCGGGTTTTTCCGGGGACATTTGTTCGAAAAAATCATGTGTGTCCTTTGTCATATGTGCGTGATGTTCAGGTAAATGATCCGTATTTGTGTAGGTTGCTATTGTGTTTACTTCGATGTTTTTTCCGAATATTTTCGCTTAAATAACTTGTGCATAATAAAACAAGTAGGAGAAGTAAATCAATATTTAGCGATAGGATTTCGAGTGCTTAATTTTTTTTTCACATGGTATCGAGCATTGTAGATCAAGTCGAAGCCATCGTAAGGGGTCGAAGGTTTTTGCTGCAGAAGGGCGGTCAAGCATCACATATCCGAAAGAAGGCGGCACAACACTAGAGGGACAACATAGACTGCGCAAGGGTGACGTAGAGTCGAGCTCGCTCACGCGAGAGGTTGATGCGACTCTAGAAATATGATGCGAGCAGCTGCCGCTCACGCAGTAGGTCGACGCAACACTAGAAGAGTGGCGCATTGCCGTCTGCTCACGCGAGCACTGGGAGGGTGACGTAGTCCAAGAGGGAGTGATGTTGTGCCGATTGTCGACGCTCGGAAGTGCAGCTTCGATCTTCGAAGTTTTTGGTGAGGCATTGGTTCGTTAGTGCGAGAATAATGCCTAGAAAAGGTGAAAAAGTAAGGGGAACGAGTCCCTCAACGTACTTTTGCCAAGAAGTCTAAGATTCGATTAGGAGGGTGATCGTAGAGGGATGATTCGACGAGATTGGTGGAGGATTTCGGGGAGGGACATCAATTGTCGGAGGGAGCTGAGTGTCTCTAGAGGGTTTCTAGCGCCAAGAAACCCGGATCCGGTCTTCGTTGAGTGCGGCAGTAGTAGAAGGGAGAAGAGTAGCCGTTTTCGATCTGTTTGAGTAGAGATGGCCCCGTACTGAACCGAGAGATTAGGATAGGTTGGACGGTGTGTCAACTTTGCGATTTGGAGGGCCACAATCCCTGACGATCCCGGAGTAGTACGGTATCAAAGACCACGCGGAAAATGTCCTAGCCGTGCTAATCGATGTGGATGCTCAAGAAGTTCAACGAAAATCGGGCGTGGGCTAAGCGCTTGATCATGGATGGAGTGAAGGATCATGTGGTCCCACACATTGTTGAAAAGAAAACGAGCAAATGAGGGTGTGGACAACTTTGACCACGGTGTATCAAGGAAGCTTCGTCCTACGAAAGATGCTTCTAGAGAACTAGATGCGGATGTTCTAGATGCACAAGGGAAAGGGAGATCGATCCCTTCCTCTTCGGATTGCGTGACTATCCCAGGATTAGTTGATTGCCATGGGGGCAACTCCGGAGGATGGGCTCATGGTGAGGATCGCCTTGAATGTAGTCACCGATGAGTGGGAGACCTTTGTCCAAATCATCTTGGGTAGAACACAACTCCCAAATTGGGGTGACATGTGGGCTATCCTTCAACAAGAGGAGAACCAGGAGGGTGACTAAGAGGGAATTTAGCAAAGGAGGAGTCAAGGTGAAGGAGGAGGAGGAAGATGAAACCCTAGCATCTAAGGGACAACGATAGTAGGGGAAGAAGAAGAAGGACCTATCCAAGGTCCGTGCTTCAAATGTGGCGAACTTGGACACTTTGCCAACACTTGTCCTAAGTAGAAGGACAAGGAAGCTCAGATTCCAAGACAAGAACAACGAAAAGGGACAAGTGGGTAGTGAAGATGATGTGGCCATGAGTGCTCATGTGCCTCGAGAGAAGAGGTGGGGCGATATAGATCTACAGAGCGACTACAGATGGTGGCGGGATTCTTGAGGTGCCCAAACTCTTGGATTACATACGAGCTACGGGAGCCTTAAGATAGTAGCAGGATGACTGGAGTAGTGGGTGCAAAAGATCATGGTGAAGCGCAGAGCGTAGTCGGGACGTTGAAGTTTGGAGCATCACGAGAGGAGAGGTAGCAGACAGCGCAGAGGTCGATGGGATTTTCGACAACGCGAGAGGCGAGTACAACGAAAGCGCGAGTTGCTTTCGGAGAGACAACACAGTAGTAGCAAAGGGTGCTTTAGTGATGAGATGCAACTCGACCGACTTGTCCCGTCGTAAATTTGGTGATGGTCCTTCGACTGCTTACTTCTCAGAACCCGAGTTGCAGATGAAATAGTTAGCACTTGCAGTACTATAGGCAACATGATGCAATAATTTGAGAGGGAGCCGTAGTATAGATGTGGCAAGGACATGGGCAACAATACGTAAAGCAATGGCGCAATGGGATGGAGGGCGACAGGTGCCAAGCACAGCAACACAGAGACCGATGCCGTAGATCGTGGGTGATGCTTCAATGGTGAAGTATTGCTAGAGCACACTCCTCGCTAAGAGGGAGTGTTGAGATTTTGGGGTAGCATCGGATGTGCTTTAGCTCCGAAACTTTGTGGAGGGGCTAGAACACATGAGATCTCCAAGACCTAGAAAGCGTTTGGAGAAATTCCATTTGGTGTAAAAGTTATTCAAATAATTAATTTTTTTTGTATGGGGGACCCTAAGTATAACTTAGGGAAACTAAAAAATTGAAGTGAATTAATTTACACATGTGATGGGAACTTTCTAAGCGACGTAGATCAAGCTTCTTTTTAATCTTAGCCGTTGATTAGAGATTAGATCACGACCGTTGATTTGTTAACAAGAAAAGTATAAAGGAAAGGCTTGGGGTCAGCTTGGAGAACACACACAAAAATCTAAGAGATTGAATTCTTCCGCGGAAAGCAGTTGCTCTGACGAAGATCGGATCCGAGTGATTCGAGAGAAGCGAGTGAGGGGCAGGTGCAGTGATTGGTCGAAGGACCAAGAGTACAACGCAGAGCAAGGGTGACAGAGACGCAAAGGAGGAAGCACAACCATCGAGGGTGTGATACGGCCCCTAGAGAGGGTGACCTAGGGCTCACGCAGGGGCAACGTAGAGCCTCCAAGGAAAAGTCCGAAATTCACTCGGAGATCGGGTTTTTTAAGCCGTCAAGGTTAAAACCGGACCGGGGAAGCCGATCAGAGACAAAGCAAGGGTGACACATTCCCTCGTCGTGGCCGACCTTACACGCTGGCAAATGTAGAGACCACGCGAGCTAGCCGGGGTTTCACCAAAGGGCTCATCTCGGATCGCCCGGACTTGTGGGAGTGAGGTAAAACTCACATTTTTCTCTCGTAGCCGAGGTTTTCTCTCGTTGGGTGAGTCGGGTTATGGCACCATAGATGTACTCAAAATATTGTCGCTTAGTAATAATGAACCCTCGGATACGTTGCACTCGGTTTTCCCGCATTGGGTTTTTCCGTGACATTTGTCCGAAAAAATCATGTGTCCTTTGTCATATGTATGTGTTGTTCAAGAAATGATCCGTATTTGTGTAGGTTGCTAGTTGTGTTTACTTGGATGTTTTTTTCTCGAATATTTTTCAGTTAAAAAACTTGTCCATAATAAAACAAGTAGGAGAAGTAAATCAATATTTAGCAAGAGGGATTTCGTGCTCGAAAAATTTTCACACAAGGGACCCCGCCTCCATGCAAAGTGATTTAGTTGCTAAAGTCTACTGATGTGTATTGTGTAGATACTCCACCCCCTTTGGATTTGAACTTCGACCTCTTAGCAGCAGAAATACATGCTCTTAAGTTTTAACCATTAGGACCACTCAAGATGTACCTATGGAATATTCCGTGATCAAAGTCGCATATATATGGGACGTGTGATATGGGATATGCTCAAATGATGCCCATATATGGGATATTCTAGAGATCTGCGTAGAGCTAGTCGGGGTTTCACCGATGGCTCATCCGGATTAGTCGAGACTTGTGGGAGTTAGGTAAAACTCACATTTTCTCTCTCGTAGCCGAGGTTTTCTCTATTGGGTGAGCCGGATTATGGCACCGATTATGTATATTTTATTAATTTTTAGTTAGATATAGTTATCTTAGGTTTATTACGTGGATGGGCATGATCAAAGATCATGCCTCTTCGCTCAAAGGGACACCATAAGGCCGTATTTAAAGCCTTGGTGATCCTCATTTGTAATCATCTCTTATCTATCATCAATAATAATATATACTTATTCAAGTTTACCGTAGTTTTTACACTTCATTGGTATCGTGAGCCATCGCTCTTCCGGATCCCGTGTGATCATCGGCTAAAGAATTTCGACAGAATTTCGAATTTTTTTAAAAAACAAGTACGTAATTGTACACTTCAAAGTCCCTACACTCACATACACACCCAGTCTCCTTCTAAGATTAAGGCTATAAGGGAATGGAATAAACCAAAGTGAACATATCCAAGCTCAGTAGGATTTTTAGGATTAACTGGGATATTATCGAAGATTTATTAAAGATTATGCGCATCGAATCGCACCTCTTACAAATCTTTTAAAGAAAAAATTCGTTTCAATGGAATGAGGAAGCAGTGGAAATGTTTTGAAGATTTGAAGGAAGTCATGGCTAATGCACCAAGATTGGCAACTCTCGACTTTTCTAAACCATTTATCATTGAATGTGATGCCTCCTGGATTCGGTATTGGTGCAGTATTAATGCAAGAAGGGCACCCCATTGCTTTTGAAAGCAGAAAACTAAACAAACGTGAGCGTCTCAAGTCCACGTACTAGCAAGGAAATGCTCGCAATTATGCATGCATTGGCCAAATGGAGACAATATCCGTTAGGGAGTAAATTTTCCATCCGAACCGATCATAGCAGTCTTTCAAGATTCTCCTTCAAAGAAAAAAACACTCTCCGAAGAACAACAAAAGTGGATCGAGAAGATTGCCGCTTCGATATGGAGATATTACACAAGAAAGGAAAAGACAATGTAGTAGCGTGATGCCCCGTCTAGAAAAGATGAGGAAACAACATTACTTGCAGCTTCGATTGTTGTGCCTAAATGGCTTAATGAGATTAGAAGTGAGTATGCCAAAGATCCGGAAATGTTGGCTATAATCAATAATCTCCCAGGGAATTCAAAATTTGAGTGGAAGAACGATATCTTATGGTACAAAGGGAGAATTTATCTAAACTCCAAATCCAGGTTTATATCAAAAATACTCAAGGAATCACATAATTCCATGTCATCCGGGCATGTAGGATATTTCAAAACCTACTACAATGCACGTCGGCTCATTTTTCCGGAAGGGTATGAGTCACGATATTCAAAAATATGTCGTGTGAATGTGACGCGTGTCAAAGAAATAAAAGTGAAAACATTATGACACTCGGCTTACTTCATCCCTTAAATATTTCGACTCAGAAATGGGAAGAAATATCGATGGATTTTATTGAAGGATTACGTCGATCGTATGGAAATGATAAGATCTTCGTCAGTATTAGATAGACTCACTAAATATGCTCACTTTATCGCTATTAAAAAACAGACTTTTGCAAAGCAAATTGCGGAGATATTCTCGCAAACATATTTATAAACTACACGGTTTTTCCGAAAGTTATTGTCAAGTGACAGTGATGCCAAATTTAAAGGGAACTTTTGGAAGGAATTGTTCAACCATGTTGAAACCTACCTCAACATGAGCTCACTTTTATCACCCTCAAATAGATGGGCAAATGTGAGGTTGTTAATAAATGTTTGGAAGCTTACCTACGATGTATATGCTACTGAGAAACAACATAAGTGGGTCCAATGGTTGCATCTTGCCGAATGGTGGTATAATTCTACTTACCATACATCTGACAAAAATGACCTGCCTCCGTGCTCTATATGGATATGAACCTCCGAAGTGGAAAGATTTTGCTTCAGCTCAAACAAACTTTACCAAGACATAGAAAAATCAACTAGAAGAACACCAAAAGGTCAGTTCAAATTCTAAAAGAAAATTTGAGTGTTGCACAAGACCGTATGAAGCAACAAAGTCGACTGTAATCTGACTCGAGAGATCATTTGAAGTTGGAGACTGGTGTTTGTCAAGCTTCAACCATACAAGCAACTTGTCCCTTAAACAAAAAGGAAAAAATAAATTAGCTCCAAAGTTTTATGGTCCGTATCAAATTATTAAGAAGATCACCAAGTCGCTTATGGGTTGAGCCTTCCCGATACCAAACGTGTTCAACAATGTTTTCCATGTGTCCCGCTGAAAAAGGCACTCGGGAGTAACCATCGCTTTCCAAACAACACTTCCCATTTTGGATGATGAAGGCAATTCTAGAGCCCGAAGGTATCCTATCTACCCGTGATAAGAAGTCGCGCTCTCGTGTTATTACCGAATATTTAATCAAGTGGAAGGACTTGCCCATCGAAGAAGCATCTGGGAGTTCAAGCGCTTTCGCCAAAGAATACCTATCGTTACGTATGCTTTGAGGACAAAGCATCTTAAGATCTTAGGTTTATTAATGTGGGAAGGGCACGATCAAAGATCATGCCTCTTCGCCAAGGGACACGATAAGGCTATATTTAAAGCCTTGGTGATCCTCATTTGTAATCATCTCTTATCTATCATCAATAATAATATATACTTATTCAAGTTTACTAGAGTTTTTACACTTCTGGCACCCTAGATGTACTCAAAATACTGTTGCTTAATAGTAATAAACCTTCAGATATGTTGCACTGGTTTTCCTGCATTGGGTTTTTCCGGGGACATTTGTCCGAAAAATCATGTGTGTTCTTTGTCATATGTGCAAAATTTTCAGTAAATGATCTGTATTTGTGTAGGCTGCTAGTGGTGTTTACTTAAATGTTTTTCTGAATATTTTCGCTAAATAACTTGTGCATGATAAAACAAGTAGGAGAAGTAAATCAATATTTAGCAATAGGATTTCGTGCTCGAAATTTTCACACAAGGGACTCCGCCTCCATGCGCCGATTTAACCGCTAAGGTCTATGGAAGTGTACTGTGTAGATGCTCCACCCCCTCTCTGGATTTGAACCATAGTTTTAAAAAATCAGCCCAAGCTCAGCTCGAATTCGGCCGAGTTGATCGAGCCACACCCCCGCCGGTCCGACTTCGTGGAAAACCGGTCCGAGTATCCAATTTTAGATCGAGCCGCCCACGAGCCGTACACCGACTCGTGCCGGCTCGGCCGACAACTCCCAGTTGGCCTGCGGCCACCAAAACTAAAAAACGGACTTCAAACCCGTTTTATCTTGTCGTTAGGTTTTTGTTTGTGTATCTAACCCTCTCCATCCTATTTACCCTACCCAACCCTTCTCAATACCTCACATCTATCTCATTGAATTTTAGTGAGCATTTGTGAGGAATTTGTGAAAAGTTGTGGAGTTGGTTTTGGAGCAGACTTTGAGGGGTCTTTTGGGCAAGCTTTGGAGTAGCATGAGGAGCTTATTGGACAAGCTTTGGAGCAACATTGAGAAACTTGGTTTGTTGGAGCCGTATTGAGGAGGCTAGAGGCTAGAGGTATTTATTTTTTCTCTTCTAAAATCAGCTTTGCTTGTTTTATTTATTTTGCAAATTTGAAAATGGTAAACATAGTTTTTGGTGAAAGAAATGAACATAGAATGAAGTCTTTTTTTGTTTTCATTTTCGGATTTAAACCTTTTCTTTCTTAGTCAAAAAGCTCGATGGCAAAATGGCCCCTAGAATGAAAGACGCTCGGGTTGGGCATATGTCGAAATGGTTGATGATCAAATGCATTGCAAATTTTGTAAGAGAAAAATTAAGAGGGGTGGAGGGGGCATTCATAGACCGAAACTACATTTGGTCGGTCTTAGAGGCCAAATTACTCGCATGTGAAGCACAAAGCATTGGGGAAATTAGGAAGGAATTGAAAGAGCAATTTCGAAGTTTGAGGAAGACAAAATTAGGCAAAAATAAATAGAGGCCGAAATTGGGAGGAAGAGAAATATACAACACATGATGGTCGCCAACCCAAGTTTTGATTATGAGGGTTCTTCATCTATCCCTTGCAGCTAATGCATCAAACCCCTTTCGCTATGTTCCTCCCTCTATGGAGTCTATTTCTAAAAAGGGTAAGGGTGTAATGAGAAATAAGGGTACTATCAAAAGTTTTTTCATGCCCTCTTCTCCTTTCCCGATAGTGCACATGGTCCTAGTCCTCCAAGTAGAGGTCAAGTGCAGCCCACTTTAGATGCTCATTGGAAAAAAGAATTGAGAGATGTTGCTTGTGATTACATTGCTAGATGGTGGTATGATGCAGTATATTCCCTTCAATGCTACTCATTCACCATATTATGAACTTATTTTTGATGCCATATATGCCGTTGGAAAGGGCTTCAAAGGCCCTACCATGCATGAGTTAAGAGGATCTCTTTGCAAAAAGAGATTATGTCCATTGATGATTATTTGAAAGAGTTCAAAAACTCATGGGCACATACATGGGATGTACCATCATGTCAAATAGATGGATTGATCAAAGGAACCGTACCATCATAAACTTTCTCGTCTTTTGCCCACTGGGAACCATGTTTCTAAGATCAGCTTGATGCATCCGATAGGGTGAAAGATGCACATTTGTTGTTTCATGTTTTGGATGAGGTTGTTGAAGAGGTGGGAGTGGAAAATGTTGTTCAAATCATCACGTATAATGCCTCTAAGTATGTTCTTGTTGGTAAATTGTTAGAGGAAAAACACCCAACCATCTTTTGGACCCCATGTCCCGCACATTGCATAGACCTCATGCTTGAGGACATTGGCAAAATAGTCCGGATTGAGAACACTATAGAGCATGCCAAAAGCATCACAAAATATATTTACAATCACTCATGGATTCCCGAGTCTAATGAGGAAACACACAAGGGGGCAAGGAAATTATTAGGCCCGCAATCACTAGATTTGCGACACATTTTTTGACATTGCAATCTATGCTTGCCCAACATAGAAACTTGCAAAAGTTGTTTTCTAATGATGAATGGAATGAATGTCATGGGCTCGCAAACAAGATGGAAAAGATGTGAAAAGGAAAGTCAATGAAGAAACATTTTGGAAAAAGGCAGCAGAGATTGTGAAACTTGCCGAGCCACTAGTTAAGGTGTTGCACTTGGTGGATGGGGAAATATTGGCTATGGGCTTCATTTATGAGGCAATGGATCAAGCAAAGGAGAAAATAAGGGCAACATACAAGGATAGAGCTGGGTAAGTATGGGCCCATTTGGACAATCATTGATCGAGATGGATTAATCAACTCCATTGCGCTATACATGCAGCTAGGGTATTTTTTGAACCCAAGGTATCATTATAAAGTTCGTGAAGCAAGAGCTTTGAATGAGGAGGTTAGAGATGGATTGATTGACTCGCATTGATCGCATGATCCCCTACAGAGAGTGAGCTAGCTTGAAGATACGCAATCGATATCACCGTGTTCAACCAAGCCACAGGTGTACCTTTAGCAAGAACAAACAAAGAATTTCAATTTTTAAATTCATATTTTATTATTTTGTATAATTGTTTATAATTTCAATTTCAAAGTTGGATATAAATTGTTGAGCTAACCGAAACTCATTTTTTTGCAAAGACAATGGTGGGAGGCGCTGATAGCCATTGTCTCGAATTGCGTGAGGTTTGCAACTGCATTTTCGAGTCAAACTTGTAGTGCTTCCGGGTGAGCGGAATTGAGTCCGTCTTTGAGAGGATTCACACAAAGAAGACAAATCGTTTGGAGCAAAAACGGTTAAATGATCTAGTGTATGTCTAGTATAACCTCCAACTAAGACGCAACCAATTGTTGAACAAAAGACTCGATTTAGATCCCATTGTGTTGGAGGATATTGATCCAACATCGGATTGGGTAGTGGAGACTTGTCTACTAGAGTTTGACTTTGATGAGGATATTGGTGTGGGGATGGACTTCGATACATAGGTAGAGGCTATGCTCAATGCAGATCCACTAGTAGTAGACCCGATCCCAAGCCCCTTAGTTGCGTCTGTGCACTTCCTCTAGTCGACCACGACGTGAGGTGCATAATTCGTCTATCTTAGGTGGTAGGGCTATAGTTCCAGCTGAGGATGTTGATTCGTAGGAGGAGCGAGCGGTTTCCTCTCGGTTCGTAGTTTGAGGAAGAGGACATTGGCTTGTCGGGATGTCTAGCAATAGTGATTATTCATGTTTTAACTTTTGTTGTGGAGACCATTTAGAACCTCCTTGTTTATGTTTTTTGTTTTGATCTCTATCTCATCATCATGTATTGGACAAAGGCACTCGGGTGCAATTTTGATATAATGGATATATTCATGAGCCTATTTTTATCATATGTTGTCTTTTGTCTATATTGTAATGCTTTGTGTTTTGGAAACATGAATAAAAATCTTTAAAATTATGTTTTTTACAAAAAAATGATATTTAATGTATTTTTTACAAAAACCGAGTCATTGAAACTGAACAGGCCAAGTCGATACTAAGTCGGAGTCTACTGTCGGAGTCGAGTCGAGCCGACCCTTGACCGAATCGGAACCCCGAGTCCGATTTTTAAAACACTGATTTGAACCTCTGACCTCTTAGCAGAAAATACAAGCTCTGAAGTTTTAACCATTAGGACCACTCGAGATGTACCTATGGAATATTCCAGATCAAAGCTGGGATATGGGATATGCTCAAATGATGCCCATATATGGGAATTTTAGAACAAACTTGACTATTATGCAGACCTGTAAGTTCTTATCGCAGATTCCCAAAGGATTGACTCAGCAGATTTCTTATGTATTTAAGTGAGCGCTGGAATTATTAATACGCCACAAAATTGTTAATTTTTTCTGATACCAGATCTGATTTATTTTACTTCAACAATTTATTTAAAAACCCCAGAAAATATTTCTCTAATATTTTACTTTGTTTGTATGGGTGTCAATTGTTATTAAAAACAGATTCATCATCACTCTTTTTGGTATGTGTACTTTAGTGAGGTAGGGTGTCAAACTCCACCTCTTTTCACATTTAATTAATCACTGTCTTTACTTCATGTCTGCTGTTTAGTGGAAGCTAAGGCCCATGCCCCTTTTTCAAGTTTTATATTCATTTTCTAAAATAGCGTAAAATCTCCTTCATTGCTCATATACATTCTCACCTAGACTGTGGGGAGAGGATGCTCATATACATTCTGGCATTTCAGATTATTTCTTTAGAATCGTTATAAAGTCAATTCTACCGAATAAAATTTCATGATGTTGATTTGAAATTAAATTTCTTAATTTTTTTTATATAAAGTCAAATCTCCCGAATAAAATTTCATGATCTTGATTGAAATTAACTTCCGTTAAATTTTGTTGAGTTTTATTCATGGACTGTAGTGCCATTTGTAAACAAGATGAGCAGTATGCTATTGTTTTCTCTGTTCCTTTTTAGATAGGAACGTATGATGCTTGCGATTTCCTTGTATGTTCCAGTCAAATGGTGCGGCTGTCTTGTCTTTAAAATGACTTGTAAAGGGGATGCGAATTAGTAATTGATATTTACAAATATTTATGATGATGTGGTTTTTATCGATTTCATTCTGCATAAATTAATTCATAACAGTGATCTTAGCATAGCTGCATGATTTTTTTGTGACTCTTTCTTTTTTGTTGTTTCAGTTGGTGTTATGGGCGTTTTGTTGGTGTTGGAGGTACAGGATAAAATGCTTACCCTATACTTGGGATGATGCATGCTATTTAACAAAAGGATGTCTTGGAATCCCTTTTTGAAACTTGGATTTGTATGGGTAAGTTAAAAAGGTTTCCTTACAATTTCTCTCTCATCGCTTACCTTGCTAAATTTATGTTTTCAGTATGATAATGGTCGACCAGGTTCTGTTGTACAAAAACATTTCTTAGTGGTTTTTTATTGCATTCTTGAGCTGATCAAAATCCAATAATTTTCTTTCTTTCTCTTTGTCAGACGAATCAGTAAAGGAGGAGCTTGTAAACAAACGATTATGGGTCAAAGCAAACATGGAAAATTATCGCTCCGAACTGAAGAAAGGATCCAGTGAAGCGTAGAAGATAAAATAATATGCACATTAACTAATTTACTCATTCCTTATTTATACAAGGGGGAAAAAGGTCAAAAAAGTGAGAGGTGCACCCTGCATATTGCATTACCTCCCTCCAGTTTAGAGAAGTTTAGTAGTTAGTTTTAGGATTCATTTTCAGGCCTGGAACGGGCAGTGTATCGTTGCTTACGGTGGATATGGTCGGTAGGAACGCAGTTTAAAATGTAAGAATGAAGCTGAAGGCCACACCAGAGTGATACAAATGGAGAATAATTTGCTGTTTGGCATCGAGAATAATATTAACGCCACCATTGCATAGCCCTCCAACACTGCATTTGTGTTGATTACTTTCCCTAATTTAGTTGTCATATTACTGTAAACCATTGCCTCCAGATCGGTCGTTGGAACTCTTTCGATAATGAGAGACAAATCTTCATAGAAAATTATAAATCATTTGCTATCAATATTTTTTTTTACCTATAAACCATTACTTCGTCGCATGATTTTATTAATAATTTATTTTATTTTAATGTTATTATGTTAAGGGTTAGTAGTTTTTTCTTTTCTTTATCATAATACTCGTACAAAACGATAACAGATGTATAAAGTTAGAGCATACAACTCAATAAATTATGATACAATGTTACGAAATCTCATGATACAATGTTATGAAAGGGGCTTGTCAAGGTGGTGGAAGTGAGATACAATAAATGCCTCACTATAGGTTTAAGTTGCTTAAACAACATGCGGTTCAAGTGACTTAAATCAACATGTTTGTTTTTATTCGACTTTTATTTATAAAAGAGTTTTGTCAAGGTGGTGGAGGCGAGGTTCAAGTGACTTCAACAACATGAAGTTTAAGTGATTTAAACAACTTATTTGTTATTATTGGGCGTCTTTTGTTATCGCTTGTGTTTGTGTTTATGATTTATGTTTATGGATGGATTATGGTAGATAATTTCTTTAACTTTTTTATAAAATATTATGTAAAGACATTATAATGTATATGAGTATATTGACAATAAATTTTGTAAATAAATGTTAGAATTTAATAGAGAAAATAAATATGTGATATTTTATATGGTTATTTTGTATTTATTTATATAAAAGGTGTGTATTATATAAGTTCAAATTGTATATCTTGCAACATTTTATTTACCTGCAAGTGATTAATAAAGATAAACATCTAGTTTTTTGAAGACATCTTATTAGTTGAATATAATCAACAACCAACTTGTTAAGAAAACATTATTAGCATTAATTGATAATAATGAACAATTATTTAGGAATAAATCAATAGTGAATAGAAAAAATCCTTGTTAGATGGGCATCTTGTTGAGAAAATATTATTTATCATTACATAAACATCGATAGAGTAAGGTTTTGAAGTTGGCTAATTGAACACTTGTAACTTATAAATCCATATTGCATTGTTTCAATTACTTCATTAACGCATCCTTTAGAGTAACATAATAATAAATTTGAAATTGAATCTTCCGTCATTAGGGGCTAAAACACTATAGTTACATCTCAAACTAAAACCTTGTGACAAATAATATTGGGTTTGGAAAATGTGTGAAATGATCCAAAGGGTCTAGGTAAGATGGCTATGATGGGGTGTGCAACTTTATTGGACAACGTTTTTTTTTTTTTGTAAATTGAGGTTTTGTTCATTCATAAAAAAAGAAGTACATCGGTATCAAAATGCAAGTAGTCTCACCCCGACCAAGTTTGTTGACTATTGCTAACAATAGATGGAAAATAAAGAGAAGTACAACTAAGGACACAATCCATAACTTAGTATGCCAAAAGCACCAAGAGACAAATAAAACAAGTAGAAAGCTTCTAACCATGCTTAGTCATCAAATGCAATAGAGGCAGGATTATCCAGTGTAGTCCCTCGAGGAGGAGGGGGGCGATAGGTGCACTTGATGTGCTGGTTGAAATGAGCCATCCATGTCTCTAGCTTTTCCACCTTCCTAGATAGCAAATTTTGTCCACGCTAGATCACCAAGACTCTCTCCTAGACATGACATTGGAAGTAATGCAACTGGTTGAGTGTAGTAATGAAAACACCATGTTCTTCTTTCCTAGCCTTATCATGAGTTTCCAATCGATCCAAGACAAACTCAACCAGGTCCTGGTAATTCTCGAAGCAACACTGTCGACCAACAGTCCTTGAACGCCCAAAACAATGCATCTTACCTCGTCCACGAGGGTCTTCCTTTCGTGTCACACTACCCAGCTTCCCAATCATTGTTTCTCACCCACCTCAAGATGCTCTCAAGCCTCCCCTTCCACCACAGACCCTTGAGACCACCCGACCCATGCTACCAGTTGAATTGCCACGACCACCATCAAGTCTTGAAGCCACCCTCGCCGCCTAGGTGAAATTTCGTTCTATTGGGATGAGGAGTGGGAGTTACGACAAGGGTTGCATTATAACAAACAAAGGAACACAAAGTTAACAACATTACCACCCAATTCACCAAATTTCAAAGCTAAGAAAATTTCTACCCCCAGTTTTCCCAAGGACTTTGATGGCGAGGAACAACTGATCCACTATCTCTAGCTCGAAGAATTACAAGTAAGACCGGCACTAGGAAACCCACCAAGCATACCAGAATTTTGCTAGCCCCTTTGACAAAGGAAGTAACAGGAAACAAAGACGTATACCTAGAAACAAGACAACTAACCCCCAACCCAGTAGGTACAAACACTCCTTGAAAGCTGGTAGCCATAAATATCTTAGGACAATTGTCCCCCCGCCAACCTAAACAACTATTCACCCAACAATAGGTTGCTGGCAGCCACATAAAAGCTACAAAAATACAAAATCATAGAAGAAAAATATCTAACAAGATACAAAGACACCCTTGCAAACATAGGAAGATTCCAAGAAGATAATTGACAAGAAATACACTAAAGGGCTCAAGGTTCGACCTGATAACCAGACACAAATCACTTAAAACTCTAAACAAAGTAGGAAACCATGCACAGGAAAGGGAACTTAGTGTTTTTATAACCCAAATGTTGAGGAAGAGACGCTTACTACGGAATCACCAGCAACCCCATACAGGACACCAGTCAGAGAGACCAGGAAGACCACCCAAGCTCAATCCTCGAACATCTAGCCACCAAATGATTGGAGCATAGTACCACACCTGGAGATCAACGATCGCCATATACCAATGACCCACATCCACTCATAATCTCGACGAGATTGATTTAAAATTCACACGCCGCACCTTCACTTCCCTCGTACTGCTAAAGCAATGGGAGGACGATACTTCCGGCCTCCACACCATCTACTAGGTGTTCACCATCATAAACCATACATCTAGGTTTCCTCGATGTTCTCCATAATTTTTCCCTAGCCTCCATGCATCACATAAGAATAAGGTTGCAATTTCATCCAAGGTGTTAGCTCTTTTCTTGGTTTCTTCTCTAGGCGTGGAACCCTAGTTCTACCTCAACTTTCTTCACAATAAGAACCACTACTTTTACAAGAAAAACCATCAAGTTGTAATGCACAATGTTCTTGTCTAGGGTTTTATTTCATAACACAAACTCTAGTATCATCTTGCATGTCACAAGAGAAAACTCTCTGAGAAAATTCAAGCCATTTCTCTCGTATTCATGTCTTCTACTAGGGTTTACACTACAAACCCTAAGTCTTGCTCCCTACCACATTTCCCAAAGGCAATTATAAACATATAATAAATATTACATTTGTATGTTATGGAAAAGGCTCTTTCCTCCCTTTATATATAACAAGTGAGGGAGACAAATATAAAACCTGGATAGGTCCATATAAGTAATCAACAAGGAAACTCCATATGGAGTGCTAAATAATACAACAATGAAACATGGACTTCAGTCCATACAAGTATCAACAAAAAAACTCCACATGGATTGTTATACAATAATGATGAAAAGTGTCATGCTAGGGTTGTACAAAACACCAAGGTGTTGCACCCTCTAAGCATGATTTTCCATGATTTCAATGCCCCTCCTCCAACATGGTGTGCTCTCCAACAAGCTATAAGCCCAATGTTCCCTCTTCCATGATTTTTTGTTGTCCAAGAATTTTTCTTTATCTATGTGAAACATGCTCTATTGTGCCTAGTGCTCCTTAAAATATGTGTTAATGTGGTTTTTAGGCTCCAATGCTTCTCCTCAACAAATGGGTTTAGGTCCACAACCAATATCTATGAATTATACTTTTAAACCCAAGTGTCAACATGTCAAATTTCCAATCTCCAATGGATATGGCACACAATCACATGCTCTTAATTCTAAGTTCCCTCCTCCAAGTGCCTAGTTCCCCTTCTCCTAGGTTGATGTCTCATATTGAAGAAATTATCTCCCCCATTGTATGCAACCAATTAGGATAAAAATGTCATAGGTAAGCACATTGTTTTGGCACTCTATTCAAAGTGGAACATACGCTTAAACTAAGCCACCAATATGTCTATCAGGCATCTTCAAGGGACTAAAAGATCTAAAACTTAATACTTACAATAATTTCTTTTTCTAAGCTAGCTTTCTCTCTATAAATAAAAATACTTAGTGCAAATATATGTAACTATATGTATAAGGATTGTAATAAAATTAAATTTAAAAATTTCTATATATATAGAGATGTGAAATTTATATAGATATACTTAATATTATTAAGAACCAACATAGATCCATCTTAAATCAAGATTTACCAAGGGCTAAGAGGGGTAAAATCTCTCAAGATGCAAACCTCTTTTTGAGCTCAAATCTTTAGGAAAGGGTTGCACCTCGAGAGATTTGATTCCTCTTTGTGCTTGATATATCTAATTTAGTTAAGATGGTATGTTGGTTCTTAATAATATTATGTTATACAAATTTCACATCTCTATATATAGGAATATTATTATTTTTAATTTTATTAAAACCCTTATACATATGGTTGCATATATGGCACTTTTCATTTTTCTTTATAGATAGAGAAATATAGCTTAGAAAAAAAAGTATTTTAAGTTTTTAAATTCCTAATAAATAAATTTAAATATGATGTTTTGAAATGTAATGGTTACAAATATCATCTTATTTTTTATGGTAAATAACATCTTAATTTATAGCTACGATTTATATTTTATACATATTTCACATATATATAGAGAAATACTCTTATTTCTAATTATATGTTTATTTTAATTTTATTAAGTTTTCATATGTTTATTAGGTGAAAAAATATGTTTGTTATGTTTGGAGATGTCTATTAGACATCTCCAAGTGGCTAAGAGACCTAACTCTTCCTTAGCTAGGTGAAAACACTTTTGTAGTGATCACAACAACTAACACTCCTTTTACAAGAAAAAAGTTTTATGTGACACCAATCGACTACATTTGAATATAAAACCTATAAATTATGTGCCTTGGCGATATTGGAAGAATAATCCATCATGAAAAATCACCATACCTACCCTATAAGCATATGTGAGGGTCACTTGCACAAATACATGTCTGCATAACTCATCATTTAGGCAATCAATGCTTACAAAGGCATGTGCCTCAAAGAAATTAACTAAGTCATCTATAACCTAGGCTTATGCAAGGAGAAAAAAGTTAAAGCAACTTGGCTTACACCATTGAAGCAAGCTGCTCCATCTTCATGTCAAACTTTCCCTTTGATAAGCATGTTAAAAGAATACTGACCCTCTTTGAAATTGAAGGAACATAGCTCTAGATCACTACTTCTTGCCAAACTCTTAAATCATTTTAGATCAATGAAGACATCTATTATAATATGTCAAAAATATAACATCCGTAAAGTCATCATCATGGGCTAAAATATTTTAGTGTCACATAACAGGTTGTTTTAGACACCTTGCAAAGATATAACCACATATCTAACAAGACCAAGACAAGTGGATCGTATTTATAAAAAAGCACTAGACAAAATTTGCATACATCACAACTCATCAGTTATGAAATACCAATGTCTTCGTACAAGTAATGAAAACCCATAAAGGGTTGTTATCCATATGTGAACTTAAAAATCCCTCTCATGCACCTAAAAACCCTTTCAAATCGAAGTAACAACTTGAATAACTTAACTTTCCTATTAGGAGATTCTTGAAGCAAGAATAATGTTGGTCCTCATTATTGTTTCCTATATCCATCTAAATAAATCTTGTTTTGTCCATAATAATCCCATTACCCTTCACTTTTGTCACATTTTTCTTCCATCTTGACCATGAAAACCACCAGAAAGGTATTTTTATCAGTTCATTTTATTTTTTGTTATTTGACAATTTTTATGCATTGAAAGATCATTTTTACTAGATTTGACCACAAATAATGTGATTTGGAAATTCTTCGTTCATAGAGATATATGTAGCCATCTTGGGAGAAACTGAAGACATGGGTTTTGTTCTCAGTGTTCACTACATGGATGGTTTCCTCTTGGATTAACGAAAAATATCTCACATATGTGTGGTCAACGTGGCTACTTAGCAGGGGAATCACATTGTAGCAGCAGGAAAATATGCTTAGATCTTAACTGCTCACAATTTTCCACAATTTTGATTATCATCAAGGCTGAATATAATGGGGATCATATGCTAAAAAATTCAATCAATTAGCTTATAGAGGACTGTTATCATTTCAAATTTGTTTTGTTTGGTATAAATGCACATATTAGTGGAGATTGGGGATTGAGTTCCTATTTATATATAATTTTTTTATTATATATTTTTACTATGTTTATTTTATGAATATATGCATCAACTTTGAGTTTCTACAATAGATAATTTCTTAGTGTACAAGTCGAGGTTTGGAGGGCCCCCAATTTCTTGACCTATGCACCATCTTCATTCATGTGCATATTATAATGTGTTTTACATTTCATTTTTGGTAAGTCCTTCTTGAATATCATTTCAATTCTTTGTTATATATGTGTAAATTGTTCAATGTTCATTTGCAGTATTGGTTTCCTTTGATTAGAATAGATATTTTCTTTTGAAACCAAGTTTAAATTTAGTTGATTGAGTAATGATTCTGCAGTCTATGAATTCTTTTTTCAAGTCTTTAATTCACCCATGGGAGTAGAATAAAGACACCACAACCACATTTGCTACTAGTAGAGACCTTGATAGATGTCTAATCAATCAATTATACTTGAGTTAGTTGTGTTCTTCTATTTTATTTCAAGTAGTTTTTGATTCAGAGCATGTGTGATTAGAATTTCACACAGAGGCAGAAAGGGGCTTCACCAGCACTGTTATGGATTACCTAAGGACTTGTAGAGTGAGGTATATCTAACATTTCTTCTGTTGCTGAGATTTTTTCTAAAGGGTGAGTCGGATATTAGCACCCTAGCTCTACTCAAGATTCTGCTGCTTAATAATACAAAACCCTCAGATCTGTTGCACCCATTATCCCGAGTTGGGTTTTTCCGGGGACTTAGTCCAAAAATAACCGTGTCAAATGTGGATGTTTTTCATTTTATTTTGTTCAGTTTGTTTCAGCACTTAGATCTATTCCGCAACATCATTTGTGTAGATTGCTTCATTAATTACTTCTATATTTCATTGTAAGGAAATAACTATGCAAAAATAATAGGAGAAGTAATTCAGATTTGTTGCAATAGGAATCCAGATTTATAATTTTTCACATATAATTTTTCACATGGTATAAGATCTTATTCAAGCTGAAGTGTAGGAGAAACAAAAGAGAACCAGAAAATCAGCGCTAAAGAAAATGGGTGTTGCGTAAGTAGCAGTAGACTACCCCAGTAGTTACACAGTTTAAGCCAAGAGGGAAATCCAACGTAGATAAAGCTTCCTCTGAGAGTGTTGACAGAGGGTAAGCTTTTTCAGTTGCAGAAGAGGCAGCGTACGAGACCAAGGTAGCTGAAGCGCGTAATAGCTGCATAACAGTGAGTGTTGGTACATAAGCATCAGAAAATTTCTAAAAAACACAGTTGGGGATTTCTTGACCTTAGAGAGTTCTCTTACTCAAAGAGACTCATTTTTTCCGGTGCAACAACAGAAACATTGACTTATTCAAGGAGTGCGTAAGTCTAGCTAAGCAAAGGGTTAGAGGGAGAAATTGACACTTGAGGAGATGGCCAACAACGGATTGCGTGACCAGGATAGATTGGAGGGTGCCTCCAAATATGTTATTTGGAAGTCAAGGATTCAGTTTCTCCTTGATGAACATGATCTAAAGGCCCTCATTGATAACACAGTTGTAAAGCCGTTGGATGCAGCACATCTGAGAGCATTCAAGAAGAACATGGCAAGAGCCAAACGATTGATCCTAGATGGTCTGAAGGATCACATCATACATCACATTACAATAAAGAACATTGCTAGAGAAATGTGAGTAAAGATGGAAAAACTATATCAAGGATCTTATCTGACAATTTTTATGCATTGAAAGATCATTTTTACTAGATTTTACCACAAATAATGTGATTTGGAAATTTTTCATTCATAGAGATATATGTAGCCATCTTGGGAGAAACTGAAGACATGGGTTTTGTTTTCAGTGTTCACTAGATGGATGTTTTCCTCTTGGATTAACGAAAAACCTCTCACATATGTGTGGTCAACGTGGCTACTTAGCGGGGGAATCACATTATAGCATCAAGAAAATATGCTTAGATCTTAATTGCTCACAATTTTCCACAATTTTGATTATCATCGAGGCCAAATATAATGGGGATCATATGCTAAAACATTCAATCAATTAGCTTATAGAGGACTGTTATCATTTCAATTTTGTTTTGTTTGGTATAAATGCACATATTAGTGAAGATTGGGGATTGAGTTCCTATTTATATATAATTTTTTATTAAATATTTGTACTATGTTTATTTTATGAATATATGCATCAACTTTGAGTTTCTACAATATATATTTTCTTAGTGTACAAGTCGAGGATTGGAGGGTCCCCAATTTCTTGACCTATGCACCATCTTCATTCATGTGCATATTTTAATTTGTTTTACATTTAATTGTTGGTAAGTCCTTGTTGAATATCCTTTCAAATATTTGTTATATATGTGTAAATTGTTCAATGTTCATATGCAATATTAGTTTCCTTTGATTAGAATAGATGTTTTCTTTTGAAACCAAGTTTAAATTTTCTTGATTGAGTAATGATTATGGAGTCTATGAAGTAATTTTTCAAGTCTTTAATTCACCCATGGGAGTAGAATAAAGACACTATAACCACATTTGCTACTAGTAGAGACCCTGATGGATGTCTGATCAATCAATTAGACTTGATTTAGTTGTGTTCTTCTATTTGATTTCAAATAGTTTTTGATTCAGAGCATGTGTGATTAGAATTTCTTCCTCAACCAATAATCTACATAAGTGGAAATAATATTGTTGTGTGGGATTTTTCAAAACATAAAATACCAGACTAGATTTCTACTTGTGTGAGGCTTTGTAGTCTAGATTGGAGAAGATTAGTTCCTTTGTTTGCCTTGAAGATGATAATACAAGTTTAAAATTTTTCTTTGCATTACAATAGTTGAAGTATAGATAATGTTTTTTTGTTATTTATTTATTTTTATTTACCTTCGAAGAATTGATAACCGAAAAGAATCATGGGAGAAGATAGAAACTATATTTAGTAAATACATTGAGATCGAAGCTATTTAGATTGAAAATCAATTAATTTATTTAAATACAACTAATTTCTCTTACTTGAAGATTATGCAAGTTCAAAATAATCACACTTTTACTTGAAAATTGCGAAATAGAAAAGGAGGATGACCAATGTATATATGTTAATATTTCTAAGATTGGTAGTGCATATTTTGTTTTTGTATATAATTTTCACTCCATTAGAGAATCTCGAGGGAATGCTTAAAAACCGCCCTTTCTTGAATATTTTTGTGATTATTGGATTAGAGATCAAGATAAGGCCTCACATATTGGAGAAATCAACACTACATGTACATATAAAAAATCCTTAGTTTACCAATAGAAGAATAAATCCACATATCCAAAGAAGTAACTTCCTTGCAACAACACACAAAAAAAGGCTCATAAACCTTGTTATCCAACTTCAACTCCCAGTGGTCACATGGAGGAACAAAATCCATATGTAAGAGGATTGAGAGACATTGCAAGTTTTCTGAGAAATATGGTCATCTTAGAATATATATACTTTTAGGAGATGGATGACTTAAAAGCAATAATGAAGCATCATAAGATCTTTCTTGTTTCTTCTTCTTCTTCTCATGGGCTTGCACTTTCTTCTTTTGTTTTTTTCTTAGGTGCATCATCTACTACTTATTTTAATAAGAAACTTATTGATTTTGGAGCATCTTATCATATGAGTAAAGATTAAGATTTTTTTTTTCTCTTAATGAATGTATCACCCAAAAAAAAAATTGTTGGTAATGACAGAACTCTTAGCATTGTAGGTTTGCAAAAATTAAACTAGACAATGGTAATTTATGATGTATTACGTGTTCTAAGTCTCTCACACAACCCTATATCAATATCTCAAATCACTTAGTTAGGTAAAGGTAAAACAATAGAGTTTCCAGCTCACCAAGTTGTAATTAATGATCGAAAATAACCTAAGCATGTCCTAGCAACTATAGCTGTGTATGATATTACTAGATTTTATAGATTTCATTACTTTAGATCATTGTCTTTCTAAAATTTTCAATTTTTTCTCTTCCAAAAACATTAGAAATTCACTTACTTGCCGAATGATGTATTGACTGAATAGTCTTGGCCCCTACATGATGTCAAATTAAATGGAACTTTGTGTTAATGTACTTGGTACACTGTTTCTTCTATGTTTGAAGGATGGGTTGTTATGAAGTGCCATAGGCTTGTATATGAGTTGTTGTAGGAAGAAACACAAAGTGGATTTTGATTGTATAAATTTCTACTGCATGAACTTATCATATATGACAAGCTCTTTATTTAATTTTGTTTGGACCCCTGCAACTTCATTTTTTTCTCTTTACTTGGATTGTACATGGGATTATGGAGTCATAGGTGGAAAGGTTGGAGGCAGTATGAAAGGACATTAAATTAATAATTTCCAAGGGATTGTCTGGTAGGCATAATTTTTATGACAAATATTACCTTCTTTGTGTCCATTGTGGGAATATGGGAAATGAGGCAAAGACATGTGAGACCCTATGGGAGAAAAAATAAGGTAAGAAGAAATAAAAGGAAGGAAAATTTAAAACTCCTAAACCTAATCAGGCTATTCAGTACAATATAAGAATAATTAATGAAGATTTGTTAACAAATTCATATAATTACTAGATAAATGTTAGGTTGCTTGTCACTCATATGGGAGAAAAACGAAGGTAAGAAGAAATAAAAGGAAGGAAAATGTAAAACACCTAAACCTAATCAAGTTATTCACTGCAAGATGAGAATAATCAATGACTATTTGTTAACAAATTCATGTACTTATTGGAGAAATTTTAGGTTGCTTGTTACTAGTGCAACTTGCCACATGACATTTTTGAGAGATTTCTTTGAAGAATGGAATGAAAATGTTGAAGCTGTAGTGAAATTTTGCAAATGTGTCTAGTATTAAACCTATGAGAATTGGCATCAGTAAGCTTAAATTTCTTGGATTCCCAACCTTTATTTTGCATGATGTTCTCCATCTTCATGAGTTTCAGAGGAAGTTGCTATCTCTTGTGCACATTTGATAGAAATGATGATTTGGGCTAATGGAATTCTTTGTGTGATATATGTGCAAAAAAAGTGCCCATCTCATGGTCTTGGAAACAAAAATGCATATAAAATGTGGAATGGTCACATTCTTTTGGTGAGACATCTGAAGGTTTTTTGTTCCACTTGCTATGCTTCAATTCCTAATGAGAGAAAAAAAAAACAAACATGGTTCAAGGAGCCTGTTATTGCCTAAATCTACCTTAGGCTGAAAGAAGGAAGAATTCAAGGTAACATCAAACCACGCTCAGTCTGCTAGCTAGCCCTACCAGATCAAGAGAGGGCTCTCTCCGGGTCAATCTCAGCAAAAATAATCAAAAGGGCTTGAGATGACTTGAAAAGAATGCTGGTTTTAGGCTAGGTATATAAGTAGGAAGGTTTGATTTCGATTTTGGGGGTTTTTGTTGGAATCAAAGGGAAACACAGTTTTGGGTTTGGGGATGAGGCCTAGTTTTTGCAGAGTTCTAATTGGGGCAAGTAAGGCAATGGTTTTGATGCTTTAAATTGAATGGATGTATGTTTAAGACTGATGAGGAGTTGAAGAGGGCAAGAGGTCTCAAGGATCCTCTTCAAACAGATGAAAACATGAAAAATTAAACAAAATTCCAAGGCAGAGCACAATAATCTAATGAATTCTACCTTTGTCACTCATTTGTTTAATTTAAGAAGAACGGAGAAGGGAAATGATACACATAAAAATAAGTGAACTTAAAATCACATAGATAAACACACCATCAAAACACAGAGCCACATGGATCCCAAAGAGTGCTGCAAACCCTGGTCTATTCCTTTGCCAAAATTGCAGAGATGAAATGTACAATGAAGTGCCAAGCAATCCAAAGTGTCCAACCTCTGAAAATGACTAAATAATTACAAGATATAGACAATCCTAACTCATTCCCATGCCTCTAGGGGTCGAGCTCATCATTCTAGGAGTTGTTTCAACCATATCTAAACTAGGAACTGAAAAATAGGCAATGAAACAACTTGCCTCTATATGGTAGGAAACTGATTCATTCATTTAATTTTCACTTTTTGGTGAATGAATATACTAGAACAAGTAAATATGTGCCAAAATTACATCATGGTAATGAAATTACATCAAGGTAGATCAATAGTTACATGAAAAAGTGAAACTAGTCAAAACTAGGCGAAATTCTGAGCTGCTGAGTGAAAAATAGGCCAAAATTCTCTATGCGTCGCGCCCAAAATCTCTATGCGTAGCACAAGTTTGAGGTTCATTTTGAGGGCCTTCCCGAAGTCCAAATTGAGCGCATGATAGCTCGTTGGAAAGCCCTGCCTGTCTATTTTCCAACCCAAGTAGAATTCCTAGATTTGGTTGCCATTTGCCCTTCCAAACATCAAATCTCCCAATACTGGTTCCTGTGTGTGCAAAAAGTGGCAGAAAGGCCATTTTCAAGGTGTTTTGGACCCTTTAGGCAACCCAGAACTTGATGAAATCCTTAGGCCATTCATGAGCATGCACAAATTTTCTTAAAAAATCTAGAAATACAAATTTTTCCTCCAGAGGATCTCCCAATTGTAAGTGCGCGCCAAGTGGCACTATGCATCAGGTGGAAAAACTTGTTTTAAGACCAAAAATTTCAAAATTGACAAAATTTTTCCACTGAATGTCCATCATCAAGCACTATGCTCAGCCAAAGAAGCTTTAGCCAAGATCATGCCTTTTCACATCTCCTTTATGCCTTCTTCATCTATGTTTCTTGAGGTGAATATGAAGAGTTTGGTGTCTTTGATTTTTGTTTCCAAATAAGTGGTGATATGGGAGGGACTGTGGGGAAATAGGGAAGTGGGGACAATGAATTTTTTTCAAGTGGAATTCCTTTTGAAAACTTGTGATTTGAAAAATGTGGAGACAATGGGACAACCACTTGACTTTTAAGATAAAATTAGGATTTGGGGAAACTTTGCAAATGAGATAGGGACAATGAGAATTAAATGGTATGAGTGGCTTTAGGGATGTAGGGAATAGGGGATGAACTGTAGTGATAGGATGATAGTGAGGGGGAGGCAAAGCAAAAATATTAATGAAGTATTTGGCACAAAAACAAATTTAAAACTCCAACTTCAAAACCCTAAGGAGGCACTTCAACAAGATGATAGGGTTTGAAATTTTACATTCAAGTTCTCATAATCCATCATCAAACACTTGTAAATGGAAACTAGAGGGTCACTTGAACTTACTTTAGCAGCAAAAACCAAGTCGATTTGAGTTTTAGGAAGCAATGGAAAAAATTTGTGTTGTCTGCCTTGTGCGCCGCGCAGTCAGCCTAATGCGCCGCACACCTCCAATGCGCTGCGCCAGTGTAATTTTTACACTGTGGCAGCCAGCCCAATGTGCCACACCTGCCTAGTGCATCACGCTAGTTGCCCAATGCGCCGCGCACCCAACTTTGCCCAGTTTTACCTTCAAGCTTCTTCCTTCACTCCTCACACCTCTTCTTTTGGCTCATTGTTGTCTTTGGCATGCAAATGAAATCTTGAAACATGAAAATCATATTTATACCAAGGATTTTGATTTTTCATTTTGTAAAACCCACTTTGTAATGTTGAAAACTTTGACACTTCTTACAAGCTCTTTTTTGCTTCCTTTTGGCTTTTAACTGAATGATGAGCTTTCGCACACTAAACGACCATAAATTTTGAGAAAAAATCTTCACTTGAAATGGAAAAAATCTTAAATTACTTTCACACCACATATTTGAGCACATTTGGAAATTTTGGAGAAGTTTATGGTGAAATTGGGCTTGCAGCTCTATGCGTCGTGCCATAAACCCAATGTGTCGCGCCATTTTGCAGGAGGATTTTGGAGGCCTTCCTAGTGTCCAAATTGGGCGTGGAATATCTCTTTGGAAATATTATGGAGTATAATTTCCAACACAAGTGGAATTTTTTAATTTTGAGTTCATTTTCCTTGTCAAAAATCAAATCTCCCAAGACTGGTCAAAATGTGCAAAATGAGGCTGCCTCAAGGCAGAGTGCTGTTGCAGTCAATTTTTGAAGGTATTCCTCAACTCAAAATTGAGCTCATGATAGCTCATTGGAAATATATTTATGTCTAGTTATCATTTGACTCATCAAGAAAGTAATTTTGCCAACCAAGCTAGGAGAAATCCTGATTTTCCCAAGGTCATGTCTGAGGTGAATCAATTCTCCTGAGGCAACTGTATTTTTGACATTTCTCTAAAACCATGGCACTTGTGTAAAACGTGAAGGATTTTTTTCTTTATTAGCCTATTTTGGACAAAAACCTCTCTCAGTTTTCCAAAATTAATCTTTTATTTCTCAGAAACATCATTCGAGTGAAACCTATCTCGATGTGTGGAACAAGGGATTTGTCGAAATGAATTGAAATGAAGGGGATAAGGGGCTTATAAATTCTTGAGAAAATTTTAGGAAGTAGGGATGGATGTTGGGAAGCAGGGGAAAGTAGAATTTTAGAGATTGAGTGAGGGGAAGGGGTCCAAAAGGGAAAAACACAGGCCTAGCCTAGAAAATTGCCAAGTTATAGCAAGAAACTAGGGTTTGTGCGAAAATGAGGAATTTGAGGGATCTCAATGATGGGAAGTGCTTAATAAGGTACATTAAGGATAGGGGAAGGTGTATGAACATCAAGATACAGGTTTTGTTGATGATTTGACCATCCAAGAGAAATTACCTTCAAAACCCTAGGAGAGGGAAATGAACCTTACCTAGGCACAACTGAAGCATGAACAAGGTGTGAAATGACCCATTGGAGTCTGGCATGATGATGAAAACCATCTAAATGATGGTACATTCAACTGAATGGTGACATGGACTGACATTTGGACTACTTTGACAGGAGTGAAAACAAACCCTAGACCTAATACCTAGTGACCAAATTTTACTTGAAGACTCACTGAAATGACAAATTTGACCTTGAAACTTTAAAATCACTTTGTAAGAGCATGTTTTATCACTGGAGGAAGGCTACAAAGACTGACACTAACATTGGCTCCAATGGGGATGGTAGCTCCTAGGAGGTGCCAAGAACTACAGATCTTTGGAAAGTAGACAAGTGCCTTCATCCATTGGGAAATGGAGTAAAAAAAACTCAAGCTGAAATGCATGACTGAAAACTGATGACTTGACGAAAAAAATTGACTCTCACTCAACTAAAAATTAACTCGATACTTAAATACAACCGAAAAACTGGAAATGATGCTCAATATGAAGCTTATTTATCAAAACCTACTCTAACAGTTTCATTCATCACCTGATCAAATGAAATGAAACAACCAATGCAACCACGTAAGCATTTCGACTGCTGTTTTAATTCTCCGCAAGTGCTCATTTATGAACAACAAGAGAGAACTACTGAAAGGAAACTTCCATGAAAACTTGGGAACAGATCCGTTGAATACTATGGATTCTCTATCCACCTCCAAAAACACTACATAAGGATCTTGAAGTTCATGCGCACTGGGACTTAGCTCATCCAATGGATTATTTATTTTCTCCTCATACCATAAATGAAAACTTTGTTTTCAGATTTGTGACGAGAATCCTGCTCAAAATGAAAAGGAGACCGGCTGCCGGATCATGTTTGTATCAATACACGTTTCAAGTTCACATGTAGTCAATGGATAAAAACTTTGACTGCATACATCATCCAACACATCCGCTATTGGATCGTGAAAAACTTGAAAATAATGCCGCAACTCATTTTCTATTGTTTCTGATGAGATTGCATGATTTTCTACAAGCTGCTCATTTGAAGATTTACTATGCAATTTACCCTTCAAAAACTGAAATGATTCAAAACAAAGTGGTACGGAGTCATCTTGTATCATTTGATTGTATGTGCTAGCTTCCAAGTATTCATCTACAACTTGACAATCAACGGCATTCGGGGGCTACAAATCTGGATATGGGAAGTCTTGAACAAGGTTTTTATTGCTCTCAAGATGGTCCAAATCAAGACTTGTTGACAATTGATTTCTGATTGCATGGAAATTGTCTCTGATGAACTGAAATGAATCAAAAAAAAAAGGCAAAGATCCTTCACTTACTTCAAAATTTGCTGCACTTTCCTCATCATTGTCATAGCTAATATGCATTGGTTGATCATTGTACTCAATCTGCTGAAAGTGAGCTTCCTCCTTCCACAAAATAGCTGCTGATTTGTCTGCAAGATTAGTTTATGTTTGGAGAACATAATCATCATCATAATGATCAAACTGAGGCAAATCATCAGTATAAAACACATCATCAAGCATACATGTCAAATCAACAGATCTCTCTTCCACAAGATGATCTACAAAACAATCATTATCAGATCTATGACAACTGGGATAAGAAACAAAATTTTTTGGATCAACAACTTGTTCTTCTTCAATTAGCGAGCCATGGGCTTGAACATTATACTCATTCCTTGTGGTGATATTTTGCATCATCTCTTCCACTGCACTTATCAAAATGTCAAGCTTCACCTCTAGAGATGTCGATTTCTCTGGATCTATGTTTTTCATCTCTTCTTCCTTCAAGCTTGCCCTTCGGATCAGCAAATGAGCCTCTACATTTACTGCATTTTTCTGCATCTCTTCAAGTGTTGCAAGATTCCTTTCTCTCAGCTGAAACTCCATTTCTGGATCAAAGGCACCTGGGTAGTGCAATTGAGCAAATCTAGGAGGAGGTCTTATATCAACTGGCATCGAAAAATATACTTGGTTAAATCTGGCAGAAAACTATTGTACTGTCTCCCCTGGAAGTCTTTTCAGCTGGTTATACTCTTCTATAATCAAGAAAGGGTTATGTCTGATCACCCACCTATTGAGGAAAACTTTGACGAACTGCTGGAAATCTGAGATGCTCGCATCAGGCAAGGTTTTGAACCAACTCTTGACTTGGCCTTGAAAAGAAAGAGAAAAAAGCCTAATACTAACATCCTCTTCATCAACTTCAAAAAGGTCAAGAAAAGACTCAGCAGTGATGTTGTCACGTTCACCATCAAATCTTGGTAGATATAGGTCATGATTTTTAGGGAAAGCATGGGATATAGGAGGTAAAATTAGAGGCTTGTAAAGATCTGGAATTTTACAAGGTATAGGGGTATGTACAAATGATTCAGAATCAGTCTTGGTCTCTTGAGGTTCATCAATTTGAAGATGGTCATTGCAAGATTCGGAAGAAAGGTCTTGATCAAGCTCAAAAGCATGCAAATCTTTGGTATTTACAATCTTCAAAGGGAAGGAATCAAATGCACGCCCAGGATATTTTCTCAAATAGAATATACTTTGTAAAGCCTTCTTGACATTCTTGGGAAAAGAGAAGAAATAATTTATGACAAAGAACAAAATATCTTGGATGAAATTCCAACTTGAATACTTGATCTTTCCATATTGTCCTTTCATGTTTCTGCTAGTTAGGTTCATCCTCCAGTGGAGTCCTTGGATCTGATCTCGAAACTGATTTAGAGTCGCCAGGTGAATGATCTCAGCCTTGCGATGTCTGATCATTTTCCACCATCAACAATCAGATCTAAACTTGATACATATACTGGGGAAATTTGCAAGTCAGATGTTACGTTTACAAGCTAGACTGGAGATTGACTGAAGCAGCATTTATCTACTTTCGCTAATGCAAAGCAAGAGCGTTTCAAAGGCTACCTAGCATAAATTTAGGCTCCGTCTGTAGCTTATAAAACAAATAACACTAACAAGCAAACCATTTTATCCCCAGTATGGTCGCCACTATGTTATTGCCTAGATCTACCTCAGGCTGAAAGAAGGCAGAATTCAGGGTAACATCAAACCACACTCAGTCTGGTAGCTAGCCCTACCAGACCAGGAGAGGGCTCTCTCTGGGTAAATCTCAGCAAAAATAATCAAAAGGGCTTGAGATGACTTGAAATGAATGCTAATTTTAGGCTAGGTATATAAGTAGGAAGGTTTGATTTTGATTTTGGGGGTTTTTGTTGGAATCAAAGGGAAAGGCAGTTTTGGGTTCGGGGATGAGGCCTAGTTTTTACAGAGTTCTGATTGGGGAAAAGAAGGCAATGATTTTGATGCTTTAATTTGAATGTATGGATGTTTAATATTGATGAGGAGCTGAATAGGGCAAGAGGTCTCAAGGATCCTCTTCAAACAGATGAAAACATGAAAAATTAAACAAAATTCCAAGGCAGAGCACAACAATCTAATGAATTCTACCTTTGTCACTCATTTGTTTAATTTAAGAAGAACAGAGAAGGGAAATGATACACATAAACATCAGTGAACTTACAATCACATAGAGAAACACACCATCAAAACACAGAGCCACATGGATCCCAAAGAGTGCTGCAAACCCTGGTCTATTCCTTTGCCAAAATTGTAGAGATGAAATGTACAATGAAGTGCCAAACAATCCCAAGTGTCCAACCTCTGAAAATGACTGAAGAATTACAAGATATAGACAAGCCTAACTCATTCCCATACCTCTAGGGGTCGAGCTCATCATTATAGGAGTTGTTTCAGCCATATCTAAACTAGGAACTGAAAAATAGGCAATGAAACAACTTGCCGCTATATGGTAGGAAACTGATTCATTCATTTAATTTTCACTTTTTGGTGAATGAATCTACTAGAACAAGTAAATATGTGCCAAAATTACATCATAGTAATGAAATTACATCAAGGTAGATCAATAGCTACATGAAAAAGTGAAACTAGTCAAAACTAGGCGAAATTCTGAGCTGCTGAGTGAAAAATAGGCCAAAATTCTCTATGTGTCGCGCCCAAAATCTCTATGCATAGCACAAGTTTGAGGCTGATTTGAAGGGCCTTCCCAAAGTCCAAATTGAGCGCATGATAGCTCATTAGAAAGCCCTACCTGTCTACTTTCTATTTCAAGTGGAATTTCTGGATTTGGTTGCCATTTTCCCTTCCAAAAATCAAATCTCCCAAGACTGGTTCCTGTGTGTGCAAAAAGTGGCAGAAAGGCAGTTTTCAAGGTGTTTTTGACCCTTTAGGCAACCCAAAACTTGATGAAATCCTTAGGAAATTCATGAGCATGGATAAATTTTCATAAAAAATCTAGAAATACAAATTTTTCCTCCAGAGGATCTCCCAATTGTAAGCGCACGCCAAGTGGCGCTACGCGTCAGGCAGAAAAACCTATTTTAAGACCAAAAATTTCGAAATTGACAAAAAATTTCCCAAATTTCTTGAAATTTGGACTGACTGTCCATCATCAAACACTGTGCTCAGCCAAAGAAGCTTCGGCCAAGATCATGCCTTTTCACGTCTCCTCGATGCCTTCTTCATCTATGTTGCCTAAGGTCAATATGAAGAGTTTGGTGTCTTTGATTTTCATTGCCAAATAAGTGGTGATATGGGAGGGACTGTGGGGAAATAGGGAAGTGGGGACAATGAATTTTTGTCAAGTGGAATTCCTTTTGAAAACTTATGATTTGACAAATGTGGAGACAATGGGACAACCATTGGATTTTTAGGATAAACTTAGGATTTGGGGAAACTTTGCAAATGAGCTAGGGACAATGAGAATGAAATATTATGAGTGGCTTTAGGGATGTAGGGAATGGGGGATGAACTATAGTGATAGGATGACAGTGAGGGGGAGGCAAAGAAAAAAGATGAATGAAGTATTTGGCACAAAAACAAATTTAAAACTCCAACTTCAAAACCCTCAGGAGGCACTTCAACAAGATGATAGGGTTTGAACTTTTACATTCAATTTCTCATAATCCATCATCAAACACTTGTAAATGGAAACTAGAGGGTCACATGAACTTACTTGAGTAGCAAAAACATAGTCGATTTGAGTTTTAGGAAGAAATGGCAAAAATTTGTGTTGTCTGCCCTGTGCACCGCGCCAGTGTAATTTTTACACTATGGCCAGCCCAATGCACCATGTCTGCCTAGTGCGTCGTGCCGGTTGCCCAATGTGCCGCGCACCCAACTTTGCCGAGTTTTACCTCCAAGCTTCTTCCTTCACTCCTCACACCTCTTCTTTTGGCTCATTGCTGTCTTTGGCATGAAAATGAAATCTTGAAACATTAAAATAATATTTATACCAAGGATTTGGATTTTTCATTTTGTAAAACCCACTTTGTAATGTTGAAAACTTTGACACTTCTTACAAACTCTGTTTTGCTTCCTTTTGGCTTTTAACTGAATGATTAGCTTTCGCACACTAAAACACCATAAATTCTGATAAAAAATCTTCACTTGCAATGAAAAAACTCTTAACTTACTTTCAAACCACAGATTTGAGGACATTTGGAAATTTTGGAGAAGTTTATGGTGAAATTGGGCTTGCAGCTCTATGCGTCGCGCCACAAACCCAATGCGTCACGCCCTTTTGCAGAAGGCTTTTGGATGCCTTCCTAGTGTTGAAATTGGGTGTGGGATCAATTTTTGAAAATCTTATTGAGTATACTTTAAAACCCAAGTGGAAATTTTCAATTTTGAGTTCATTTCCCTTGTCAAAAATCAAATCTCCAAAGACTGGTCAAAATGTGCAAAATGAGGCTGCCTCAAGGCAGAGTGTTGTTGCGGTCAAATTTTGAAGGTCGTCCTCAACTCCAAATTGAGCTCATTATAGGTAATTGGAAATATATTTGTGTCTAGTTATCATTTGACTCATCAAGCAAGTCATTTGGCCAACCAAGCTAGGAGAAATCCTAATTTTACCAAGGTCATTGCAGAGGTGCATCAAATCTCCCGAGGAAACTGTATTTTTGACATTTCTCTAAAACCATGACACCAGTGTAAAACGTGAAGGATTTTTTTCTTTATTGGCCTATTGTGGACAAAAACCTCTCTCATGTTTCCCAAATTCATCTTTTATTGCTCATAAACATCATTTTAGTGAAACCTATCCTGATGTGTGGAACAAGGGATTTGTCGAAATGAATCGAAATGAAGGGGATAAGGGGCTTCTAAATTCTTGAGAAAATTTTGGGAAGTAGGGAGGGACATTAGGAAGTAGGGGAAAGTCGAATTTCAGAGATTGAGTGAGGGGAAGGGGTCCAAAAGTGAAAAACACAGGCCTAGCCTAGAAAATTGCCAAGTCATAGCAAGAAACTAGGGTTTGTGTGAAAATGAGGATTTTTAGGGATCTCAATGATGGGAAGTGTTTAATAAGGTACATTAAGGATAGGGGAAGGTGTATGAACATCAAGATACAATTTTTGCTGATGATTTGACCATCCAAGAGAAATTACCTTCAAAACCCTAGGAGAGGGAAATGAACCTTACCTAGGCACAACTGAAGCATGAAAAAGGTGTGAAATGACCCATTGGAATCTGGCATGGTGATGAAAACCCTATGAATGATGGTACATTCAGCTGAATGGTGACATGGACTGAAATTTGGACTAATTTGACAGGAGTGAAAACAAACCCTAGACCTAATACCTAGTGACCTAATTTTACTTGAAGACTCACTAAAATGACAAAATTTGACCTTGAAACTTTAAAATCACTTTTTAAGAGCATTTTTGATCACTGGAGGAAGGCTACAAAGACTGACACTAACAGAGTCAAATGTGCATCTTCTTGTGGTACTCAAATACCACCAAGGAACCTTGTTTTCATGATAAGCAAAACAAGAAGCTCATTCTTTTCAAAGATGTGATTTTTCTTGATTCCACCAAGAATTAAAAAAAATTTGATAGACAAATTGATCATCCAAATTGATTTACTCATCAAAATACATATTATGAGTTTTATGTTGAGATTCCACATATTAAACGAGGGATCCCTATCTTAGGTCAATCTCTAGAATCTCCTTTTGAAGTGCATCTATCCCTTAGTAAGAACATATATCCAACTCATTAGAACATGAAGTTTAGTTAGAAGATGTTATTTAGAGGATTTAAAGGATAAAAATAATGAGAATTCAACACCATCTCAATCAACAAAACAACTTCGACCACCTCAAAAATGTCCATCAAAATGGCTCATAAGGACATTTGAAAGTGTTCACTCTGATGAGGTTGGAAAGAGACAAACTAGAAGTTCAACCAGACAAGATAGAGGTGAAGTAAATGACTCAAATTAAAGTGACGTAAATGATATGGACGCTTCATATGAGTGTGAATTCAAATGATCTACTAGCTTGAAACCAAAATCCTTTGAAGAGTCTGCTAATTCTTATGATGTATGGAAAGAAGGAAAGTATAAGTATAATGTTCTCAGCAAGAATAGGATGTGGAATTTGGTGGATCCTCCACTTGGATCCAAGCTGATTGGTTATAGAGGGGTCTACAAGAGAAATAAAAAATCATATTTCTCACTTGAAAAACATAAAATGATGCTTTTGGAAAAAGAATTTTCTTCAAAAGAAGGAATGGACTATGTGGATACATTCCCCCTGATATACAAATGGGCTACCATTAATGCTTATATGGCTTTGGATACAAATAATAGGTGGGATATTAATATGGATCTGAATATAACATTTTTGGATGGAGTCTTGAAAGATAATTTTTACATGTCTCGACCAAAAGGATTCACCATGAAGGGTGAAAAGAAAGGTATGTAAGATCATAAAGTCTTTGCATGGAATTAAACAAGCATCTCATGCATGGCATGAAAAATTAAATGAGAATGTTTTGAAAATAAATTTCAAGCATTTTAATTTTGAGATGAAATTTTGTTATTCAAGAAAGTTAGAAAAATTGTTATATGTCTTCTAGTGTATGCAAATGATCTTTTGGAAAGATGGAAAAACAAAGAATATATTCTATCCATAGAGAAATAATTTTAAAATGTTTTGTAATGAAATACACATTCCATCTTGACTGCCACTATTACTTGAGTATTGAAGTAACTCAAAATCGAAAGTATGTATTCATCTCACAAAAGAAGTACAATGGATAATTTTTGAATAAGTTTGGCAGGGATGATTGTAATTCTCTCTTGAATCCAATGGAGCAAGATATCAAGATTACAGACAAGCAATGGATATATTTATGGATGCAACTAAGTATAGAGATCTTGTGGGGAGTCTTATCTACTTGTCTGCTACTAGAAAAAGGGATTTCTAAAGTACTTATATGGAAATCTAGATTTTGGAATCAAATAGTCTAAGTTAAATTAATTCAAACTAAATGGGAATCCAAATTCATACATTGATGGGGAAAAGGAGAATGGAGTATCTACATCATGATACCTCATGAGTCTTATATCAACAACTATCTCTTAGAGATCATGCAAGAAATACATTCCAATAGATTCCACTACAAAGGAAGAGTATGTGGTTGTTACAAAGGTAGTAAAGGAGATTGCGTGGCTCAGAAAGATACTATAGGATTTCTAGGAGAATCAGGTGAATGCTACTCTACTTTTGATTAATAACACTTTTGCAATGAAGTTGGCCAAAAATCCTATCCTACATGATTGAAACTAGCACATCAACATGAAATACTATTTGAAGTTTAGAAATATTCTTGGACTTATAAACACTCCTTTAGACGAAGGGGGGAATGTTAGATACTTGATCCTTGAGATTATGGTAAATTTCAGTCAATATTGTAAATAATAATATAGGAGGAATATGAAGAGTCATAGATAGGAAGAGTCATTTGGACCTCTTGGAAGATGAAACAAAATGTCACTTTTAATTTTATTTATGAATGCATCACTTTAATGAAAATAAATTCAATCCTTGGATTTATTTATCCCTGGTTTTACATATATGGTTGTATTCTTAGAAAACATCATTGGGATAGTTTTAACAAATGCGTCACTTGCCACATGATAGCCCCCTTGCAGCTTCTTCATAGTAATTTTTGTTCTCCACTCCCTTATCCTTCTCTATATGGGTTCAAGCAGTTCTTAACTTTCATTGATGACTTCTCCAAAAAAACTTGATTTTATTTCTCAAAAATGAAGAGTGACAATTTGACATTATTTTTGGAACTCAAGGTTGTTGCACAAAAATAATATGGACATCAATTATATATGTTAAGAGTAGATAATTGAGGTGAATATGTTAACAAAAAATTTACAAAATATTGAACTACATAAGGCATTCAAATGCATTATATTGTTCCATATACACCACTATAAAATTATGTCATTGAGAGAAAAAATATCACTTTAAAGGATATATCAACTTGTATGTTCCAACCTAAGAATATGTCTTCCTTTTGCGGGGGTGGGAATATATTAATTGTATCAATTGCATAGTCAATCAGACTCCCACAAAGGCTTTAAAAATTAATGGTGGAAGAAGCATGATGTAAAATTAAACTAGATGTAAGTAATTTTCATGTCTTTGGTAGTGAAGCACGAGCTCAAATTCTTGATGAGAAAAGGGAAGAATTAAAACCCAAAAGTTAGAAGTGAATTTTTATTTGATTTTATGATGTAAAAGGTTATTGGCTTCATCAACCTAATTCCAATGAAATTATTACTAGGAGAGATGTTAATTTTGATGAAATCATCTTGGCCTATGAGACAAATTCAATGTTTGTGCCATCTTTGGCTTGCTATTCATCTTCAACATGTATGCCATCCTCTCTTAAAAAATTTTATATTATTTATCCTATTATGGTTTCTTCATCAGATGATGATGGCAAGGATGAAAATCCACCTCCACCTTCTTACCTTCTATTAGTTGGATCCACTGAACATGATCCTAGACTAGCATCACTGCTTCTAAAATGGATTCATACAACGTGAGAATAAACCAATGATATTATTGGTGATCCTATAGGTCAATGTCATACATATTCATAATTTTAGCAAACCTCCTCTATTTTGGCTTGAGTTTTATAGATTCATGATCTAGTAACATTTGTAGAAGATTTTGGACACCTACAAGGAATGAATAATATCATTCCTTAATGGTGAATGATTGTGATATTGCACCTCTTCAAAAATGAAAAAATCTTGTTATATGCAAGTTGGTATATAGAACTAAGTATGAATCATATGAGTCTTGAAAGGCATAAGGCTAGGCTAGCTTATAAAATGTTTTTCTCGTGTTGAAGGGATTGACTATAATGAAACCTTTCCCCCCATAGCCAACATGAATTCCATTTATGTTTTTCTATCACTTGATACACATACGAATCATATCAAAGTCTTGAAAGACACAAGGAAAGGCCAGTTTATAAAATGTTTTTCTCAAGTTGAAGGGATTGACTATAATGAATTCATTTCCCCCATAGCCAAAATGAATTCCATCCATGTTGTTCTATCCATTGATGCCTCACATAAATGGGAGGTTCATTAAATTGATGTTAAATCTACCTTCTTGCGTGAGGATTTGCAAAAATAAATTTACATGGAACAACCTCCTAATTATGTTTCAAATGACTTCAACCTCATTTTCTACTTAAGAAATCTCTTTGTGGTCTTAAATATGCTCCTTAGGCTCAGTGTGTTAAAATGAATAGCTTACTTGTTGACACTAGGTTTTTTAAATGTAACCTTGACACCAATCTCTATAACAATAAAGTAGGTAACCATATCATAATACCTAGTCTTTAAATTGATGGATTTATTCTTACTAGTAGTAACCCAAAAATTTGAAACCATATGCAATCTATCATTAAGAATAATTTTGAAATTATTGAATTAGGCTATTTACAATGTTTCCTTGGCCTCCAAATCTGGCAAATCATGCAATGAATTTAATTTTTCCTAGTCTAAGTACACATGTGACATTATACATTGCTTTTGCATGGAATATTGTAAACCAACCCCATCTTCCTTCTAGGATAGAGTCAAACTTGTTGCCACCTGTAATAAACCTAAAATAGATGCTATTTTTTATAATTAGTGAGTAGCATTTTATATTTGACTCATACCTATCTTGATATTTCCTTTTATTTGATATTATTGTGTTATAAATGAAAACACCCCATGTGAGACATTGGAAAGTAGCAAAAGAGACACTTAAATATATTTGAGGTACAATTTAGTCTGGGATGCATTATAGTTCAAGAGGGGCTCATTTTTGGGTTCGTTTCATTGATTTCAATTGGCATGGTGACCTTGATGGTCACAAGTATACTATAGGTTATGTTTTCAATGATGGTTCTAGAACTATCCCTTGGTCTTGTGAGAAGCAATATGATCTTGCTTTTTTACTAGTAGAAGTAGAGTACTAAGTAATAGTTAACGCAAGTCAAGAAACCTTGTGGCTTTAACAAATCATTTTAGAGATTGGATTTTAGTAGTATCATTCAACCACGCTTTGGTGTGAAAATAAAAGTGCCATCAATCTTGTTGAAGATCTAGTTCAACATCAATAAAATAAACACATTGAGCTACATGTGCACTTCATAAAAAATAATACTCAATATTGTGTTATGAAAGTGTTTTTTTTCCAGACTCCTTATTAAGTTTTAATTTTTTTCACAAAGTATCTTATAAAAATAAAGTTTCCCAAACTTCAAACTTTGTTTGGAGTTCATGAAATTTTCGTTAAGAGGGATAAATCTAATACCCCCTTCCTTCTCCTATTGTGTCACATTTTTAAATCCTTTAACCTTTCCCATTTTATTTTTGTTAGACAATTAGAAGTTAGCTAAGATCTGAAATTGGTTTAATAAATCTATAAGTAAACTATATTTCCTTAGAAATAATTAGTATGCATTTATAGTTATGTATCTAATGGTCATCGTATGTTCTAGACATCAATTTATGCAATGGTTGATATTCTCCTTGATCCTAATGGCTATATTGATCTGTGGCTTAACACTTGATCAATGAATGATATTGATTTAAAGAGTATGCCAAGGGTCATTTGTTGATTATTGATTGTAAGAAAATATTGTGTTTTTTTTTATATTTATGCATTAATATATTTTATCAAGTGGCCCCAATAGCTAAAGTCATGATTTTTTTTCTTATTTAAATGTTTAACAATGTTATACACTAGTTACAATGAAGGTGTTCTCTCTATGAAGTTGGCTAGAAAAGCACTATTCATCCTAGCTAACCTCAAGCCGTCATTTTCATCGTCCCATAAAATCATATTTTAACACATTTAATTCTCCTTCCAAACTTGCATCTTTCATTTTTTGAGCCCTATAGAGTAGGAAATGTTGGCAGAGCGGGCCTGCCCATTACACCTTCCATTTTCCCCGTTGCTCCTCCTGCTCCCATGACATATAGGATCAAGCACAGGCCCACACCTAACATTGTCATGCCCATGACCACCTACCACCTATGCCACCATATTTTACACCATCGCTCCTCCTTTCTTGCTTAGGGGAGCTTTGAGTATTACTGCTAAGAGAAAAGAAACATATATAGAGGAGTTAGCTCAATAGGAAGACAAAACCATCGATAAAATACCCACTTATTGTTTTTACTACGGTCCTTCCTTCAACCCATAAATATACCTCCAAGTGGGCTGAATGCCCTGTAGTGGACTTCCAAAAGGTTGGATCCAAAAGGATGGATACACTATAGTGGACTATCAAAATGGGTGTAAATGAATGCCTTGGTGGGATTCTTCTCGATAGTTATTGATATTTATGGATATTGATCGAATACAAGTACAATTCCTTGGTAGATGAGAATAAGGCAAGAGAACATATGATTCCTTTGTATATAGGAATAAGGCAAGAGAACATATGTGGGATGGAGGTGAAACTTCCCCGTTGGTATTTGCATACATTTATGATCACTTGTGGCTTCTAAAATCCAAGAGGATCCTCCATGTATCCTCCATAACTCTAGCTCTGCATCGAACTCAACTCAATGATTGTGAAAAAGAGAATCCACTTCACTTCATTTGATCTCTCTCACTTATTTCCCTCCTCTTTTACTCTAGTTAGTTGTTTTATGTCTCCAAGAACCCGTTAACTGTGTCCAATGATCAAAATTTCGTGAAGGAAATTCCCTTAGAATTTCTTTTTGTGTACAAATATCCCATCACGTGAATAAACTAGCACCGTCAGATTCTAGTCGCTAGATTTTTAGCTGGACTATTTTGAAAACTTTCTTTAGACAACACGAATCATAACTGCCTTGATGGAAATAGCTCCCACATTTCCAGAGAATTCTCTAAATTATAAATTCCAGTTCTCCCATGGTCATCTTGTATTGTCATCATCCATATACAGAATGACCACTTCTTTCTAGCTAAAGGAGTCCATAAAATCTGTAATTTCCTCCATCATTAATGTTTTCTCTATGTCAAACCTACAAATCGATTGAGATTAAAGTTATTTCTTTCAACCCGAAACACAAATATAAAATATAAATAAATAAATAAATATAGAGTATATTCAGTAAAATAAATGAAAATTGTTTTGTGCATTCCCCATTAAATAATACAAAAGTGTTTGAAAACATATTCAATATTTTGTGACTTTAACATCTGACCTCCTCAGCCTATACCTCCTTGGCCTATCCCACCCTCAGCTTGAAGTGGACCATGATGAACCCTGAAGCTCAAACTTTTCCGCAAGTCTAAACAATTCATAAGGGAAAACAATGACAAAGATCATCAAAGAGAAAAATAACACCACCTGAGGCATGTTAGGCAAGAGAGGAAGCCTTTAATAATAGTAGGAATTCATTATTTATTGTCCCAAATTTGATTCACTTGTCTTTAGATTCTTTTGGGTATTTGTGGGAGGATGGATTGTTATTAATAAGAGAAATATGCTTATAATTTAAACTCATGTTGTAAACAAGCTGCAAGTCAAGTGTAAACTCTCCTACCCTGTCTACCAGCCAAACCATCCCAACCATGACTAAGGTTTGGCTGAAGGAGGGGGCTAGTTGATCAACTCTAAGGGTTGGCATGAGAGGGTAAGGCTCATAGTTGTCTTTGGAGGTTTTTCCCTTTGGGAATTCAAAAATATTCATCTCCAAAAACTTTCCCTGTTAAATATCAGTAAACATGTAGCATGATAAACGTATACCCTCATCACGATAAACTTCTACCATGATGGGAGAAATAATAGAGACCAATTACAACAACCCAACAAGCTGCAGTTGACTCTGACATCTATGACCTACCACAGTGGGCTTTCAATGAACTTTACTTGGTGCTTTCGTCAAGAATTTAAAAACAAAATGGAATAACCTCAAATAATCTCTTGAAATTGAACCTATTTTAAGAGCATTAAGAAGTACCATAATTATCAATATTGACAATGGTAATTCTGAAAAACCATGGCCCTAATGTGAAAGGAACTCCACAACGTTGGCATCGTCCACAACATAGTGTTAATATTTTCCATCTTCATAGTGTAGTGTTATACCTTTCTCTGTAAACCACTCCAAAAGTTGTCTCTCTCCTCCACACCCAACGTAAACAAGGAAGCCTGGAAGTCATACAACTCCTTGCTGAAGGATTTAAGCCTTGCTAAGTGCAATATTTCATATGGAGCTAAGTGCATTTCATTTGCTATTAATAGATGGATTCTTGAGGTTGGTCTTCAATGGTGGAAAGAAAATTTGAGATGAGCTCGAAGCGGTGGAGAGGATCAGGTTTTTGCAGAGTGCAGGGTCAATGGTTTTAGAGTGAAGAGTGTGTTGTTTTTTCTAGGATTTGGTAAAGTGGCATGTGGGCCTGATGCAAGGTCCTAGAACAAATGAGGTACAAGTGCGTGTTTTTTTTCCTTTTTTTCATATATAATTTTGTAAATTTCGTTTTTCATTTAATAAATAAATTAAAAAATTCTATTTTAAAAAAGGGTCTAGAATGATCATATCATGCATCGACAAAATTTTATTAATTGACACAACTTAATCATTAATTTCGTGTTTGAAACCCAGTACACCGCGTTGCTCACAATGAAAATTACAAAGTAGTTTGAGCTAGAAATATCCCATAGATATCAGTTTGATACATAATGGTGAGCTCAACCATGAATTTTTCCTTTAAACCGAATTCATTGCCATGCTCATAATGAGAATTAATGAGTTGAAACGTAATTAAAATTCAATTTTTCATGATCTTCGCACTATCCTGCTCATAATGAGAATTACTAAGCTGGAGACATAATTATAATTCAATTTTTCATGATCATCTTCTTCCCATAATGAAAATTATGGTGCAAGATGAGCTTCAATCCTTTTGGCCCCTCACCACACTTTTTCCTTAGTTATTTGTCATCTTGCAAACCCAACTTCATCATCATGCCAAATTTTGCAGTGTTGAAGCTATTTGTGGGGTTGAAATAAACCTAGTTATGGCCATGCAGAGTGCTTTGTTGCCAAAAAAAAAAAATGGATAAGGACTCACTAAACTCACCATTTTCACATATCATACCCATAGCCAAGGCTTTGATTTTTACCGCCACATCATTAGTAAGAAGAACATCATTTCCGTCAGTAGCTAACTTTTTCCAAAGAAAAGAACATTCAAGAATGTGATCTTCTGATGTTGGTGAAAAAATGTCCATAAAGTTACCATACAAAGAGAAAACAGTCATAAAATTGCCATAGGAAGAGAAATCAACTGGAAAATAACACCATTTCTTCCATCACTTTGACGGGAATGGGGAGATGCAAGGGGAGTGAAACCAACAAGAAAAAACTCTGTTTATTTTTTTATGTAGATACACCAACCAATTTTCACCACATAATCCACTATGCATCTCAAAATTCCTTGGACCTCATTTTGTTTCTTTCAATGTAGAAATGAAAAATATCAATCTTCCTTCCAGTATAAATGAGCAAATTTTTTGTCTTCTTTAGTTTTTTTGTACTTCTTCATTCAAATCCAATATTCAATTTCTTTGATTGAGTTAATAGTGATTTTTTTTATACTTTTTCATTCAAATCCAATTTTTAATTATATATATATATATATATATATATATATATATATATATATATATATATATATATATATATATATATATATATATATATATATATATATATATGTATATGATCTACAAGTGTGACTCTAATTTTTCTGGGCAATCTTTGCCCTGCCATTTTTTTTTCTAACCTTTTGAAATTTTCCTCTAAGTTGTATTATTCAGAATATTATAAGTAACAGTGTGAAAAATGATCGATTTGGTCATCACAATTGCATGGTATTCTCAAATCCTCTATTCCATTGGTGTCTCTATTGAAAATTTTGGAGGTCCGGAGATTAATTCAAATTATCTTCTTGATAATTACTTGTGAGCTTACTTGAGTTAATTATGTCTTCTCTTTCTTAGCTTGTTTATTCTTTCATCAAGTCAATTACCAAAATAAAAAAGACACAAATTTAGGCTCTTCGAGCTAGGGAAAAACCTCTCCCTCTTGGAGAGGAAAACCCACGAGAAATTATTCTTATAGATCTTAAAATGACAATTACCATAACCAAGACTTATACCTTGACCTATGAACGCCTCCAAGTCCTTACCACTACTTATTTGTATACCTCCAATGCTGATCCTTTATATTTGCACGGACTTACATTGATCTGCACCAACATTAGAGAACTCAGTCTCTAATTCTATTTTCCTTGATTTAGTCTTTGATATCAAAACCCTCCTTCTACTTCAAATTCAATTGAGAGATATATTTATTTCTTTTGAGTAATAGAGATAGGAAGGTAAATCTCCTATTTAACTTCATTCTATTTACTTACTTTATATTCAGATATGCATCACATCTGAATTTATTTGATTAGCTAGCAATTCATATCACAATATGTTATATGTCTTTCAGACCTAATCCGCACATCTCTTCACGAGATCCACACTCCTCTTCTTCAACACTATCCACAATATTATACCTTTATCTCAAACTTCATTCCAAAATCTTTTCTATCTATAATATTAGTTCAAATATCTCAGAATTTTCCTTGTTCTGAAGTCAGCAATTACACACAGACTTGTCTGAGTGTCTTCTTACTGATCAACACATTTAACCATTGAAAATTGATCTCGTAACTTCACATTTATTCTAGATATCGGCCCACTGTGAACCTCATATTATCCAAAATCTGTTCTTCAGATATATCAAAAATCTTGTGTGAAATGAGCCTCCAATCATAGTATATATAGAGAATCCTTCTCTGTTTTTAGGTCGACCATCCAGCTACCTTGTAGGCCAACTTTAACACAGTTTGTAGGCTAAATTTAACCCAACATTTTAGCTTATCTTACAACATGGTTTAAGGGCTAAATTAAACCATTCTTCCATGGTTTCTTTGGCAAGGTCTTGGAGCATTTTATTTATACTAGATCATTCATATACACGACACTTAATTATATTTATACTTAGAAAAAAAAAACCCTGATAGACATCAAGAAGAATTCTATTAACCTATAATAAAATCTTGCTCATGAAACCCATGAAGCAAGTACAACAAAATACATTTTATTATCTTTGTATTCTTCTTTACGTAAATACATAATTACATAGTCAATATGAAGACCAATCCTAGTTACACTTTTTAACACTCCCTCTTAACTAGGGAGGTTTTCATATAGGCACATGGTCACTTTAAAACTGAAGCATCCCATAAGAAGAATAGGATTGGTAATCGCATCTGTATAGAATCATATCAACCATCATTGTCCTAATGCAAGACCTTGACTAACAACCCCATCTCTCAATGAGACAATGGGCTACAATGCTAGCGAGACACATGACTTATAGTCTACACCATAGTCATTGTCTCTCCAAGGTACATACTCCACCCGAGTGTTCCCAAATTATGACCTTCTTGGACTATTGTTTTCTGGGGTAGCTAGCCCTCAAATAATATCGATACCCGAATAACCTTATCTTGAATTCCCTAACACATTCTCAAAGAGTATCAAATGCCATATGATTACCCAATCCTCCATTCTGTCTTCCCAATTGAAGACCAGAATGAAATTTCTATCTCCCCCTCTCAGCCAGGGAGGACCTATTCCACAAGGGAATGTACTCATTCATGTATATGGAATGTACCTAAGCTCATTCTTAGGAATTTCCCAGTTTCCTCCAAGTAAGAAATTGATCACCAGGATCCCTCTCAATCAGGGACCTGCAGCACCAATGGTGAGACACCCAGCTACTGATGAAGAATTCCTCCTCTTGATGTCATTGATTTTGATCTTTGAGGAATCCTCAACTTTAGATCCACAGGGTGTAGATCATCCATCACTTTCATTCATGAGTCATGTCATTTACCAAAAAGTGATTGATCTATCTTTCTTATCTGGTCCACCTTATATGCCATGCTAATTTCTTTTGAATCATCTCCAAGGATCATACATCCTTTCTGATGAATAGAATCCTTTCACAAATTCATCCAGATAAACATATACATATGACCTTTTAAAGCAAAAGTTACCTCAGTGATGATCTTTCACCATGACATCTACCTGTAGGCATCGACATCCTTTATTCATGTTGACACACATCCTAATGATATGTTTATTCAAGGGTATTCTTCTTTACCAGACTCTTCTATCAGAGTCTACATATCCTCCCACGAGATATTATAGTCACATCTTCTTGGCTTCCTGATGATAACTTCCTCTTGACATGGTTGCACTTCATGATCTCTTCCTTTCTAAACATCTTCATTCCCAAGAACATCCAATTTATAGTTCCTTGTTCATATAAAACCACCTGATATTCCACATGAGGATATATTATGTTGATTTCATTTGTCAGTGCACCAAGAGAGATCCTCCTTCATAGATCATACTTCTAAATATAGAAGTCCATTACCTGCAACCATATGACATGACTTCACAACATTGAGTGTCAGCATATATATATATATATATATATATATATATATATATATATGTATGTATGTATGTATGTATGTATGTATGTATGTATGTATGTATGTATGTATGTATGTATGTATGTATGTATGTATGTATGTATGTATGTATGTATGTATGTATGTATGTATGTATGTATGTATGTATGTATGTATATGTATACCTTATACCTTTTCCCTTTGAGTAATCTTGTAACAATTTCACTAGAATGAAGAGCTTCATTCTCTTGAACCACTTCATCAATATGTCATCACATCCCAGAATTCTCTAGCATATAATTCTTGATGAAACCATTCCGCTTTCTTTCTAATCAGTGAATTAATAGAGAACTTCATTAGAAAATGTCAACACCCGTATCCATGATGACCCTTGATCTTGATGACTACCTTCCATCAATATTGTTATAAATGAGGTTTTGCATGAGTTGTTTCATCGACAACTCCTGCCATGATTCTATCATGATGCTATATTGCTTCCTATCATACTATTTTACAACCAACATAAATCACTTAAAAGAGAAGATGATCTCAATCATAGTGGAGATCCCTCACTTCTTCTTTCTTATATTTCTTTGCATCAGGTTCTTCCCTCATTTATGAGACATGGGATTCTTCTCTTGTCCTTTTCAGATTTAGGAAAATCTTTTTTATAATGCCCAATTTCATTAAATCCAAAGCATCATGATTTGTCCATATTTATTCTTTTATTCAGAGGACCAAATTTTCTGAATCTTCCTTTCTTCCTGTATATGGCTACAAAGGATTGATTCCCTTCACTAAGCCCTGTATCAGCTTTGGATTTTAGTCTTGTTTCCTCTATTTTACATAGAGACCATAAATCATGGAATGGTGTGGTTTCTTTCTTCCCGTATAAACTTTAAGTGAAGTTTCCCCATTCTTCTAGTAGAGCATTCAACACGACTGCAGTCATCTCAGCATTAGACATTACTTCTCCCAGTTTAGAGAATAGCTCCACTAGTTTCTTAAATATTTCTTTAGCAAACTTCCAGTTTTGATACATAGGGAATGAGTGAGTCCTTAATGGATTCTATGAGAATCCTCTGGGCTCTGATCTCTCCCTTCATGTACTTGGCATGAGCTGTAGCATTTTCTTTTGGTGGTTGAATTTTCGATCCTTTGATGTAGTCCATAACTTCGTCTTCAATTAAATTAAAATCTATCCTCTTCTTCCATGCACTAATGTTTGATGACCCAACCAACTTGTTGCTCTCTTTATAGTAAGTCAACTTGAAAGATTTAAGTAAGGTCATAGATACTTAGTTGAGTAAAGTGGCTTGCAGCTCCCTTGATGGTGATGAAAGAGTTAGGAGCTTCTTCTAAGATATAAATATTCAATATTAAAAGATGATTTCCTCTTCTAATAATGTCTTGAATGTAAATCTTTGATGGAAAATATTATTTTCCTGAAAAGTTAATCCTTTGAATGAGATGAAGATATTTCTCGAAAATATCTTGAGAGTCTTCCTTTCAAAATGAGCTAAATTTTCACCCAAACCTTGATTTTTTCTTCTTGGAGTGTCTCTTTGTCAAGTAGTCGTTGAGTTCAACACCTTAGCTTTGAAACTATGTTGAGAATTTTGGAGGTCTGGAGATTAATTCAAATTATCTTATAGAAAATTACTTGTGAGCTTACTTGAGCTACTTATGTCTTCTCTTGCTTATCTTGTTTATTATTTCATCAAGTCAGTTACCAAAATACAAAAGACACAAAGTTAGATTCTTCGAGCTAGGGTAAAACCTCTCCCTCTTGGATAGGAAACCCCACAAGAAATTCTTCTTATAGATCTTCAAATGACAAGTACCATGACCAAGACTTAGACCCTTGAGCTATGAATGCCTCCAAGACCTTACCACTACTTCTTTGTCTACCTCAAATGATGATCCTTTATATTTGCACTAACTTACACTGATCTGCACCAACATTAGAGAACTCGGTCTCTAATTCTATTTTCCTTTATTTAGTCTTCACTTATCAAAACACTCCTTACTTAAAATTCACTTGAGATATATATTTCTGTCTTTTGAGTACTGAAGATAGGAAGGTAAATCGGAGATTTACCTTCCTTCTATTTAATTACCTTCTATTCAAATATGCATCACATTAGACTTCAGTCGATTAGCTTAGTAATTAATATCACAATATGTTATATGTCTTTCAGACCTGATCCACACATCTCTTCACTGGATCCACACTCCTCTTCTTCAGCACTATCCGCAATCTTATACCTTTATCTCAGACTTAATTCCATAATATTTTCTATCTGTAATATCAGTCCAAAGATCTCAGAAGATTCCTTATTCTGAAGTCCGCAATTACACACAGACTTGTCCAAGTGTCTTCTTACTGATCCGCACATTTAACCCTTGAACATTGCTCTTGTAACTTTGCATTTATTCCAAATCTCGTCCCACTGTGAACCTCATATTATCTAAAATCTGTTCTTCGGAGCTATTGGAAAATATTGTGTCAAATGAGCCTCAGATCGAAGTATATATAAAGACTCCTTCTCTGTTTGTAGGCCGACCATCGAGCTACCATGTAGGCCGAATTTAACACAATTTGTAGGCAGAATTGAACCCGACATTTTATCTTACCTTATAGCATGGTTTGAGGGCTGAATTAAACCATTCTTCCATGGTTTCCTTGGCAAGGTCTTGGAGCATTTTCTCTAGACTAGATCCTTGATATACATGACACTTAATTATATTTATACCTAGAAAAAAAAACCCTAATAGACATCAAGAAGAAGTCTATTAACCTATAACAAAATATTTCTCATGAAACCCATGAAGCAAGTACAACAAAATACATTTTATTATCTTTATCTTATTCTTTAAATGAAACGATAATTACATAGTCAATATGAAGACCAATCCTAGTTACACTTTTCAACAATATCATTGCACCATTAGGGACAATTGCTAGTGTAATCATATCTGACATGTTTGTGTGATAAAATGCTTAAGTTGTTTTACCTATGTGAAAATTCTCTATTTGCTTAAGATGATTAACTCTAGTTCCAAATTAATGCAACACATATCTCCCTCTCCATCTTCCCCCTCATTCCCTCATTTCAGATATTGATGTTAGAAGTTTTTTATGGTTTTTATTTATCTTATTATGAAATTTCTAGTGGTTTGTGGGTTCTATCACATGGTGTTTGAACCTAAATGATATGAAATTTATTAATATATAGGTTTTATGTTCTTATAAAAGGAATTTCTATTTTATTCCTAATCTTTAATTGTAGCTCTGTACTTTTATTTATTTATTTATTTTCAAGGAAAAATAATAATTTAATTTATAGAATTAAACAAAATTACATTTTGTATATACACAACCAAAGTGTGTATTCATGAAAGAGCTACCCATATCCATGTAGTATCCAATAGAAAAAAATAGTCCACCTAACAAAACAATACATCTTTACAGCATTTGAACCTAGGGGTCCTCACAAGAAAATCTAAACGGGAGAAAAGTAATACAACTCATATGCAATATAACAAAATAAGATAGTATTCAACCTTATAGGTTTCAACATCATTATCAAAAATTGACATCAACATGTAAAATATGAAGATAAAAACATAGCGGAAATCTAACTATTGAATCTATAATAAAAATTCATGCATCAATGAATGATGAAAATACCTATAATGATCATCATTTAAAACCTCCTCAATTGACTAAATACCCTAATCCAGCTGAAGGCTTTCCTTATAAATCTTTCCTGCTTCCCTATTGCATTACCTGAAAATATGAGTGCAAGAGAAAAATACATAAGACAGTTTAATCCTATGTAAATCCTGCAATATATAAGAAAGGTGCAAAAAATGACATTGTTGTATCTCATTGACCCAATTTATGAGTAACAAGGAATCACCAAACACTTGGAGATGATCACAACCCTTCTCATGAGCAAAAAACCTTAAAGAGTGTCAAGATAACAACTCTTCTATATTGTTTTTTCCACTCTGAAGCCCTCGATTGACTTTGAAATAATCCTATTTAGATAAGTAAAGAATGAAACCTACACCACATGTGAGATTTCCCCCTCGCTTAACCATATCAAAAAATCAACATGGGTGAGCTTTGTCAGGCTCCTATAGAATCACAAGTCTATTTTTGGTAGAGGTAGATGACTGATGATAATGAGAAAGGATGGACATAGCTTTAGAAGCCACCCAATCTAGAGAGGAGTGGTTTCTATGCAAATTTATTTATTTATTTCTAGCTAGACACCCCAGCAGATATGCATAGGCAAAGCCTTCAAAGTTTTATTATTCTTTTTTTGGAACTAAGACCTCCACTTCACAAAATAGGGACCTTTACAAACATATACTTGACAAAAAACAGTATTATAAAAATTCCATATATGATAAGGGAAAGGTAACTCAACAAAAATATGCCTTATGGATTCAAAATTCAACTTACAAAGGGAGCACAACCAGGGCCGATCTTATGACATATTTATAGAATATCCCAATTAGGGACTTTTTTTTGTAAGAATACACCACATGAATAGGATAATTTCTCCACTACCACTCCCTAGCCTCTTCTACTCTAGCCATATTTAGGTGAAATACCCCATCGTTGGAGTATAAATGCTAATTGGAGAGTGAACCCAAACAAACTCATTTTCATTCTCAAGAAGTATGATATGAGACACAACTAAAACATTAAGATAACCCCTCCAATTCTCACTGCATGCCTAATCAATCTGCAAGTATTCAGCTGTTAGCAAGCCTTAGCACCATTTATAGCTTCAATCATGGCTATTGATATGGGAAAGTCTTGAGACACCTCTATCTTTGAGAAAATATATAATTTTCTGCGTTAAGCGATGGGCATGTCTGCTACTGGGCTAGGGGTCCTGGCCCATTCTAACCTTAGACCCATTTCTAACCTTCCAGACTAGCCCTAAAGCAATAAGGTCTAGTGGATTAATAAAAATACACCTAATAGCTGACATATTAACACCTTCATTGTCCCTCAACCTTACCCAGACCTCAGGAGAGTAAGGTTGAGTGTATTTTTGATAAATTACGTAAGTCCATAGGTTGTAAGTAGACAAGGTTCTCTAACCACATTTATATGCTAGAGATTTTCAGAACTAGAAAATATTTTTAGGCCATAACTGCTAAGTGATTTAGGAACCACAATACGATTCCATTTAACCCATGGAAGGAAAAAGTGATCCTTAGAGAAAACCCATAAAAATTTAAAACACATACTTCTAGAATTTTTTAAAACTACCCTAGGAACTCCACTAAGGATCCAAGCCACTCAATCCAAAATACAATAATAGTTTCCAAGACCAATTTAACTAGAACAAGTCTCCCTCCCCTTGAAAACCACCTTAGGATCCAAATTTTAAGTATTTTCTCTATCTTTGTGATTAATCAAGGCCAATATTCTTTCTTGTAGCAATTCGATTTAAGGTGTAAACCCAAATATTTTAGTCTTTCATTCTTTCTAGAAAGGGAAATGGAAAATTATTATTAAGATTCATCACTTCATAATATTCCAGGTTTTAAGTTGAAATAGAGGATTTTCTGTCATTATCCACCATGCCTATAGCTATTCCAGATAGATCAATGATTTCAGATTGATTAGCCACATCACTACAAGAACCATTATATAAAATTAGAATATTATCAGCAAAAATTAAATGAGTAATTTCTAGAGAATGAGCAATACCAATACCCTGAAATTATCCCCTATGCTTAATATCTATTACGAGATGAATAATACCCTATTCTCTCTATAGGCATGTAAAAAGGGTCGTCTTTGTCTCAGCTCTCAGCTATTACGAGTTAGGGGCGTCCTTTTCTCAGCTCTTTGTAGGCATGTAAAAAGAGAGAGGAAGACTTGCTTATTAGAATACAAAAAGATATCGATTGAATGCAACCCATCATCTAATTTAAAAAACTGATTTCAAAGCCTATGTGAGTAAAGAGAAGTCTGATATACATACAAGTTACATAATTGTAAGCCTTAGAGAGGTCAATTTTGATGCCAAATTCCTTTAATATGGGAGTTTTAATGTTACAGATCCCCTTTTGTGCCACCCAAATGGCTTCATGGATCTATCTCCCATCAAGGAAACCAAATTTCTCATTTGAAATAGAGTTCAACATAATAGGATTTAATCTTCTAGCAATGAATTTGGAGATAACCTTATAGATACAATTACAAAGTGAAATATGACAAAAGTCCTCTAAAGAAGAAGGTTTATCCACTTTGGGGTTAAGGACAAGGAACATTGTGCTAAAGGCCACCAGGACCCTACCTTCCCTTCTTGATTATTACAATGAACTTGTTATATATTCATTAGTTAGTTTATTGCCTAATGTTTGGTTATAATTTTTGAAGTGCATGCTTCTTATTAGCCATAGGAATGTTCTCCTTATTCTTTCATTGCATTTATCTAGAAAATTTCACCATCTTACGAAACTTGCTTATCTTGGAAACTCTATATTAGACATTTTTATTATTTGGGTTCTAACATGGTGGAGTAATTCCAACCACTCTTTTTATATTTTACATGTACATTGAGTCTATTTAGTAGTGTCCACCATTGCAACTAAGGTATGTCTGACAACCAACTTGATGCAATTTGTCTCTATTTTTTCATTTTCATAGTTTCTTTCCCCATTTCTATCTATTGGGTTAGATCTTCATTTTTCAACATGGTCTCTTGAATTATTATCGGTAGCCTTGGAACCTTGACCTCTCTTCCCATTTATTTGGTTCATAGTTCACCACTTTTGAGAAATTATTTTTCTCATCAAAATGTTTCTCAACCTACATATAACTTAGGTTTAACTCCCTATGATATTCAATAGAGGTGATGGGACACATGATCCTCTATTTCTATAGAAATTTAGATTGGTTATCACTTTGTTAAGGTCAAAATCAATAGTCATAGGATCGAGGGTTGGAAGGGTAGTGGGTTGGTGTGGTAGTGGCTCTTCAACTACAAGATAATATCACATAACTTATGATTTTGTTTTCTATTTGTATCCTTTTTCTATAGGTTGTTTCTCAATCCTTAAACATTTTAATATTATCCTTGATCTTTTGAGTCAGAGTTTCAATATATGTACTCATAATTTAAGACAACATGAAAAAAGAATTATATCTTCTCCAGATCAACAACTGAGTCAGAATAATGTGAACCTAAAAATCACACATTCTTGAATCTGACTTTTTATTCGATCAAATATTTCCACCTATTTTCCTAGAGATGGATGGCTAAACTTCTTCAAACACACACCATGCTCATCAACTTGATAGCATCAACATTATTCTACGTCAATTACTTTCTTCATTTGACATTTTTAAGGATGTAAAAATGTTCTCTCACATTCTAGTTTTAGTAATCAGTAGATTTCTTAATAATTTGTTTCCCTTACTACTTAGTTTCATTAATATTATAAACTATATGTCATAATTAACCAAGTTGCTAAATGGAAAGAAAGAAAACCACGCTTATTTGTAGTAAAAAACATATTTTCCATCTTAATAAACAACATTTCTTGATACTTTTATGTGGCTTATCATCTTTTAACCTCATCTTTAGTATCATATTAATAAATATATTGCATTTTATAATTTTCATAAAAATATATTTATTCTCAATCAAATTTACATACTTTCAAAATTACATACTTCTATGGTTCTCTAAAATTCTAAATAATATTTTATATACTAGTACCATACTTATAGCTCTTTTTAGTAATAAGTATCTCTTTTAATATCATGAAATTCTTTTTGACAATATTAAAACAAACTTTGCCTTTCTTATTCACAAGATTTACGTCTGTACAAATTGATACTTCACAATTGTGCAAGCCACACACTACTTTGAGTTTATAGTTTTTCTATTTTTTATGGACTCGAAGAGTGTAGATCGTGAGATAAGAAAAATACCTTCATGCCAAGGGATAGAAGATTATATATAACTTTTTACTTGTATTTTCCCTCTTCTGAGTTTGTAGCTTTTCTATTTTATATGGCCCTCGAAGAGTGTATATCCTTGGATAAGAAAAATACTTTCATGCGAAGGGATAGACGATTATATATAGTTTTTTATATGGAAATGGATGGAAGATTGTGTATAATTTTAAATAAAAAATGTTTTTTTTTTTTTTTTTTTTTTAAGTTAATGTGATTTTGGAAAATAAGTTAATTAAATAAAACGTTTTTCAGATTAATCATATCATGAAATTATGGTTGATGTTTCTAACTATTTAATATGGTTCATTCTCACGACAAAGGTGAAAAAATCAATCTACTCTACAAGATTAAATAGTAAAGATGCATTTGTATCCAAAGTTAGTCCAACAAAATTTAGTTAATAAAATTAATTAAATAATTAATTGATAATTTAATATTATCTATTTATTAATTAGTTTGTAAATAGTTTTACCAATTAATTTATAAAGAATTTTATCAATTAATTTATAAATATTTTTATCATCAGAATGAGAGAAATTATAATAATAAAACAAATTAGAATTTAATAAAAGAAAAAAATAGGTCAAACATATAAAAGAAAAATAAGAAATAAAATACTTTAAATAAATAAATTAATTAAATAGAATGAAAATAGAAATAAAATAAGATAAAAATATAATTAAATAAAATAAAGGAATAAGTCAAACAAATAAAAGTAAAATAAGAAAGAAAATAACTAAAATAAATAAAATAATAAAAGAATAAATAAATAAAATAGTCAAATAAATTAAATAGAATAAAAATAGAAGTAAAGATAAAATAAAAATAAAATGAAACAAAATAAAAAAGTAAAGTCATAGAAAAGAGAGGGCGGGAATCCAACTCCTACTGAGTTTCCAACTACAATCTCGGTTAAGATTTACAGAATGCTTCTCAATCTCAATGGCCTCTCAAAGCTTCCTATGGTAGAAGTGGTTAACCCTAGAGATGACCCGAGAATCCTCAGTGGAGACATGGTCTTTGGATTTTTCTGCATGCTCAGACAAAGCCGATGAATGGGAACAATTATGCTTATTGTCTGTGGCATGCTCTTGAATTATTTGGTTAATGGAGCGAATTGTTTCCCCAATGTAGGGAATCCCACAAGAACAAGGGATTGAGTAAACCCCTTTCATGTCTTTAGGGTTAACAAGGCCCTTAACCGATCTAAGAGAGTTCCTAAGGGTATTAAGGGGTTTGAAGGTAGCAAAAACACAATTCTTTTTAAGAATGTGGGCAATCTTGCCAGTTGTCCCCTCAATTAAAGGAAGCTAGACATTGGAGATTTGACCATCTCGAGAAGGTTTAATCTTAGAGCCCATACTGGCTCTTTGAAAATCCTTGAGGCACTGATGCCTTCTATAACCATTATTTTCAAATAATTTCAGGAGATGGGATTTCTCCTCATCTAAGTGATTTTCCTCCGAAACCCTAAGGGCATGGGAGGCAAGGGTGTTAAGAAACCCTAATTTTTTGGTAGGGAAATGATGAGAGCTAGCATGAAGATATTGTTCCGTGTGAGTTTTCTTTTGATAAACCTGGTGAGCAATAGAAAACCATCTTCATTTCTAGAGAGAAGAATATCAAGGAAGGGAAGGTGACCATTAAACTCAACTTCCATAGTGGATTTGGAGCTGGATTGAGAATTAAGGTGGTTGAGAAACATATCAAATTTCTCACGCCCATGGGGCCAAATGATGCAGGTTTCATCAACAGACCTCTTCCAACGCTTGGGGCGGAGTTGAACAAAGGCCAAAACTTTGGTCTCAAAATCCTCCATGAACAGGTTAACGAAGATAAGGGAAAGAGGGGAACCCATTCCAACCCCACAGGTTTGTTCAAAGAATTCACCCTGGAAGCTGAAAAAGGTAGAGGTAAGGAAAATAATTTATTAATATAATAAAAATAAAAGATTAAATATAATTTTAATATAAATATTTAAGAATTAAATTAGTTTAGATTTATCTTAATTTCAAATTTATCAAGGGCCCAAAGGGATTAAATTTATCAAGGTGAATTTTTTTTTTTGTGTGTAAAACTTTAGGAAAGCTTTCCACCTTGAGAGATTTGATCCCTCTTGACAATTATATAGATGTAGATTTAAAATGGATCTGGGCTTGTTTAATATTTGAATATTAAAATAAAATAAAATAATTATTTAATTATAAATATGCTTAATATAATTAAGTTAGTTCAATGATTAAAAATATATGTAATTATATCTAGGGAAAATTGTAAATATCAAAAATACTATAAATTAGACAAAGTTCTAATATTATGATTTTAAAATAACAATATGCTAATTCAATAAGCAATATTAGAGAAGAATATCGTGAATTAAGGATATCATGGATTGTGAAAATCAAGAGTCCCATGATATTATATGGGAGAGGGCATGTTACATCAATGTTTCCCTTGCTTGGTAGCACACTTGGAAGATTGGCCTTCCAGATCATCTGGTGGATGAATGGGAAGAATACCGCAACCTCCTCTGCATGGAAGACATTCGTCGCTCTCTGCGTTCTCACTTGCTGGTGTGGGGTGGACATGTCGGGTATGTTAGAATTGTTGTCAATAAAGTCTATGCACATATTACATCCATCTCACAAATTATGCCATTTTGTGAGGTTACTGCATAATTGTGGAAGTGGGATGCACAATTAAAGATTAAGTTTTTCTCATGGTTGATTATTCATAATTGTATTTTGACTTGGGATCGAATTATTAATAAGGGTTTCATGGGCCTTGGAAGATGCTCCCTGTGTGGTATGGATACAAAAGACTACATAAACCTTTTTATAAAATGTCCGTTTGAAGTGGTTATTTGGGAGGAGGTCTCTTATCTGCTTGGGGTCAATTTTCCCAAAGATTTATCCTCTATTACAGAATACTTTTCCTCTTGGATACATCACGCTAATTCTTACAGGACAGTCCCTCTACATGTCCCGTGGGGAATATGGAGATCTAGGAATGGACTTATTTTTTATAGTTAAGGAGACCCTGGTGCAGATCGTGACCCTAAGAATTGTGGCATACTTATAGGAAATCGTTCCTTGGATTTACAAGGGCTCTTCTCAGTCTATTTCCTTGGTTGAATCTGATGACGTCTTCCCCATATTCTATTTCGATGGGGCTGCCTAAGGTGGAAAATGCGGTTATGGTTTTTCCCTCTTTATTGACTCCTCAACTCAATATATTTTTCATTGGCATGGTGGTGACGAGGATAACTGCAGAGAAAAATTGATTACTTTATGGGGAGCTTCGTAATATACATATTAGCCGGGAATTGACAACATTTTGATTCTTGGTGACTCTCTGATTTTGATCCGTTGGATTCAGGGGAGAAATTCTCTGGGGTTCCCTCCCTTTGCAACTGGATGCCGCAGATCCAAGACCTTAAGGACTCTTTTTCAGAAGTCACATTTCAACATGTTTCTAGGGAGAAAAATTATATGGTTGATTCCATCTCTAACTATGACCTGGCTCTCCTTCCTAGTTTCATGGTCTTTGAACAATTTGTTGATGGAACGGGGTGGGAACAAGGTAATTTTGTGATCTAATATTGATGATTTGTTGATTATTCGGGCTTACTTCCTGGAATTTTTTCCTTCTTTCCTGTCCTTATTAGTGGCACTATGTATTTTGTGGATTGTTCCCTATGCTGGGATTGCACTTTTTGTATCGTCCTAGGTTATATTTGAACCGTATATCAGTTTTCTTGCAGATCATTTTTGCTAACTACACAAGACAATATGTATGTGTGGCAGAGGTACATTGTCGGTCTGCCCTCGTGGTATTTGTAATACATGTTGTTGTGTTCCTAGTATCATGCTACGATGATTAAAAATCATGTCAATATAAGAAGTTCCTTTTTTTTCTTCTGAAAGAAAAAGTCATTAAATAAATGATTTAGGCTTTGTCAAAATTTTCTAATTTGTCATAGAATTAAATTATGTTAAATTATGATTAAAACTCGTGAGAATATATATATATATATATATATATATAATTTAAATAATAATAATAATTTTTTTTTTTTTTAACTTAATTTTATTGAATAATATATTAATTAAATTAATAATTTATAATAATAAGTAAATAAAAAAAAATGGAATCAATCACTTCAAATTTTTTGAACATAACATTAAAAAATCGAGAAGGAAGTCAAATATAAATATTCATTATATATTTAAAAGGGAAGAGAAAAAATAATAATTACTAGAGGATTATATATATATATATATATATATATATATATATATATATATATATATATATATATATATATATATATATATATACACCGTATTATCTTTGATTTATTTATGAAAAAAATAAATTACCAAAAAAAAATTGACCTCATCCTTACATTTTACTAAGCTCTCCCACAATAAATGGTTTACACTAATTTCTCTCAATTTAAATTGTTTAAAGAATAATAATATTAAAAACAATAATATGAAAAGTAACAATGGGCGTTGGTCACTTACATTTAACTGGCTTTTTCTACCAGTGTTAAAATATATATATATATATATATATATAATCACAATACTGGAGTGTTTGAATTGGTGGAAATGAATTTCGCACTATCAAGAATCTCAGGGAACCCAGAATCTTGAAGTTTGATATCTATAACCAATATTTTAAAATATTATTCCAGATTTTGTCATAATCTTGCCAGAAATTTCATTATTATTCGAGATAATTTGTGGCCTTTTTAAACTAGGTGCATTCAACTAGTGTTTCGATGTTTTTATTTATTTATTTAAGGAAAAATCACATTGGAAGTATAAAGAAGGTTCATGATATAGCTGGAATGTGTTGGAAAAGCAAAGGAGGTAAGGCAAAAAATAACACAAATAATTCACACACACAATAACATGAGCTATGGCTCTTCTGTTGAACACACAAACTTGATTATTACAATGAACTCAGTGAGAGGTATTTATACTTTTCATACTAGCGACTCACCTAAAATACCTTTACATGCAACCACACACTAAATTTGAATATGAATTAACCTGACTTGACTCACTCTCTAAATTTAGCCAAATCCTCATGCGGGAGTAAATAGCTTATTTTAACACTCCCCCTTAATTACAATCGCTAAACTAAGAAACGACTCATGACAAATAAAACATGCTTGTTGGTATATCTCTCAACTAGGCTTACAATGCCTAAGTTTCCTCTATGAAACTCAAACACGTATTTTTCTAATGAATTTGTAAAAATATCAGCCAATTGATCACTAGATATATAAGGCTTCAAGTGAACTTCTCCATTGCTCACAATTTCTATAGTAAAATGATATCTAGTATCAATATGCTTTCCCTTTTGATGAAACACACTATTCTTGTATAGTGTAATCACTGAGGTGTTGTCACAATATATTGATGTTGATCCTTGTTTTTTCTGCTTGAGTTCATCCAATACTCTTCTTAACCATACTTCTTGACATGTTGCTGATGTTATTGCTACATATTCTACTTTTCCTTACCAAAGCATCACAATCGGTTGCTTCTTAGATGACAATGAAATCACACCTGAACCAAGATAGAACACATAACTAGAAGTGCTCTTCTTGTCATCCAAACTTCCTGCAAAATCACTTGTTGTGTACCCAATCAAATCCTTCTTCTCTATGCTTGCATACATTATTCCACAATCTCTAGTTCTTTCTATGTATCCCAAAATTCTTTTTCCTTCTCTCCAATGTGTGTCTTTTTTAGTCTCCATAAATATGGAAATCAAACTCACTCCTTGCATAATATATGGTCTTGTCATTGTGAGATACATGAGGCCGCCAACCAATATTTTGTATAGAGTTGGATTGACATATGATCCTTCATCATCCTTACTTGACTTTGTACTTGTTGCAATTGGTGTAGGGGCAGGTTTACAATTTTCCATGCGAAATTTTTTCAGCAAATCTCCAGCATATCTATTTTGACAAATAAAAAATCATTTTTTCAGATTGCTCAACTTCTATGCCAATAAAATATTTCATGAGACCAAAATGTGTCATCTCAAATTCTTTCATCATGGCTACTTTAAATTCATCTAACTCAAGATCACTTGTAAAAATCATGTCATCAACATATAATAAAACAAACAAAATTTTTCCATGATCATTTACCTTTGTGTAAAAGGTAGGCTCAATACAGTTTCTACAAATTCCATTCTTGATCATGTAACTGTCAATTATGCTATAACAATATCTAGGCGTTTGCTTGAGTCCATAGAGCGCCTTATTCAACAAGTAAACTTTATCTTCTTTACCTTCAAATTCATAACCTAAAGGTTGTTGCACATAGATTTATTCTTCTATAATTCCATTCAAGAAGGTTGATTTCACATCCATTTGATATAATTTCTGCCTGTTTTGGGCTGTTGTGGCTAGAACTTCTCTTACAATATCCAATCTAGCTATTGGAGAAAATGTTTCTCCTAAATCTATTCTTGGTTATTGTGAGAATCCTTTTGCTACAAGTCTTGCTTTAAATTTGTTAATTTCACCTTTCTCATTCAAAATTTTCTTGTACACCTATTTTACACAAATGAGGTTTTCATCCTTTGGTAAATCGACCAAATCCCATATATCATTCTTTTCAATAGCTTCAATTTATTCATCCATGGCTTGCACCCAAATTTCATCTCTCATTTCTTCTTCAAACTAAGAAGGTTGGAATGACAATAATGAAATTTTTTAACTAACATTCAAATCATCATAAATATCTTTCAAAATTCTCATATTTCTCTTCCCATTGCTTGATTCATCACCTGATTGATTATTGGGAGAATCTTGATATGTTGAACTTCTTGAAGATCCATGTTTCTAAACAAACCTTGAAGTCCATGTTGTCGTGACTCTGTTTTCTATCTTCTCCTGTGATTCTTGTTTCTCTTTTTATGTTATTTCATATTCTTCCACCATTGTCACTTGTGCGTCAACTGTTTTGTCTATAGTCCCATTCCATGACTCTTTTTCTTTGAACAGAACATCTCTGATAATTATGGTCTTCTTGGTGACAAGGTTATATAGCTTGTAAGATTTTTATTACTCACTATAACCAGTAAAGATGCATTTTTCACTTTTATCATCCAACTTTTCTCTTATTTCCTTGGGAAAATGTTCATAAGTTACACATCCAAACACTCTGAAATGAGATACATTGCAAGACATACATGACCATGCTTCTTTTGGTAGTTTATTCATCACACTCTTTGTAGGAGATCTATTTATCACATAAACAACACATGCGACTGCTTCTTCCCAATACTCATTAGACATGTTTCTTCCTTTCAACATGCTCCTTGTCATGTTTATAATTTTCATGTTCTTTCTCTTTGCTACACCATTCTGATGTGGTGTGTATTTGGTTGTAAACTGTCTTCCAATTCCATGTTGTTTGTAGTAATCATGAAATGCCTTCGAATCATATTCTCCACCATGATCTGACCTCAATAACTTGATTTGTCGATCACTTTGGTTCTCTGCTAAGGCTTTAAATTCTTTGAACTTTGAAAAATTTTCATACTTCTGCTTCAAGAAGTAAAACCAAGTATTTCTGCTATAGTTATGAATAAAAGTTAGGAAATAACAACTTCCACCAGTCGACTATGTCCTCATAGGTCCACACAAGTCGATATGCACCAACTCAAGTGGCTGCTTTCCTCTGTATGTAACTCCCTTTGGAAAAATCTCACAATGTTTCTTTCCCAAGACGCAACACTCACAAGTACTATCAGGTTCTTTGATGGGAGGTAACCCTCTAACCATATGTTTCCGCTGCAACAATCTAAAACAAGAACAATGCAAGTGTCCAAACCGAAAGTGTCATAACCAAAAATTATTAGAACATGCATCTGTCAATGAACTAAACTCATCACTGTAATTCATGATTAGAGGAAACAATATGCTCCTCGTCATCTACACGTTTTCTATCAATTTCTTTCTTGGGGGCTTATCATATATAACACACTCTTGTCCTTGAAAGATAATTTTGTATCCCTTCTGGAGAATCAGCGTCAATTAACCAACACTTATCAAATTATGCTTGAGACGAGGGACATAATATACCTACGAAATTGTCTTTGGAACCCCCTGCTTGGTCATAATGTTGACAACTCATTTTTCATCTACATCCACAGTCTTATTAGTCCCAAACTTTACCTTTCTCTTCACAAATTGGTCTAAATTTGCAACCAAATTCTTGTTCTTTGTCATGTGGTTACTACAACCACTATCTAATAGCCACACATTATTAGAATGTTTGTGCATGGTATGACAAACTAGGAACATGAAGTTAGTATTATCTGTAGTGACATTAGCTCACTAGTTTCCTTGATCAACTATCCTCTTCTTGCAATCACGGGCATAGTGACCAAATTTACTGCAATAATAACATTTCACCTTTGATTTGTCAACTCTTTGATTATTGTTGAAGCCTTTGTTGTTGATTCCACTTTCATGTTCATGCTCTTCTCGACCATCTCTCTGGCCACCATATGTTCCATATCGTTCTCTACCTCTCGATCAACTTCTGTCTCAACCTATGTCTCTTGAAATAGAAACCTGGCTTTTGATAGCAGATTCTAAAGTGGAATCTTTATTTCTGTTTATCTTTGCCTCATGTGATATAAGTGATCTCATCAAATCATCAACTGTCAATGTTTCCAAATCATTGGCTTCTTCTATGGCTACTACCACACCATCAAATATGGTAGACAAAGATCTGAGGACCTTCTCAACCATTGTTTGATCTTTAATATCTTCAACATAATTTTTTAATTATTTTCCAGCAATCATGACCTAATTCATGAATGAATCTATGTCCTCTTTCTCTTTCATCTGCAGAATTTCAAAATCTATCATAGTATTCTGCAACTTAACAATATTGACTTTAACCATACCTTTATAGCTTGTCACAAAAGTCTCCCATGTTGTCTTTGTTGAAGATGCGATCATAATATTATGGAACACTTATCGGTCCACTCACTGCTGGATAAGTTGCAATGCTTGTGTATTCTTATTTTTGTATTTTTTCCACAGTTTCCTCTCTGCATTAGTGAGAACTAGTTGTTCTGCTTCATCTTAGGTTCTTAAAACGGAAACGTAACATGATCCAAACATCATGAGCCTTTCATGTGGTCTCTATCTTAATGACACATATCATATTTTTTTCCTATAAACTATAAGAACATGGGCTAAAATTTTTAAAATACCATATTTCTTCCAAAAAAAAAATAAAAAAAATTCTTCAAATAATAAAACCCTATTTTACTAAAAATAAAAATAAAAAAATTTATAAACCCTTTTCAATAAATTTCGTTTACAACAAACTTTTTTATGAACCCTTTCAATAAAATCCTTGATTATTATTATTTTTATATAAAAAATCTTAAATATATATATATAAATATATATATATATATATATATATATATATATATATATATATATATATATATATATATATATATATATAGATATATATATATATATATATATATAAAGTCTTCATATAACAGTTCATCTAAACCTCACTATTGTTTCAAAAAACCAATACACGTGACTCCTTTAACCCCACGTGACTTTTCGAACACCGAGCCCATTTAACTTAACGATCAGGAATCATGGATTGCGTCCTATGCCCCACACCTTGTCTTAAACCCCCATGCATCTTTCCACGCGATTATCGTCAAATCTTCGATGATCACAATCAGACGGTTATCATGTTCAATCAACCCCCGATCTTTATCGCTCAAAAGAAATGCGAAATAGGTGGTTTTGACACTGTGACGTGTCATCACTTTGTTGAACCCTTAGTTAGACTGAGAGGGGGGGGGGGGTTGAATCCGTTTAACTCTTCATGGACTTTTAATAATTTTCATTAAGCCTTATTTACACCTTCATTTCATGTCCAAATTAATATGTGAGTAATCTTAGAATGTGAACAGCAAGTATTAATATAATATAGCAGTAGACTTAATATGAGAGCAACAGGTATTAAGCAGATGATATAAATCAGATCAACACATAAACATTATGCATAGAGACACTAGATATAAGTGGAAACCCATAAAGGGAGAAAACCACATCTTATTAGTGTTGTGATGCAAAGGCAAGCTCCAACTCCCTCTCACCACTGTTTTTCTGCAGGCACCAACTACAGGAGGCTCCAACCTCAATTCTGCAAGCTACAACTTGCAAGGAAGCACCAACTCCCTTCAATTTTCTGCAGGCACCAACCTACAGGAGGCTCCAACTGACGGCTATCAAGCTGAATGTTTGTTGATTTACCTCAGATATCAGCTCTTTTTTGTAGCATCTCTTTCTTCTCTTCTTTCCTTAATCTTCTCTGCCTCACTCTTGTAGAGTCTGCATTCTCTATATTTTCTTTCTCTAACCTCTATTATGCATATCCAGTTGATTATTATATATAGAGTTCCTCACATGACTGTTTTTATTTCACAAAGAATTGGGAGTGAACAATCATGACTCTTTGGCTTCTGTCTTCTCATTCCTTTTATCTGCTCATTCGATAAATATAACTGTAGGTATCAATTTAACATTATAGTGGGATATTTATTCTCTTCCGGAGACTTGCCAATGCATCACAACAATATAAATCATTTAAAAACATTTACATTCAATTACAATGAAAATTCCAGCTCAACTCATTCAGCCTTTTGGATTGTTGCACATTTGTCTTTTCTTTGATTGTGTCTTTGTCCCTTTGGCCTCTGTTTGTTTCCTTATTCTTTGTCACAGGGTAACGGCCATATGCCATACATTTGTAACTGTGCTTTTTATATTAGCGCCTTTTCTATATATATATATATATATATATATATATATATATATATATATATATGCAACTGCTGACTTTAAATCTGGGCACGTTCCAACCGTTTACACACAGTAATTGTTTTGTTGATGTGGTGAGTTCCGCAAGCGGAACATACATACACCACGACTTTTGTTTTTATGGCCCGATGCGATTGCACACATCAAAATCGTTTTACATTAACAATTGTCGTCCACCTTAAGTCGAGGCCCGTAGGTCCACAAACCACGAGACACATTTCAATACAATCGCAACAACATTTTATATATATAACAGTGCCTTTTATATATATAACCTAATTTGATTTCTCAGCATAATTATACAGAGTTTAATCATACAAACTGCCTTTTAATATCCCTTAAATCAACTCTCGGCGTAAATAATAAAACTTGTTTAAACATATAAAAACCCCTTTCGGGCCCACCTGCCACGTTTTCCGATGCGATATACTACTCCTCCAGCGATTTCCATTTGCGATTGATCGCAATCGAAAAATTCATTAACTTGCTCTGATGTGCTGCCTTGCTCCGATGTGATTGCTTTGATGCGATGCGATTACTCTGATTGCGATCAATCACAATCGCAACTTTTAGTTGCAAGTCCCGCTGCCATGCTTTCACTCCGATGCGATTGACCACTGTTAAGATCTTCTGATTGTGATTAATCACAATCGCAAGTTGCGTTTGCATGTTCCGATGCCCATACTCTGATACTCCGATGCGATTAGGCCGGAATTCAAATACATTTGCATCATAGTTCATATGTCCATCGGGTTCGGAACTCAATCAAAACTCTTGTCGATATGTTCTGCTGCACAGTTTTTCTTCGATGCGATTGGGAAAGGGTCCCACCATATAAAACTTTGTTTTTTTTAAAACCAAGCGTTAAGACCTTTGGTTCTTTGTCCACAAAGCGCTCCATATAAATATATATATATAAGCTTTTAGCCGATGCGATTAATCCAGAACTCAAACCTATCAAGACACAGTTTATATGCCCATCGGGTCCGAGCTTCAATCGCAATCACAACTTTCTGTTGATAACTTGTTCCGCTACCCTTATATTCTCCGATGCGATTGGGTGAGGGTCCCACCTTATGGTACTTTGATTCATTGTTAAAAAGGCGCTCCATATAGATTAATATATATGATTTGGACCTTTGTGCATAAGGTGCAATATATGTAATGCGCTGCATATATACTCCAGCGTGGGTAACGATTCTCGGAATGAGATTTATATATATATATACTTTGCTGCTCCAATCTTTAGTGTATCTTCCAACGGGGGAGGTGATTCTCGGAATTTGTTTGTATATATATATACTTGCTGCTTGGGTTATACGATTCACGGAATTGTGTTTATGTATCCTCCAGCTGGGGTAGCAAATCTCAGAATTAAAAAAATGGCTCTGCCTCTGCTTGTGATAACGGCTCTACCTCTGATATAATGGCTCTGCCTCTGCCTCTACCTTAGCTGCTTCTGCTGCTCAACCTCTGCCTCTGCCTTCGCTGTACATATTACCTATTGTTGTTCTTTGCCTATCTTTTCATTTGCTGCCTTCTTTGTCTGTCTCTATCTTTGCTGCCTCCATTGCCATCAATGACAATATTTCCAACAGTCTCCCCCTTTGGCATTGATGGCAATACACTTTCTCTGTGGCAATACACTTTCTCTATTTGCCTGCTCTTCCTCCTGTTGCTTTCTCTTCCTCCCCCTTTGACATCAATGGCATGGGGTTTGAATTATTAGTGTAGCTTCTATTCTTTGATCCTGTGATTTTATCCTTTTTCAATATTTCATGCATTTTCTCTCTTTGGAATTTTCTGATTTTGTACGTTGCTGCTTGAACCTTTGGATTAGATTCACATCGGGTTCACTACTCTTCCATGTTCGATTCACGTCAGGTTCACCACTCTTCCGCGGCACCACTGACCCTTTTTCCTTTTTATTGATTCTCTTAAGCTGAATGTATTCTTTCCATACTCCTTTTGATCCTGAGGACCCGTTTTCATGCTTCCCTTGCTGGTTGATCTCCCCCTGGGAATGATATTTTCATTTCTGTTCTCCCCCTGAAACTATGCTTTCTCTTCATATTAGAGAGTAGCATCTACAGATACTACCCCTAATCTATCTCTCAAATATTCAAATATTATTTTGACTGCAAGAAGGTGGTTTTGTTTAGGTGCTTCTTGATATCTAGCCACTAGTCCTACTGCTAGCATGATGTTTGGTCTTGATTCTGTCAGATACAACAGACTTCCTATCATGGATCTGTAGTGTTTTTTATCTATATCTGCAAACCCATCATCAGCACATAGCTTGCATCTAGTGATCATGGGAGTTGACACAGGTTTGCAGTCCTCCATTTTGAATTTTTTCAACATTTCCTTTAAGTATTTTTCCTGTGAGATCAATGTACCTGTGTTCTTTTGCTGAATTTGAAGTCCTAAGTAGAAATTGAGCTCTCTAATCATAGACATCTCAAACTCTATTTTCATCTCATCAGCAAACCCTTTTGCTAGTTCTTCTCTGTTGCTTCCAAACATAATGTCATCAACATATACTACAACAATCAAGAGTTCATTTTCATGGGATTTTATGTATAGATTACTATCTACTCCACCTCTCTTAAAGCCTTGTTTTTGCAAATATTTATCTAGTCTTGAGTACCAAGCACGAGGAGCTTGTTTCAATCCATAAAGAGCCTTCTTCAGTCTGCATACATAGTCTTCTTTGTCTGTTAATGAGAAGCCTTTTGGTTGTTCCATGTAGACTTCTTCTTCTAGATCTCCATTCAGAAATGCAGATTTCACATCCATTTGGTATACTTTGAAGTTTTGGTAGCAAGCAAAGACCAGAAACATTCTGATGACTTCCATTCTGGCTACAGGGGAAAATGTTTCATCGTAATCAAATCCTTTGATTTGTGAATATCCTTTGCAGACTAGTCTGGCTTTATTCCTAATTACTTATCCTTGCTCATTCATTTTATTTTTGAATACCCATTTTGAGCCTATGACATTTTTCTCAATGGGTCTAGGAACTAATTCCCAGGTATTGTTTTTCTCAATTTGGTCCAATTCTTCATTCATAGCATTTACCCAAGACTTGTCCTTGCTGGCTTCTTCAAATTTATTTGGCTCTATTTGTGACAACATGGCTATGTATACCTCTTCAGTTTGTTCTGTTAGCTGCCTTCTTATTTGGACCCCTACTCTCTTGTCTCCAATGATCTGATCTTTAGGATGGTTCTTCTGAGTATATCTTGAGTGAGCTTTAGAACTTAACTCTGTATATTCTATTGTCTTTCTTCTTTCCTCATCATCTTGGTTTTATTCTTCATGGTTGTCTGATGGACTGCAACAGTTTAGGGTTCACAGTCTCGGTGCATCTCTTTCAGTCAAGTTTCAGAAGATGCTCGGTCAATTTCTCATACCAGGCTCGTGGTGCTTGCTTGAGGCCATACAAGGATTTTATAAGCTTGCAAACTTTGTTTTCTTGACCCTTTACAACAAATCCTTCTGGCTGGGACATATAAACTTTCTCCTTTATATCTCCATTCAAGAAGGCTGTTTTTACATCCATCTGATGGACTTTCCATCCATTCTGAGCTGCTAAGGCAAAGAGAGTCCGGATGGTGGTCCATTTTGCTGTGGGAGCAAAAGTTTCTTCATAATCAACTCCTTCTTTTTGTGCAAAACCTTTTGCCACAAGCCTGGCCTTGTGCTTGTCAAGTGAGCCATCTGCTTTGTACTTGTTCTTGTAGACCCACTTACAGCCAATTGGTTTCGTTCCCAAAGGCGGATCAACCATCTTCCAAGTGCCATTCTTTATCAAGGCATCATACTCCTTCTGCATCGCTTCTTTCCATTCATCATGAGAAGCGGCTTCTTTGAAGGAAGTTGGTTCATGATCTATAGACAAACTCAATTCACAGTTATAAGAAATATCCATATCAACAGGAGAATCAGAATTATCTACATCACCTTCGATTTCTTGAGTGGAACTTCTTGTTCCTGTTTTTCCAACCTCATCAGGATGAACATCCTCCAGTGTCTTTGTCAGCCATTTGGGAGGACCTTTCTGAGATGGCCCAGGCTGGTCATTTGACTGAGTTGGGATTGATTCAATATTCAATCTCCCAATTCTGTCAATCACATCATCCAATGTGTCATCCGTGGTTGTTTCTTCATGTGGGGGAGAGAGTGCTTCAGGACATGATTCCACAGTTTGATTCAATATCGGAATCCCCCCTTCAAGATGTGGAATCACATTATCAAATTCTTGGAAGGAATTTTCATGTGTGAATCTATCCAGGTGATCAAGTTGCCGCTCAACAACTTTGTCACTCTTGGAAGATTCAAGAAATATGACATCTCTTGCTATTACAAATTTCTTATTTGCTTCATCATAGAGACGATATCCTTTGGAGGTATTGGAGTACCCCAAGAAGATACATTTTATACTTCTAGCACCAAGTTTGTTTCTTTGACCCTTGGGTATCAAGGCATAACAGGTGGACCCAAAGACCCTGAAATGCTTTACCGAAGGAATGTGGCCATGCCACATTTCAAAAGGAGTTTTGTTTCTAATTTAACTTGAAGGACACCTATTATTTATGTAAACAACACATAGAACTACATCAGCCCAAAATATCAATTTTACATTCTTGAAAAATAACATGGAGCAGACCATATTTAAAATAGTTCGTTCATTCTTTCAGCTACACCGTTCTGTTGTGGATTATATGGCACAGTTGTTTGATGTTTGATTCCATGTTGATGAAGATAATTTTCAAATTCGTTTGAAGTGTATTCTTTTCCATTATCATTACGTAGAGAGCCAATATGTGTTTGTGCGTCATTTTCAATCCATGCATGAAAATTCTTGAAAGTTTGAAAAGCATCAGACTTATTCTTCAGTAAGTAAATCCAACACATTCTGGTGTAGTCATCAATAAATGTCATCATGTATTTGTTTCCATTTTCAGAAGCAATAGGCATAGGGCCACATAAATCTGAATGAACAAGTTCAAGTTTTCTATGTGCTCTGGAGTGTGTCGTGAAATGGTTGTTTGCTATGCTTTACTAGATACAAGCATCACATTCCTTAGGTTTTCTAGGAATTGTAGGCAGTCCATTAACACCATTTTCTTCAACAAACGAAGGCTTTCATAGTTTAAGTGTCCAAATCTAGCATGCCATAAAAGACTTGATGGGAATGTACCTTCATCATGATGTGAACTGAATGCAAAGTTTTGAGCATGAGCAGATGAACCTTTCAGCTTCAAGAGTCTCCTTTCTTCTATTCCCTCCATGACAAGTGAGTGATCTGATGCTTTTCTGACCTCTGCGTTGCCATCAAACAAGTGAATTGAGTGTCCTTGCTGCCGGATTTCGACCAGGGACAGAAAGTTTCTCTTCAACTCAGGGAGGTATAGAACCTCATGTAGGATATGATCAGGAAGACCAGGCAGTTTAAGCTTGACTGTGCCAAGCCCTGATGGCTTGAGTTTGCATTTATCTGCGAAATATACTGCTCCATCAACTTTGTCAGTGAATTCTTCAAAAAAATGTTTTCTAAATGTCATGTGACATGTTGCTCCTGAATCTGGCAACCAATCATCTCTCCATGAAGTAAATGAAACATCAAATAGGTTTTCAGTTACTCCATTGTTACAATGTGCTAGAACAGAATGAACTGATTCAGGTGGTTTACCTTTGTCTTTGTCATTAGTTTTACCTTTGTCTTGATTTCTTTGCTGCTGAGCTTTAGATTGTCTGCCCCCTTTTTCTCTGAAGTTTCTTCTTCGTTTTCTGCCATCTCTTCGTCTGGATGAACCTGAAGGATGTCTCTTTTCTCTCTGTGCCAAGTATGCAACCTCTTTAGAAGATGAAGGGACTGTCATCTTCTTTTGAAGGAGGAGAGAAAAAAAAAACTTTGCTGCAGAATCTCTTTTGAAGGAGAGAAAACAAAAACACTCTTTGCTGGAAAATATACTCAGTTTAAAAGGACAGAAACTCTTTTTGCTAAAAGACACTGGATTTAAATGGACAAAAACTCTTTGCTAAAAACTGAATTCTGCACCAAAAAATATATATGTATTTTTTGTTTTGTTTGAAGAAGGATTGTATATATGTATTGAAAAAGTGGAGGCGGTATTATGAATATGAATGGGGCGGTATTATGAATGTAAGAAGTGGTATTATGAATGGTGGAAGGGCGGTATAAAATAGTGATATTGTAAATAAAATGATACGGAACGATGTATACAAATGGAAGGAGGAGAGCGGTATTTGATATTAGGAGGGGCGGTATTTTTTCTTTTTCTAGTTTAGACTAATCCTAATCTTTCCATTTTTTCTCCTCCCATCCCACCCACGGGTTTCGAACCGGTGACCTTACAGAACGGAGTGCCTTAACAGTGCACCCCATCACCGACTGTTCTACACCACGTGGGCTAGGAGGGGCGGTATTATGAGACAAGAGAGGGTGGTATTGACTGTTAGGAAGAGCGGTTTTATTAAATGACAGTGCGCTGGAGGAGGAAGGGCGGTATTACAGTTGGGAGGAACGGACAGCATATGTGAGAGTGGTATTATGGTGAGAGGGAGCGGTGTTGTGGTGGCGGTATAACAGAAGGGCGGTATGACAGCGTTTTATAACATGTAGCGCAGAGATATAACGCAGACAGAAAGGTGACAGCGTGGAGGTATAATGCAGACAGGATATGTATTGATATATAAATGCTGGACAGCGCGTTATATGTTTCAAAGAGTGCTGTTATATATATTGGTGGTATTTTGTAATGCAGACATCGTATGATATAGCAGCGTGGAGGGCGGTATTATTGACAGAGTTGTGAATAATGGACAACGTATGTTAACCACAGATAGCGCAGTGGAATTCAAATCGATGCAAATGGAGCGTATGACAGCGTGGAGGGGAAATACAACATGGAGGGCGTAAATATAACTGGTAACAGCGTAAGTATTATATGATGTTGGGGATAGCGCAGTGGGGATGTTGAATAGTGTGTGGAGGTATATGAGTCGACAACGCTGGAAGGGAGAGGGCCGAAAGGCCACGGGGTAGCAGAAGGGAGGGCGCAGTCGAATGGGGAGTGGAGTTGAGTGAAAAGGCGTTGGGAAAGGAGAGCGTTGGAGAGAGGGAGGCCAAGAGGCTGTTACAAAAAACTGGAATGGCAGTTGCAGGTGCTGAGTTGCAGGAACTGCAGAAATTGCAGGGGCTGCAAAATACTTAGATATTGTAGGAGCTGAACCTGCAGAAGCTAGAGACTGTAGAATTTGCAGAAATAGAAAAAGAAATGCAGAATTTCAGTCTAGCAATAAGTAGGAGCAGCAAAAACTATTAATAAAAACTGACTGAGCAAAGGAGAGGGAGTTACACCACAGGCAAAAATTCCAATAGTGGGACTGGCTCTGATACCATGTCAAACCAGGAGGTAACTCCTCAAATCAGAATGTGTTATTGAATGAAGAATGAACATGCATTTATACATGGAGGTGAGGCTATTGGGATTCATCTCCCAATGACTCTTGGCCTTCCTTTTTTCCCAATATTATTTATTATACAAAATTAAATATCCACACCCATCCCATAGGATTAGGTGTCAACAAATCCCAATAACCCTAGCATTATCTATACTAGAGCCCTTGGATCATACAAGTACTTTTCCATCCACAAAAGCTACTCCCTCCTTTGACTTTTTGTATGTACTACAAAGTAAGCTAGCTTATTGGAAGGTTTTGTAGAATCAATATATCTAGGTAAATCGACACTAAGACATACTAGGAACATTAACATTAGAACAAAAATTGATATGGTCAACAATAGCTCTCTAGGGCATGAAGCCTATTTTGTAACTTCTTTGTAACACCCCATTGTTGTAAATTTTATTAATACAAATATTTCCCAATTCTAGTTAATTTAAAAAAAAGGATTTTTTTTTACTAGAAACAACCCACAAGGAATGCCAAACAAGTTCTAAGCTCACTTTGAATCACAACCCTTCAATGCAGTTCCACAAATGCTCAATGACAGAGGTGTGAGGCAAATAGAGGTGGGAGGGAAGGGGGAGGTGGGTGGCATGGTGGGGTTTTATATAACTACATTTAGGGTTTAGGTGTGGGAGAGTAGAATTTCTTTTTTCTTTTGTTTTTTTTTGGGTTGAAATTTTGTGGGGGCATGCCTGGACTAGTTTGGAATGAAACCAACATAATAGTTTTAACGACCGATGCAAAGGGTTTCATGGTCAGATGACATAACTAGCTGGTTTTAAAAACAATACTTATGTGTTCACACTTCTTGAGTTATTGGAAAGTTATGTTTCACTAATATAGAGGGAAAGGATTTGATAATCCATAGATGATGAGGTTGTATGTTTCACTAAGATACCCTCGTTTTCATTCAAATTATTTGTCACAAAGATGCCCTATTTTTCATTCAAATTTGTGGTCATTTGTGTGAACTTCACAGGGTCGAAAAAATTCCTCAAGGCAAGTGATTGTTGGAGTTGTCTCCATAATTGAACTTGCTTAAAGTTTATTTCCCATAATCCTTTTATGACAATGGAGTCACTTGTACATTATTCAAAATCTAGCAGGCCTTGTGATAGGCCTCACAAGGCAAGAGTTCAACCAAGATGCAACAATGAAGTGGATTTCCATGTCACCTCAACAATGCACCTCCTTCTCTTTAGTGGAATTTCACCACATAGGAGGCTTCCCAATTTCTCACCTAAAGGATATTCTAAGTCAATTGGTTCAAGGCGATATATGTGAAAGGTCAAGCAAGGTACTTCTCTAATGGACTATGGCACAATTCTCTATGTAAAAGGAATAACATACCATAAACAAAGCCTTTAAAGGATATTTGATACCTAGGGTTTCAAGGTGTAGTTCAATAAAAGAGTAGCTAGGCATCCAAGCATGAATAAAAGGTTCACTTAATGATGATATGAACAAAAGGTTATGGAAAACCTTCAAATAAGGCCTAAGTTGAAGCCTTGTTTAGAATTAGGATTTATTAGGGTAGAAATTGCCTCAGGTTGATGACGTCAACCTTACTAGGGTAAATTTCACTATGAAAAAGGCTAGATTTTGAGTCTATGAGGTCAATCAAGGTGAGATCAAGCCAAGGAAGGTCCAATGTCTTCCTTTAACAAGCCCTAGTTGAATTCAATCCATTCCCTAGTCCTAGTGGCTTGCTTCCCAGTGCCTTTCCCTAGTTGGGTGATGGAGTCTTTAGGGATAACTTTAAGAGATATCAAAATCTATTCATGGAGTAAGGGGAAAACCCTAGTTTTCACTAGAAAAACCCTATCTATTTGTTTATGAGGGGAGAAATTAAGTAGAAGAAAACTCTCGAGGAGGTCTTCTAGGGAATTTAAGGAAAATAGATTTAATACGCAATAATTTATCAAGATTTTCTAATATAAATATGCATTTAGACAAGGTACAATAGAAAAACCCTTAGCAAAAATTCATCACATGTAAAACCATTAAAAATCAGCAATTATACTCTAAAATTTTCCAAGAAATTGCCTTCTTTCAATCCCAAAAGGACATCTCTGATACATAAACTAGTCTCTAATAATAATAAATCCACAAAAGCTCACAACTCCACAAGTAGTGAGTAACAAAGCCAAGTCAAGCTCTCTCTAAGGAGGCCGAAATCCACGAATTGATGATGAGCAAAATGAATGGAGTGATCCTCCTTTTATATGAGGTCTATCACATCCATTTATCTAACTAAAAGCCCCTAAACAAGCTTGATTTTGAGTAGACATAAAGTTAATGGGTTACAAGCCAACTCAATAGCTCAACAAAATAAAATATGCCATAATTTGCCCACACACGTGAGCTGTAAGGCCTCTTTAAGTATGATCTCATGCCCTTTTAGGGCTAAAAGTGCTCCAAAAGTGCAATATAATGGCTACATGTGTCACCAACTCTCATGACCAACAACAATTCGAGGACGAGTCCTCAAATCAAGCCTCCAAATATCGCCATGCTCACAACCAGCTCTGGGTGCCTTGCGTCATCTCCATGGGCGCCATCTAGACAATGTAGTGTGCTCTCTCTCTCTAGTGTTGGAGCTACATGAAGTAAAACAAGCCCTCCCTCATCATCCCGGGGATGATGATCATCATTTGGGCTCCAAATCAAGGCATGCCCATCAAGTAGTGTCAAGGCTAGCTTGGGGGCATGCTGGGTCTGCTAGATACATCATCAAGAATCCTTAATTCCAATCAATATGAGCTAAATGGTCTAGCATCTAAGTGTGCTCTAGGGTGTTAATCAACTGCCAAGATCATCAATGTTCCCAAGGCTCTACTGTAGAAGGGTAATGCTGCATTTGCAAAGTCGTCATGCTCTATGAAAGTGTAGTATGGTCTGGATGTCATGTAGAGTAGGAGTGGAATAGGTGTGCCTTTAAGGCCTCCACTGCTTTGTTTAAAAGCACTTGGAAAAACCATCTTAAACTCAAGTGAAAGCAACCATTGATTAGAGACAATAACCATAAATGTATTAAGGTGGACCATACTTAACTATTAAGGGAATAATAATACTTCAAATTGGGATCACCTTCAAATATTTAACTAGACTAAGTCTCGTAAAAGTGTTCCCTACCTTTTTAGAGCATAATATCCTAAGGAATTTTTTTGCCCTTAGGGTTTCTATTCTGGCTAGGGATTTCTTCAGTAAATCATTAGCAGTAGTACACATTCATAACAATATGTAGGCATGAATATAAAGATGCAATAACCATATCCTTCAATGAAATCTCACTGACTTAATGCTTACTACCCAATGAAATAGAGAATATACCCAACCAATGATGCACAATATACTACAACTATATTATTGACAATAATTGTGATTCTTCAACAAATCCACAGATGTTAGGATTGGCTGCCCACAACAGTGAATATATCCAAGCACAAAATCAACTAGTACAACACTGAAATGTCAACAATTTAGAAACTAGATTCAACTGTAACTAACCACATCTAAGTGGAGTATATTATTATTATTATTATTATCCAATTTTAAGGTCACGGCCAAGCCAGACACCAAATTGGTGTATGAGAGTTTGTGGGACAAGGCACCCACCTCTGCATAGCGATTTGACTGCTAAGTCTATGAAGGTATACATCCTCTACCCCCCTTTGGTTTTTAACCCGTGACCTCTTAGGAGGAAATACATGCTCTTAACCATTAGGCCCATTCAAGCTGTATCTACTAATTAATATCTTCTGTACTATTCTCACTTATTGTAACAGGAGTCTAAATTGTAGATATCCCATAGACTTAGATAATAGGGTTTGACTGCTCTTCCTGAGGGTACTTGCAACCCAAAAATGTAGTTGTTGACCTTACTGTCCATCATATTGCCACAGAGTGAGGGCTGAATTTTAGCAGATCACTGATGTAAGGTTCAATTGCCCTATTGTTGTTATCCATAGCCCTCGGAGAGCCGAGTAGAGGGTTGTTGCCTCACAAACAACCTTGGATTTAATTTTCCCTCTTGCTGTCTCATTTTTTTAATTTTATTTACCGAAGTGGTGTTTATTTCCATGGAATAACCCCTGGAGGGCCCACCTGAAGGGGCCACACACTAGCCGACCCAAACTGCGAGGCCTAACCCTGATGGACCCAAGGAGAATTGAACCCACGCCTCATGATAGAGGGCCAAAGACTTGGCAAGGGGGCTTCAACCAATTGGGCTACCCATTAGGGCTTGCTGTCTCCGTATTGTGCCTTAATATACCTTTGTCTGCTATTAAATGAGTTGCAGTCCTAGATTGGAGAGTTGCCAAAATCTTCTACTGATCATAAATCCTTCCAATGTGCCAAATCAGAGTCAACGAATTGCCCAGGATGAAAGATAACAAAAAATGGATGAACTAACTAGGGTGGAATCTCTCACCACCAAAATCAGTTCAGACTAGCTAGGGTGGGATCACCTCCACCGAAACTAGAGAAAGAGAAGGGGTCTTAAAACTCTAAGAGCCTCAATTGAAGAAGATCAGAGATATTCCAATCTAAATCAATGATGACAAAATGATTCCAACTCTCCTTTATTTATAGATTTCCTCATGGGGTTCTCTCTAATGTGAGGGGTTACAAGTGCAACCCCCAATTTTGGCTTTTTCTCCAGCTACCCCAAAATGTACCCAATGTTGCCCCAAATATTGGATAATTGGGTTTTCCCCTTTATCAATGTCTATACCCTACGAGGTTGGATAGGCTACTTCGTCCTCCCATGGCCAATTAATTGGAAGAGGACATTACATAGAGGTGGTTAGGTAATCAACCCTATAGGTGCTTCCAACCCCCAAGGGGAGGTGACATTTCCAAGCTCAACACTTCAATTCATAAGTGTTAGTGAGATTAGGTGGCAACAAAGGGGAATGACTTCATGGCTAAGTGCCATGGCTAGGGGATCAACTGATGGAGGTCACATTCTGAGTGTATAGATGTGATGGAGGGAGCAATCGTGGAGGCATGACTTACCCCTTTCCTTGACCTGTTTTTTCGACCCTTCTAGTATGCTTTTTACTTCTTTATGATAATGATTTTATATGGTGCATAACTCAAGGATCTGAGCTTGCTTCTAATGATATAACATTTATTTTTCCCCTTAAAGATGAGGTGTTTTCTCGCTGATCATGTTTGGGACATGCAAGGGTTCGTTATGATGAGATGGAACATTAAGTGCTTAGGAACTAGGTGATGGCTATTGGGGGGGGGGGTAGAGCTTAGATTTCGCCCACGTGTTAATTGTGTCCCGACCATCTTTTGCATCTTAACTTTTCTTTTTCTTTTGTTGTGGCCATATTATGCTTTTATCATTCTTGTAAGCTGCATCAACCTCCAGGGCAAAGTTTTTTGGCCCTACTCAAGGATATGGATGTATGAGTGCCAAACCCCAATGAACCAATGACATTTAACTCGAAGGATGGATGTGGTATCAAGGGAATGATGAAAGATGTTAAATATGGAATGGTTATGGACACGCTACTTCAATCCAAGTTTTCCAAGTAATACCCCTCCCCTAAGGCCTTAATGGAGGTCCGATTGGAATAGGACTAACGACTAACCCCCTGTTAAGGCGAGGGAACAAGTTTACAGTCAAGATCGGTCAATTATCCTGATCACCCCTTTATCCCATGTTAGAATGCCCAAAACATTAAGTAAAAGCACCCGATTGCAAAAATGGTTAAAACACCTGCTAAGTGGTAGCCCACTTTCATTCAAGAGGAATGCTGGATGGTGAGAGGTGAATTGCTCGTGCAAATGTCCGAGGAATGTGGCGTATCATCATCACTGAGCAATGTGTAGCGCTGCTGGCTAGTTGGTTGTTCAAGATAGTAGAAACAAGTTTTATATTATAAGGTTACCCATTTTGGTGGATAACAAGGTGATACCTATACCCCGCTTAAAGGTGAGACAATTATTATTTTTTTGGACATGAAAAAGTCCCTCTAGCCTGGCTTTCCTTTCCCCAAATTTCCATTTGGTGACCCAATAAATAGACTAATATTACTGAATAAATGTTAGTAATCATGAGGAATACAACTATTAATGTCATGGCTGAAAGGGCATAACATGGTCCTCCCCTTTTGGTGCTTCTTCCATGAAGCATAACAAGGACTTGAGGTTTTCTCTCTTAAAATAGAATGTCGTATTCTGAATACAACATGCATAGAAACCTCTTAGTTGATTGTGGTAATATTTGTGACATGCAAATTTGAAATTTCCAACTGACAAATATATGCTTATGCACAAAACTAGAAAGTTCTTTAGTGATTTGGTTGAGGCTCAAGAGATTATTTGATTGAATACCTTTCAATAGAGTATTACTCAACAATATTTGTCAACAAGAATACTTTTGAATCATATATTTGTGGCAGATTAGTTTCATCATCTTTTATTTCTATAGGTTTAGAAACAACAATGTTTTCATTTCTTTATTTTTTGGCCATTTGAAACTTGTTGAGGACATCAATCTCTCTCTTCGTAACATTGTTGTTCTATGCTTCATGAAGAGAACCATGATTTCATTGCTATTCTTTTGTTCATTTCTCCCTTTTGAGTCCTAACCCTTCATTTATTGATTTGCCTCTACGTTATGTGGTAATCTGTATCACAAGTAGATAAGGTGATAAGTGGAAAATTTACCTAATGTGTGCCTAAAATAATACATCTAATTAAATGAGGGAGAGCTATACAATGTATTTAGGAATGAGTGAATGAGGGCCTTATTTTATGAAAGTTAGGGGACTTAAATTTTGGCATATTGATCCTTATTCGCCCTTAAGATCTAGTGGCCTCTGTTTGTATCTTTGCCAATAATAAAACATAAACGATAGCTAGTATATATTAATTTACTTAGCTTTGGAAGGTTGCCTATCCTTCCTCAACAACATGCATGCACCTTGTTACCCACCAATAAGTGGGTAACCTAGAGGAGAAATTTCTTCTCCTTGGACAACCAACTAGCCAACAACTCTATTGATCGACACATGACATGATGCCATATATCCTCCAGTTCTTGCTTCGGTCAGGTTTCTCTTTCCCTTTTGACATTCCTTTTTGAAGGAAGATGGGTCATCCATTGCCATGACTTTAACCATTTTGTAATCATGTGCTTTCACTTAATGTTTTGGGCATACTAATATAAATCAAGGGTTGATCTAGATGATTGACCGATCTTGAATATATTCTTGTTCCCTCACTTCACCTAGGAGGTTAGTCTTTGACTCTAGTCAAGTGGGACCTCTTCTGAGGCCTTAGGGTTTTAGGAAGGAGACTATTGGGGAGGCTTTGATTAAAGTAGCGTATCCATCATACTTCATACTTGCCACTTTCCATCTTTCCCATTAGTCCATTTTCACTCTTCGGACTGGTGGTCATTGGTGATAGGGATTGACACCCTCTCATCCTCATCCTTGAGTCTAGGACAAGAAACCTTTCCCTCGATGTTGATGCAGCTAAAAGAAACTTAAAAGCATAAGAAAGCCACAATGAAAAAAAAGATAAAATGCAAAAGATGGCTGGGACATTTGATTAATGCGTGGGAAAAAGCCTAGCATGAGCTCTACCCCCTTCATTAGACATCACTCGGTTCCTCGAGCACATGATGCTCCATCTATAAAATTAACTCTTGTATTGTCTCAACCCCGATGCGCAATAAATTGCTTCATCATTAAGGGTTATTAAATGCTAAACTCAAAAAGCAATCTTAGGCTCCTCAGTTGTGCACCCAAATCAAGGCACAATCATAAAGAAGTAAAAGGCGCACCAGAGGGATGGAAAAAGCAGGTCGAGGAAAGGGGTAACTCATGCCTCCACGATTGCTCACTCTTTACATCTATGCACTCTGGATGTTGGGCCACCACTGGCTGCTCACTTGGTTATGGCACCCTCTACCTTGAAGTCATGCCCACTTCATTGCCACCATCTACATGCACACACCTATAGATTAATGGGCTAACTGGGAGCTGTCACTTCCTCTTGGGTGCTAGAAACACCCAATATGGTTATCCATCTAACCATCCCTAACATAAGGAGGTAACACATATACATAACTCGATCTAGTTAGATATTGGAAGGTGATGTTTGTGTGAAGTATTATTGTGCCTTGAGCACTAAATATGGTCCAATACCTAATGATGTTTGATTTTCACTTGATCTTGAGAGGGTTTTGTCATGTGGTTCTCATCACAACAGCGAGGCCTCTTGAGGTGATTGCCCCACTTTCTCAACAAAGTAGTAACAAAGGTCGTTTTAACCTTTTAGGGAGAGAATATCACCATCTTTATGCAGTGTTTTCTATCCAGAGCAGAACATTGGGCTATTTGATGACCCTACATGATGCTTGACACTTTGAGGGACCCTCAGATGCTGAAACATTGAGTCCATGAAGCTTGGTGTTCGAGATATTGATGATGTTCCTAGTGGACTCGGGATGCAACTAGGTTGACCTTGACACTGTTTGATCGACATCACTTGTTCTAGTGCTTGGATGATGATGGTCATTCTTGTGATTATAGGGGAGGACTTTGACATCATTTTGGAGCTCCCAATGTTTGATTTAAAATGCCATGTCAGCTATCTTGCTCTTTTGGAAGTGACGTAAGGCACCATGGAGATGACATGTTGGCATAGAGGCACTTTGGAGGCTTGCCATGTTCTAGGAGATTCATCTTGGACTATGTAGCACTCATTAGGCCACATGTGACATGACACCTTTTTGTCTCATATAGAACCCATTTTGAGGATACGTCATTCTTGAGGAGGATTTCTTCCACATGTGTGGGAATTTATGGCACTTTTGTTATGTTTTTGAGCTATGAGGTTGGTTGTAACCTCTTTCTTGTGACATGAAACCTTTTTGTCTCATATAGAACTCATTTTCACGATACGTCATGCTTGAGGAGGATTTCTTCCACATGTGTGGGAATTTATGGCACTTTTGTTATGTTTTTGAGCTATGAGGTTGGTTGTAACCTCTTTCTTGTAGAACACTTAAAGTAAAATTGTCAAGAGGGCTTCTTTAGTTGAATTATTGTAAAAATGAGTGGGATAGGTCTCATATAAATAAATACTTCCCTCATTTCATTTTCTCATCATTACACATTGAATTCTTTTCCTCTCTAAGAGAGTGCGAGCTAGTGTTTTTCACTTCTATGGGCAAGATGTGATCTTTCTTGGTGCAACTTTCTCGTGGATGTGATTTTTTCACGGAGACATTGTTTTGGGATTGAAAAAAGTGCATTTTGTGGAGGATTTTTGTATGTTTATTGCCTTATTGTTGATATTTTCCATGCTTTATGTTTAAAGTAAGGTTTCAATTATGCCATGACCAAATGTTTCATTATTTCTGAAATTTTGCTTCAATATTGCATGTAAAATTGTCCCCTCCAAGGCCTATATATAAACTCTTAATGTGCATAACCTATATTTAATTTCTCCCCTTAGAAGAGCAATAGCTAGGGTTTTTAAGAAGTGGATGCCCTAGGCATTACCCCTTACTCCATCAATATCCTTCCCTTGAATTTTTGCCCTAAAGATTCCATTAAACTCTAGTGCAAGACATTGATCTAAAGTGTGTTGATCATCCATAAAACCTAATAAAATTTCTCTCTTTTTGTCTCTCATAGATGGCTAGGGTAGCCACTAGGGTTTGGAGAGTAGATTTGTGCATAAATGTGAAATTTGAGTGTTTATGGTTCTAAATTTAGGAATTGCATCTAAACCTTATTTAAGGGAAAAATCTAGTATATTTCATGGTCTTCACCACCTAAAATAGGGCTGATGTCACTCCTTTTATTGTTGTTTATGCATGCCTAACATGCATAGAATTATCCACCCTAGCGTAGGCCTAGCCTCTATTGGAAGGTCTTGCTCCTTTGTTGTTGAATATCATTCTTAGACCTTTTCCTTAGGTTGCTATATGGCGTTGAACGCCATATCATTTCATATCATACAAGCCCTAACTTATAGCAACCCGCTTATTGGTCTTAGTGTAAAGTATTTGAACCATAACATAGAAAACCTAGGTCATCTTAGACCTTGCCGGTATTCTAGCCAACAATAGGCCTTTAACTCATCACCTTCGACCCTATTATTAGAGTATCATGTAGGTGATTTAGGGAAGCCTCCCTTGTGGTTAAAATTCCACTAAAAGGCAGGAGAAAGGTTGCTGAGGTGACAGTGGCAACCCTTTCTCTTTGTTGTCATAAGGTTTGGCACTCTCTTAGCGAGGCTGTGCACTAGGCTTGCGGGATTTTTTGGCAACATCTTTGGCACCGTTGCTAGGGAGGAGTTGAGTCCATCTCCTCAAAATCTGAAGTATATGCTTCAATAAATTTTGACGAGAGCATCCCAAAATCTGTAATATAACTTTTCATCTAGCGACTTATACAGCTGAATCCCATTCCTTATCCCTTGGTAGTTGGTTAGATGAAGCCATTGCTTCTACAAAGAGAAGAGATAATTATAAGACTGTCGCCTCTTCATCTCTCCCCATTATCTCCCCTTCCTCCATAGTTAGGAACCTTTTTGGTAGTTCTTCCATCCCGAATATAATGGCCAGGTTGTGGCTTAATGTTGCATTCAAGCCCTTGGATGTGGGTGGGTTCCTTGATGCTCCTCATAAGCTGCCTGAAAGGTATGAAGAATGGTTGCCCAAATTCAATAGCAGTGATGTAATCTGAGCTCTGTGAAGGTTAGATCCTTCAGTTTGATAAGTGCTTTCCCTTTCAGGAACTTAATGGAAAAACACTTGTCCTCCATGACCGAAACTGAAAGAAGGTTCTTCTTGAGCCTTGGAACATACAACACGTCCTTCACTTCCACCAAACTACCTGTCTTGAGTTGAAATGAAATTGTCCCAACTCCTTTTATTGCATATTTGTCATCATTACCAAGCTCCACATGTACTTGTAAGTCTTGCTCTGTTAGATTGGTAAACAACTCGGGTGGTGATGTCATATGGCAAGATGCACCACTTTCCATGTACCATGCACTCCTGGAAACTATGCTGGTAGAAAAGTAGGAAACAAATGAGAAATCCTTCTCAAAATTTTCAGCCAACTCGCTCATTTGAGTTTCTATTGAGGTTGCTACCTCTTGTTGTTGCAACTTTTCTTCGCCTGCCTTCCTCTCTGGACACTATGATGCATAGTGACCATGCCTTATGACATACGAAACACTGGATTTTACTTATGTCTTTCTTCTTCCCAGATTGTGAGGTTGACTCCTCACTCTTCCCTTTACCGAAACCCTTTCCTTTTTCCTTCCTTGTTTTATTGACAAGGGTCAGGTTCTTGTCACCTCCTTGTTTCCTGGCTTTAGACTCCTCCCGAGTCTCTTCCTAGACACAATCCTCCTAAAGCCTCTCAAAATTAGTAAATTTATGCTATGCAAAGATACCCTTGACAAATGGTTATCAAGGATTTGAGAATCCATTCAATGTTGTATTTACCAATTCTACATCAGTCACATTCTCCACAATTGCGGCAAGCTGATCACTGATTGGAGTGATCTTCTCGAGGTAATTGATAATTGAATCTGGTTTGGACATTTGCGTAGTTCTAAGCTTATTGCTTAATACCATCTTCCTGTTTATGTTCTCGCTCTAGAAACTTACTGGGGTGTCAAACATCTCCTTGGCCATCCTCTTCTCAAACAAGTGAGGAATTAGATGATCCTTCACTGCATTCAAAATCACCCGCATGGCTTTGATCTCCTTCTTCCCATGAGCTGCCAATTGCTGTGGATCTATTGGTGAAGGAACTATGTTGTCAACAATCTCCCAAATATCATTTTCTTTTAAAAGCAAAGTAACTCTTGTTTTCCAATGCAGGAAGCTTGGAGCTTCATCCAGTTGTCTTCAAACTTGAGACTAGCTGTTGCCATCTTCTAGATTTAAAGAAACCCTGCAAATGTGCTTGGTCTTTCAAGCACCCAGTAAAAAATTACTGCTGGTTTCTGATTTTGCTAGATCTGCCTATTGTATACTCAGATCTGCACTAGATTTGTCTGTTGGCCACCTAGATCTATACTAGATCTGTTTGTTGGTCACACAGATTTGCAAGATCTACTTGCTGTATGCCCAGATATGCACTAGATCTGTTTGCTGGTCACCCAAATATGTAAGATCTACCTAGTATAAACTAAGATCTGCACTAGATCAGTCTGTTGGCCACTCATATCTGCAATATCTGCTTGCTATCTACCTAGATTTGCACTCAATTGCCTGTCGGTCAGTCAGATTTTTGTCAGTGGCATTCAGATTTGCCATTGAACTTTGAATCTATTGTAGTAACTTTTATATTTGTTGTTGTAGCCCTGAGATCTGCTACTGTAACTACTTGGGAATTGATTTCTCTAAGAGATCAGGCTCTGATACCATGTTAAAATCTCCATTTCGGCAAACTAGGTAAATTAATTCCTCATGATTTCCTTAATGACAAATTAATTTAGTTGCAATTCTTCAGCTCATAGAATAAAATACACTTGCTGGAAATTTAATTGGATATAAAAAAAATAATGGAAGCTATAGGAAACCGATCATCAAATTACATCAAAATTTCTTTGCTTCAAATATCAGCTTTTCATTATATTGATTTCAAGCTTACAAGGACTCCTAAACTGGGGAAATAGCTCACTGAGAAAATAAGCAAAATTTACAGCAAAACCTGACTGTTTTTGTGCACCATACAACCTGTACTGCCCTCCCAAAACCTGTTGCAAAAATCCTCCCGCTGCTGAAATCTGTCCCAGAAATTCTTATTGCCATTTGTCCCTTTTGCTGGGTTGTATGGCCTTCTGAAGTTGCCTCTGCCCCTGCTTTGTACATCCCCTTCAATTTGTGAGAGTTGGGTTAATCTCCTTTTGCTGTTCACATTGTTTTCTCTTTTCTCCTTTGGACTTGCACACTAAGTGAAAATCCTTTATCATTCTCTCACTTGTGTTTTTCTAACACTGTGTCTTTTCTTTTCACGTTGTCTTTCTTTTATAACATTGAGTTGATGATCAAGTCTCCATAACCCTAATTTCTCAATGAGTTTGATGGTTGAGATTAAATCCCATTCAATGGTGGAGATTAAATTTAAATCACTAATATAAATACTTTACATTTTATTAGACATTAATCAACTCACTAATAATTTAATAAAAGACTCTTCACTTTAATTAAAGCAAGTTACAAAATAGAAAGGACCTTTTCGGACAGTTTTCACATATCCAACTCTAGACTTGTGCGGAAGTTCCTGTCCAATGCTACAAACATCAACATAGGGTTCTTGCAGTGTTCACTGTTTTCATATCTTCTTCTTCTAAGATGCACACAAATTTTAGAAGCACTTTTAGAGACAACGAGTACATGAAAGAGGCAATGAGATGCCCCTTATTGCCTATTTGTGTTGTACTTCTTCTCTGTCTCCATGATGGCTTACATGCAAGTCTACCCTTAAAGTTTGACATAATCATCGCATCTGATTCTTGTCTACCCAGGCATATGATCAAATCCATTTGTAGGGAATTGGGACCTTTTTTGGTTCTGCCTCTCCCAAAGGTAACACACCTTGATGTGCAATTTGTTCTCAATAACAGAGTTTGTAAAAATGGGTTTTTAACTTTTTATCAACTTTTGGCACTATCCATCAACATTTGTGCCATATAACCCTCCTTTTATACCATTTGATCTGCGGTCAGTGATTAGTAGCAGAATTGTAAGAAGTTAACAACATGATATAGTCAATCTGAAATGAAAAAAGAGGTATTACTGGAACAAATTACAAATTTGCCGGAAAATGCATAAAAGTACCATTGACAAGTCATAAAGTGTTTCTAATACAAGAAAATTTTCCCTACAGAAATTGTACTCTACACACAAGACAAAGTAGAGTCTGAAATTCAATGAAAATATAAATAAAGTCATTTACAGCTTATGAGACCCTCCGTTTATAAGCTAGGCAGTGCAAAACTAATCCTTATAGAAAACAAGGTGCCTAACCATAAGTAGATAAAAGTGCCTAACTATACGAGTATATAACATTCCTAATAAGATGAGCATTGAAGATAAGAAGACTGAATCAGAGGTGGGAAAATTAGAGAGACCAAAACCTAAGAGATGTTATCCAAACTGGCCTTGCCTGGATTTAGGCCTGCTGACTCCCTTCTTCCATTCCAACTTCTTTATCATTCTAAAAGTATTATTCAACCCAATGGAGTACTTATATTGTTGACTTTGATTTCCATCACGTTTTTTTTTTAATGTAACAAAATTAAATGAGTTTTTTTTTTTGAAAAATGCCAACTTTCACTATATTGAAGTTTTACATTTTGTCTTTGCAGATTTTGAAGATATAAATCCACCCATTTCTAAATACAAGAATAGTGCAATTTTCAAGGCAGAACCTCGCACTAGTTTGTATGGAAAAAAGGCACGAATCGTGTGGGCAGGTTCTCTCAAGGATCGGATTCCCCTGGCCATATCTCTAGCTATTTCATTCTTAGCTTGTCATATTGCTAGGGAGGCAGTTCTGCCAACAGATCTGATAAAATGGGCACTTGAGGGAAAACTTCCTTATTTGGCTGCTTTTGTGGACATTGAAAATTCTTTGAGTGGGGTTTCGAAGCCATGGCCATTAAGTCCAAAATATTTATTGAGGCCTCAACATGTTATTGGAGCATGGCAGTTGGAGTTAATGTCAGGATGTCTTGCCAAACGTATTGGTCTGCAACTTCCTCCTGTAAACTTTCATTCAATTTCTTGTCGCTTCCTCAAACAATTAGGTTTTCCAGTGAAAGAGTTATTTCCTGCTGTATCACGTACATATGAATGGTTATCACCCCCTGGTTTATGGATATCGGCAGATACAGATGCTAGTCCAACACGTGTATATGTGATGGCTATGTTGGTTGTAGTTATAAGAATATTATACAATATCCATGGTCAAGGTTACTGGGAGAAAAGTTTTAGTGATAACACGCTTGCTTCTGGTTCATGTGATAAAAACTCTAATGGAGAGCCCTCTCAGGATCAAATTGACAGAAAATCACAGAGATCCACTGATTCTTGTGTGAATGGTGCCAATGTTGGAAACAATTGTCATGTCATACATCTGACAGCGAAAGCAGCAGGGGAAATTCCTGTCAGTTCATCTGGGAACAAAACAGATTTTCAGGATCAGGAACTGGATGCAACAACAATGTTGCATAATCTCGAATCATGGGACCGAGATGATTCTGATCGATTTGGTAAGTGACTAGACTTTGTGTCTCTCACTGTTCTGGTGTAATTTACTTTTGCATGCCTCAATTGTCAGCCAAACACGTATTAGTCCAATTTCTTTATGTTGTTTTTAAATTTTTTTCTTTCTTGTGTATATGAAACAAAAAGGGCATACTAATTAATTTAAGTGGAGTCAATGTATTAAATTCTGAACCCAGTAACCGGACTAAGTTATTTCCTAGCTGGTCATCTCAGATCTATTGAATAAAAGCACGACTGGGATCTTAACATAAACAAAATTATTTTGTGGAAGCAAATTAAATCAACGAATCTAAATCACACATTAGCACACACAAATTTGGCCTAATTAACAATTCTTCATTAAAAATAACTTCATAACCTACTTGTGCTCCCTGATTGGGAAAATGGCCCACTGAGGAAATTACATACACAACAGTACTTGATCAAGCTCTAGCTTTATCCTGGCTAATCTGGATCTCCCTTGCTGCACCTTGCACCTTTCTTGGACCCAACACACTTGAATGGAAGTCTTTCTCTACCCAACCACTGATCTCTCTCTCTCACTGTGTCTTGTGCTAAAGATGTTTTGTGTTCCTTCTCCCTTAGCTTAGCCTTTCTTTTATAATCTTGAGTTATGACCGAATCCACAACCCTAATCGACAAAGTGATTAACAATTGATATTAGATCTCACCTCACTTGAGGTTGGCGATTTAGATTCATCTAATTCACTAATGCAAAACCTTTCCATTTCATTAGATTAACTCACTTTATCTTATAAAAACAATTTATATTAATCACTAAAGTAATTGCTAAGGTTAAGGGTGTATTATTTGACTTTTGCACACCTAGACACTTAGGCCTATGCAGATGTAGCTGCTCGAGCTAGAAACATCAACACTCCATCTTAGCGAGGGATCTAGTTCTTGAAGATCTACTTGTAGCTTGCTATCCCTCTGATCCTAGCACAATGTCCTCCTTCAAAGGCATGCTCTTCCTTAATGTACTGTTAGGGGCTTCCATATGCTCCTGACCATGCCTCAGTGTTTGAACAAGTTTTCTCATCGACTTGTATAAGCTGCTCTCTCTAACCTCGATGGGCATTGCTGTGTCTGGGCTAGCCTTCCGTAGACGAATGAACAGTTGCCCGTTCTTGAATCTGGCCTCAAATTCTTTGTCCTCCATGACTGATACTGAGAGCAAGTTCTTCTTCAGTCCTGGTATAGTAACATGTCCCTGGCTTCCAACATCCCTCCTGGCTCTAGTTGAAATTTAATAGTTTCAACTCCCTTCACTGCATACTTAACAGCATTGCCAAGCACCACATGTAAATCCGAGTTACTCTCTGTCATACTGCTAAATAGTGTTGAAAAATATAGGGCATCATGAATTAGGTAGTTTCTCTTCATTAGTATCTGCTTGTGAGTGTTTTTACTTCATTAACTTAGGATCTTATCTTTGCTTAAGTTATTCGTGTTCTTCTTCATCAAACAGCTACCAATGCATGAACATAAATAGACAAGAGACACATAATGTAGGCTATGAGTCAGGGCCAAAACCCCTCATTCTTTGAGAGGAAAACCCACACCTATTGTAGGAGACTCCTGGTGATCCAGAAGCTGTAAGGACAATAAGAAAATCTACAAGAACAACAGTTATTATGCACCAAGTTGAGAGATGCACTTCGTGCTGCCTTATAATCTTCAATAAAGCCCGCAAAAAGGAAAATAGAGGAGCAGCTGATGACTCAAGAAGAAATGCTGCACAGATAGAGATCGCGAACCTCCGAAATTTGGAAAGAATGCTGGTAAGTGAGGTGGAAGTTAAGAAAATGCCATTGTCCATAAATCTGTGTATGTAGGGCCACTGACATGGAAACAATACTTTGGAGTTTTCAAAGGTCTCAACATTTCCACCAAATTTATTTTCGAGATCTATTCCCTATCCAAAGAATTTTGTATGTGTTGTTACAGGGCAGACTGCCAAGAATTGTGACCCAAAGACAGGATTTCCATATGCAACAAAGGAGGCTTTCAAAATCATTCGAGAAAGGTTTTCAAAAGTAAACAAACACGCAGACACATCAAAATGGGAAAGGATTGTTGCATAAAAAATTCTAGCCGGGGATCAAAAGTATGTTTTCTTGTCTTTGCTGCAATTAAAAAAAAACGGTCTGCATTGGTCAATTTGCCCCACAAGACGACACATTTCTTCAAGGTCAATGTCGTCTGCAGATTTATGATGAGAATCCATCCACCCTACGATGACGGTACAAATCCTCTAGCTCGTCTTTGTGTGTCTTGACATGTTTGGTCGGGTGAGCGCATAAATGTTTTTAAGATTGAGCCCATAAAGCAGCCCATACCAGACAAGTGGCTTTAAGCCAGGTTGAGTCCTCAACCCTGCTTTCCCTCGATCTATTGATCGAATGCATATTGATGAGTATGTAATGTAAGAGACCCCCTTAGGAATATCTCAAAATCCCCACTAAATTTTTGAGTTTTATTTGAGTTTATCTCTGTGATGCTTCGTCAAACAGTTTGGGTACATATGACTGTAGGTAAACTGTTTGTATTTTATTTAAATAAAATATACACAGTACCAAACACACACCATGAAACCACTTCAAAACAACAGTATACACTTGTATTTAAACTCATAAATGGTACTTACCACTGAAATAAGTCTGCTACGGCAATAAATGATGAGATATATCAACAAACTTGCCTTGAATAGTTGGGGCTAGATGGCTGATAAAAGAACCCAGAAAGCTACTAGCAATAAAGGGTTCGCTTCAGCAGTGATAACAATACATATTCCACCTTCAGATCTGGTCCAAATAACTCAGAGGTTATCTCCATGCACTCAACAGCCAACTAAGCCCAAGAAATAATGGAACTCAGCCTGCAAACAATGATTACTACTACAGCAAGTTCTTCCAACCAAGGATGGTATTCGACCCCATCAATAAACTGTTCTCTACCCTCCAAAAATGACTCAGACTTGACCTTCAATAGATGAGAAATATGCCCAGCAAGGGCTCTCATCCAGCAAGAAAGAGGGGGATCTTTGCCTCTATTTAAGAGTGAACACTCAAAACCAATGAAGCACTGAACTTGGTCACTCAACAACAAAAAGCAAACTCAGCTCACTCAGCAAAAAGGTTATGGTAACTCAGCCCCAACATAGCTCAGCAATCACCAATAGATAAATTCGGCTCAGTGCACCAGCAAACACAGTGATAACTTGGCCTGTATAGAGAAAATAGAGAATACCCAAACATAGATTGTAAAATCAATTGATAAGACCTTCAGTTCTTCTCCAATTTTGCCAATGCTTTTATCTTTGTCAACAATGAAGTCCGATGTCGAAATTTGAGTGATTCTGCTCCAATAATAGCTAGGGTGTGCAGTTTCAACTTTCGACTTTCAACACCAAAATTAGCAACCAGAATGAGGGTTTCCAAAAACCCAAGGCTCTTTTTCAAGAGGTTTCCAAAATTCTGATTTTCAAGTGAGCAAATGCAAAAATGAGGAGAGACTCCTCATTTCCCCTTTTTTTATAACTCGCTTGACCCTTTTGCCACCTTTTTACCTTTTATTTTAATAAAGTCACTTTAGTGGGCTTTCTCACTTTATAATTTAAAAGTGACTTTTTGTTATCCTAGGACCCATGTCCCCCTTTTCTCTAAGTGACTATTGCCCCTTTTTGTTACCCATTAGATAAAAGTTAAAAGTTAAAACTCTTTTCCTCTTTTTATTTAATAAGTGACCTTTTATTACTAATTAAAGTCACTTCTATCTACAGAAAATGCTTAAATTGCCACCATGATCACACTGGCCTCCCAAAACTCCTTGTCATCATCTTGTCTTGTAGATCTTTTTGTCCTGATTCCAATGAGCTATTACATCAAGGTGTTTCTCCAAATAATCAAGCCCGAAACAACACCTTGATACTCGGGTACTTAATTAAAATATGCTCGTTAATAATTACGTTTTACGAAAATTGTTGGAATGCAGAGGAACCAAGATCGAACAGTGCGGAACTGATCCTGATGATGAAAAACGATAAGTGATCCTGGTCGGCTCCCATAAGACTCCTCAAAACCATCTGGGCTCATCAATAATGAAATCCCGCTCCTATGATCTGACTTACATAAGATCTGGGAATCTCGCCTAATCTCATCACAAGGTGTTGAGGAGGTAAATCCCCTCTGCGGACAGAGGCGATCCCTACTAGCCCAGCAGGGGTCTAGCAACAATCAAACAATGTTACGACGCAAGTTCCTAGTTACGAATGAAAAGACTAAAGATGGAAGCCTACCTGGAATCCAATGCTATGATCTAAAGAAGAGAGCGTCCCCGTTCCTCAGCCTCGGCAGATCACAATCCCTCCACGATCTCCGCGGATGAACACCTGCACATGCAAGAAACAAACAGATACAAGCATAAAACCCGGCATACGTAACTAAATATCAGTCAGAAAGGATATTACTCATATTAACATAATGGAAAACAGAGTGGAACCATAATCGTAATCATCTATTAAATAACAATCGAAGAGAGATTACAACCAAGTTCTGACGTCGTGGTCTCCTTCGGATGGGTCTCCAGTCGTTCACGTCTCGCAAAGCTCGCCGGGGAAAGGGAAAACCTCTCCAGAGTCTCTCGACAATAGTCTCCTTACTTGAGTCGGCCTTAAGGGAAAAAGAGGGCTCTTTACAGCACAAAGGCTCTTGGGAATATGGAGATTCAAAGCTTAGGCACTTCAAGACTAGCTTGCCATGGGATTGAGCAGGCTTTTATAGATGGGGAAGGAGAGAGTTGGGATCCCTATTATTGTGGGATTGGCCCTATCAACAAGGAAGGTTCCATGGGAGGTGGCAAAACCACTTCCCTTCCATAGAACTTCCGCAGCCAAACCTCCCAACTCAAGATAGGCAATGGTTTCTGAGTTTGTTGGAACTCAACTTCCACCATCTTTATTTAAAAAACAGTCCTTAAATTGGGTGGCGCGACCTCTTTGCAGGATTTTCCCCATTGGCGCGAGTACTGAACTGTCTGACCGCGCCAATGCAAAAAGGGATGTTTTTCATGATTTTTGCAAGGAGATGTCTTAAGGGAAAATGAAGCTCATGCTTAGAGGAATGCATTGATGATGTTTTCAAGGCATGACAATGTTCACAGGTCACAAAATGGGTCCTCCATTGTGCGGGACGAGGAATGGTAGGGACGGTGACAAATTACTGTGTAACAGATGCCCCCTAAAGTATGAGGCCCGAGAGAGAGAGGGGTGAAATGCTTTACGAGAACATGTTCAACTGAAGGCCCGCCGTCGGAAAACCTGCGCAAAAAGATACAACTGATATCTCAAGTACATGATGTATATGTGGTATGGACGCAGCCATCCGAAACAGAGTATGCTATAATCCGGATCCAGGGCATGGGCGCAGCCATCCAACTAGGATCAAACAAATAGACTCAGGTATGGTCGCAGCCATCCAATCAGTGAGTCATGTACATAATGATAATAATCCACAATCGCAGCCTGGATTACAATAGACACAATCCAGGGTCTTGTGCTCCATCTCGACCCAGACAAAGTACAAGTTCAAGCATGCGAATATGTGAGTTGAAGTCGAACATGCAAGAACATCGTCTGATTACTAGCCAATGATGAAAGTTGTTAACAGACGTGAGAGAAACCACCAATAATGACAATGGTCCTCAAGGTACTACGGGTACAATCTACGGCGTGCGAATAAATGAGTTGACGTCGAACACCCGCAGAATCACTCGATCGGAGGCCAATGATGTAAACCTCACGTCGAATGCGACGAACCTGCCATTGAGGCATGCAGGCTCCAAGGTACCATAGGGAGTCTCTAGACCAACTTCCTGGATAATGAGCTGAAGTCGACAGGAAGTGACCTTGATCGAAGGTGGGCCATAATGTTTCCCACATCATCGACACGAGACAGAGGAACATGATGTTTTTGTTGTGAATCGGGATCGTATGAGAATCAGAGGAAGGTTGATATTTGCAGAGGCCAACTTCTCTTGAACATATAAACGGCACGACAGTGGACTTGGCAGTATTTGACATCAACAGATCAGAGGTCATGGTGACGAGCGGTGAAGGCGAGATGAAGTCAAAAGGGATCATCAAACCCACGGAGGCAAAGTGAAGAAACGGAGATGAGATGTGCCCAGCAAACACAGTACGGACGAAGTGCCATGTTGAGCGACATACGCATTGACAACGCTGATGGTTCCATTTTCCCCCACCATTTGGCGAGTACCCCAATTATTTTTAATAACAAGCTTGAAGGGGATAGCATATGCTTCTGGAACATTAAAGCCCTTCGGGCGAATCCATCCTAGTGCATTTAACGAGTCCTAGGAAGGAGGAACTCGGAGAACGTCATTTCGACTAGATCCGATGTCATCAGGTTTTAACGAGTCTGACAAAGGGAGAACTCAACGTCTTTTCATGTTTAGAGAGTTTGAAAAGACAGCGGAAAAGAAAACTCCAGCAGTCCCTTTTCGTAAATAGTTTCCCAGATCCGAAAAGGTAGAAAACAATATCCGGGAAAACCTCCTAGTCGCGATAGGCTAGGGTATTCCTTTTTCATAATCAATCCATCCCAGCCCGAAAAAGGGTTAAACTTATACTGGGTGAATGTCGATTCGTGTCCATTTTAACGAGATCGAAACGACAAGGGCCTCGACAATCTTTTCATGTTTAGAGAGTCAGAAAAGAGCTGAAAGATGGACTCCAAAGTGACTTTTTCGTGTATTTACCGAGTCCGAAAAAGTATAAAATACAACTCGTTTCCATCGTTTAAGTCGCAAAAACCTGTTGCTGCACATACCAAGCAAGCGTAAAATCCTTTTCGACATAACATATGCAAATATTTGATAAAAATAACTTTTAAAACTCATTTAACGTCGAAAAAGTTATAAATATGTCAAATTGGTAAAAATAAAATTACTTTTACTATTTACCTTGGTAACAAGCAACAGTGGTCCATTTGGAGCAGAAACTTCTGACGGTGATTGCGACAAATCCAGTTGACCATTCAGCTTCTCGTCTGTCACAGGTAAGAGGCATTCCTTTGCTCTTCATTTTCATTCATTTTTGATAATTTTCCCTTGAAAATCAGTTCTGTGTGGCCGCTTTTAAAATTTTAGGGCTGCGCCCATTGGCACGGGTATCGGGCACGGACCCGCACCAATGAGCTCTTTTCTACAAAGGGCTTGCGCCACGTGGCGCGACTGTTCACAAAACAGCCGCGCCAGCGGCCGAACCTAAAAATCCGCCCAAAATTTCGACATTTAGACCAAATTGCATGGAATTTGAGGCTCATCAAAGATCTAACTAAGGGTTCATGGCCATATGAATGCAGGTAATCAATCAAAATGGCAATTGAATGGAAAGAACGAGAGCACGGAGAAGAGGATGAACAAGCCATGCAAAGTCAAGCTTGCATGAATGCCCTTAGAAACTGTGGGCTGAAAAAGTTCTTCCTCACACCGTGTCTACGAGCTCAGCCCGAGCTCCTCCAGTATTTAATCAGTATCTGGGATGAACATGAACAGGTGTTCAGGTTACGAGACCAGGTATTAGAGCTGGAGGTTTCCGATGTTTATTTTATCACTGGATTGTCCCGCAGAGGTCCGATCCCTGTATTGACTGGAAGCAGACCATCTGGGGAAAAGATGGAAGAAGTGATGGCACGAGTGTGCCGAGGAGCACAAACGGGATCAGGCAGTAAGAAAGTGGATATCCACACTATCCCTGATCTGGCGTTGAGATTTGTTCTGCATACCATCACGCGGGCTGCAGGGTCGCAGGCACCGCACGAGGCCACAAAGGCCCAACTCCTGCTGGCCTCAGAATGCATGGGTCCCTTACTGTTTAACTGGGCAGCAGCAGTAACAATCAACATGAAAAGGCAGCTCACAAAATGCAAACAGGGAAAACTGAAACAGTTCGGTTATGGTTCCATTTTGGTATCGTTCATTCTGGAACGCTTACCAATCTTCCAGGGCCAAGGGGCCGCAGTGGCAGATCCGATACCACGAGAGCCAAGAATGGCTCGCTGGGCAGCATTGATGCCCAGATCTGGAGGTGGCCAACAGATGTCTTGGAGGCCGGAGTTCTTTAGGTGGTTACGGCGCCAGCTGATTGTTGTGGAAGACTGGCCCTATGCAGGAACTGACTTTACCGGGGACCCAGATCTCCCACTACCAGAAGGAGACGACTGGGACGAGGAGCTGGGTAAGACCTCATATTTTGATTTTATGTTTTATGTTTTTTTTTGTTAATACACATTCGTCCTAACACGATCATCCATATATGCAGATGTGGGACCTGAGAGACCAGCTGGGATGTCTCCAATCTCCCGGAGGACACAACTCGCCCCTGAGGTTCAGGGAGAGGGCACCGGAGGAGAGGAACTGATCTAGAATCTCGAGGGCATTGTCCACGGGATCCCAGACTATGCCCGGCTGGCAGACGTACCGATGGCATACCAGCGCCACATGGTGGGAGTCCCGAGTCGGGTCCACCGAATCCCGAGGCGTTTAGTGCGTGCAGTCACATGTTATCATGAGCACCATGCGGATTAATCCTTAGGATTTATACCACACCTATTTTTTGAGAGACATACCGTCTCCGGATGTATTAAGACGATTATGTATATTTTTTGAGTTTTTTATGTGACACACTCTTATGTAAACATTTCGATATCTATATATATATACATATCTATTTCTGGATGAGTCTTTCTTTACATATGATGATGATTTATAAATTGCGCAAATGTCTGTCTAATACCAAATTTGCTACTGCATCTGTTAATGTATTCAAATGCCTGGGTATATGATGATATGTAATGTAGTAAAAATTCCTTTCCAGTAATCGAATACGCAAATACAGAAGTAAAATGGACGGGTTCCTTACCGAATAGTGTCCGTTCAGTTGTAACACTACAAGCTGTGAATCTAGGTACACAAGCAATTCACGGATACCAAGGTTTACTGCCTCGGTTAATAATTCCAATACGGCACTATATTCCGCGATGTTGTTCGTGGTACGTCCTAGACACACTCCCTGCAGGTCAATCAACTCACCAGCAGGATCGTAGATTACCCAGGTTGCTGAAGACAGATTCCTGGTACTGCGGGAGGCACCATCCGCGAAACCAACAAATGGATGAATAGACATCTGCACAACCAGGAAGACCCGATCAGCAGAAAGATGTTTACAAAGCACACCACACTATACATGCACACAAATGACAATCACACACCTATGTACACACACCACACCAAGAAATCTCTTCAGGCATAGTATTTTTTAAGGTACAGCCCATTTCTGGGCTGCGCCAGCGGAACTCCTTCATAATCTATAAGTTCGTAGGCCCCATTTTTCAAAACGCGCTTTACTATATAGGGCCCGTGCCACATAGGCTGGAGTTTACCGGCTCCAAGCTTATCATGTGCCTGATCGTACAGGAGGACGAGGTCTCCTTCGATGAAAGAACGGGGAGAAACAGATTGATCAAAATGAGTTTTGACCCTCTTCTTTTGTGCTTCGATGATCAAAGCAGCTAGACGACGGGTTTCATCCAACCGTTCGAGATATAGAAGACGTTCTTCCTCAGCAGAAGTATCCGGTAAGAGCTCCACAGCTAATTTTAGCGAAGAAATCTCGCATTCAACCAGCAGAGTAGCTTCCAGACCGTACACCAATTGGAATGGTGTGAATCCGGTTGCACTCTTAGCAGATGTTCGGTATGCCCAGAGAGCTGAGAATAGTTGGAGGTGCCAACTGGATTTATGAATCCCAACTGTTCGCTGAAGCATAGTGACCAAAACCTTGTTCACCGCTTCAACCTGACCATTCGCTTGAGGGTAGTATGGTGTTGAGCTGTCGTGACGCAAGCCCAATGTTGAAGTCAGCTCCGCCATCATGTAATCGCGGAAATGAGTACCGTGATCAGTGACGATGGCTTGAGGAACCCCGAACCGTGCAATAACGTGGTTGAATATAAATTGAGTAGCCGTTTTCCCGTCAGCAGCTAGTGTAGGCATCGCCTCGGCCCACTTAGTGAAGTAGTCGACGGCGACAATGATATACGCATGCCCCCCGGCCGAGTGAGGGTTACATGTCATAAAATCTACGCCCCATTTCGCAAAAGGGTCGACGGTAATAACGGGATGCAATGGCAACGGTGGCGCGCGCATCTTGCGTTGAAAAATCTGGCATGGATGGCATTTACGAACTGCAGTGATACAATCCTTGAATATGGAAGGCCAGAAATAACCTGCTTGCAGAATCTTCTGGGCAGTAGCATACCCGGACATATGTCCGCCACAGGCGCCACTGTGGCAGTCATTTAAGACTTTCTCAGCCTCTTCCAAGGTTAGGCATCGCCGGAGCACCGAATCTACTCCAATGCGATATAAGGTATCTCCTACTATGCGGTAGGGTTGGGACTGGTGCCGAATCCGACGGCGGGCAGTTTTATCCAACTCAGACCGAAACGTCGCGGTCTGAAGATACACTATGATGTCACCGTACCAAGGATCACGAGTACTGATGAGAAAAAGCGTTTTGTCCGGTATATGGTCTTCAGAGTGTGAGGGAACAGAGTCTGTAGGGAGAGAACATATCAAATCCGCGAAGACCAGTGATTTAGTTGACTTGGCAGTGGTGAACTCCAAGTCAAACTCCTGCAGGATCACAATCCATTTGGAGTACTTGCCCCCTAGTAATTGTCTGGAAAGAATATACGTCATAGGGTTGCAGTCTGAAACCACTGTTATCGTGCGCAAAAGGATGTAATGGCGGAAGCGTTGTACGACGTGTACTGCTGCTAATGCCAACTTCTCGACATGTGCATAACGCGTTTCCGGGTCGAGAAGGTTCCGTGACAGGTAATAAACGACATGTTCATCATCGTCATCGTCATCCTGCACCAAGACCATGGCGATGGTGCTAAATGCGGCGGCTAGATACAAAGTGAAGTCGCGGTGGTAGTCCGGAGGACGAAGCAACGGAGCATTGACTAGCAATGTCTTCAGCTTCTCAAAGGATGCCTGAGCAGTTTCGTCCCAGTGAAAAGGGACGTTCTGCTTTAACAAACGAGTGAATCCTTTGGCCACCTCGGCATAATTCGGGATAAAATGCCTAAGAAAATTCGCTTTCCCTTGTAGACTCTGTAACTGATACAGGGAGGAGGGTGATGGGAGATTTACGATGGCCTCGACCTTTAGAGGGTCAAGGCGAATTCCGTCTTTCGAGACTATAAAGCCTAAAAGACGGCCAGAATCAACGCAGAAGACGCATTTATGAGGATTGAGCCTGATATTGTAGCGTCTGCAACGAAGAAAGATCTGGCGGAGATGCTCCGGATGGTCCTCTCGCTTGCCCGAATGGGCTGGCAAGTCGTCCAGATAAGGCTGAACGATATGGCGAATGTCATGAAAAGCGTAGGACATCGCACGCTGAAACGTGGCGCCAGCGTTCTTTAAGCCGAACGGGAGTTTTTTGTACGTGAAAGTGCCCCACGGACAGATGAATGTGGTCTTATGTTGATCCTCAGGTGCAATATTGATTTGGTTATCACCTGAGAAACCGTCCATTAAGGAATAGATCTCACTCCCGGCACATTCGTCGATGATTTGATCGATAAACGGAGTGGGATAATTGTCCTTTGGACAGGCGCGATTGATGTCGCGATAATCCACATAGACTCGAATTGTACCCTGCTTTTTATCGACAGGGACAATGTTGGACACCCATTCTGTAAGGGGGATGGGATAAATAAAACCCGCGTTCAGAAGTTTTTCAACTTCTGCCTTGATGGCGGCGGCTTTCCGAGGATGCATGGGACGTAAGCGTTGGCGCACGGGTTTCGCACCTGGATAGGTTGGAATCTCGTGCACGACAATACTAGGATCAATTCCCGGCATTTCCTCGTAAGACCATGCGAAAACGTCTCTGAATTCTTTGAAAAGCTCTGTACAGACTTGAATCTCATCGGGAGAACAAGTCACACCCACATGAATATTCTCAACAATCCCCGGTTTAATGGAGATGTTGATTGGAACAGTTTGAGTAATGTTACTCAGATTACCCTCCGAAAAAACCTCGTGCATTAAGATCGGTGTTTGAAGAGGAGGGGAAGGAACCTGAGTAGCATAACGCTCCAGACAATCAGTCATTGCCCCCAAGTTGGGCATAAACGAGGAGCGATGATGTCCATCGCCCCAGGGCAGCTCCTCAAGAGACATAGTTTCAATGATAGCCTCATCTGAAGGAAAAGTCTCTCTGAGAGGATCAGGTGAATCAGCTTGACCAAGCCAGGGGGATTGCGAGTAGACGTCGAGAGCCATGCTCATCGGAGCATGCTGAGGAGGTGGAGGGTCCGATGCAGCAACAATCTCACAGTAGCTGATCTCTACTGGCGTTAAAGGCATGGATTCTCCAAACTCATATACCTGCTCAGGTGTAGGAATAATCCAGGGGTCATCGGACCTGGACAACATGTTGACTTGAGCGGTATTCGGTGGTGGTGCGGGGAATATACCCATGAGGACTAGGTCTTTGAAGAGACCAGGTCCTATACTGTCTAGGGGATTCGGAATTTGATCCACGTATGGCACGTTGTTCTCAGAGCTGGAGGTGAAAAATGACAACTGATCCACCGTGACAATCTTGCCCTCGTGAGGGAACTTAATGAATCGAAAGACGGTAGATGGCACGCAGAGCATGGCATGGGTCCAGCTGCGGCCAAGAAGTATATTGTAGTTGAGTTTAGCGTCAACCACTTCCACTTCCACGTTGACAGTTTTTCCCTGTAATGTGATTGCAAGACTCTCGAGAACGCCCAGGGGTTTAGATTCCCGACCATCAAATGCCTCAAGGGCATTGGGAGATGACGACAAGGCTGGAGAGACGATGGCCTTCCAGCAAGCGGAGGACATAACGCAGGTAGATGAACCCTCATCTACGACGGCCCTATGAATGTTCAGACCATTAATCCCAACTTGAATGACCAAAGCAATTTGATGTGGAAGCCGGGGAGTAAAATTCTCCAGATCGAAGGTGAGAAGGCTCGAGTCGGCGGGATCGATGCCACCGATTGCAGACAGTAAAGCCTTCCACTGTGAAGGACAACTTTGAAGAACCTCAAGTGCAGACATAGCACATGGCGCCTGTGCCAGATCCTCAACAATGTTGTAATGTTGAGCGGCACGAGCATTTGGATTATAAGAGGATCTTCGAAGAACACCTTTGGGAGGTGGTTTCACAACGGGTTCGAGAGTCGGCTTCTCGATTTCCAACGGACCGGAGACAGGTGGGGGAGGCGGTCCATCCGCAACTGCCTTCCCGGGTGCCTGCCGCGATTCATTGTAATCCTTCGACCGCGTAGCGACAGTGATAGGTGCATTACTCTTCATCATGAAAACCTGAGACCCAAACGGTGCAGATGGCGACGCCTGTTCGACCATCTGGGTCTGCTGGGATGGAAATGGCTCTTTTAAAACAGCCGGAGTCCCTTTAGGGCCTTTAAGAAGTTGACTAACCTCGGACCGTCGTTGACAATCCTTAGTATAATGGTCCCCTTCACAGCTGAGGCAAGGAAACTTCGGTTTACGTTGGGAGCCATCCTCAGTTCGAGATTTAGATTCTGGTTTCGGGGCATCAGATTTTGATTTTCCTTTGCCCTTCTTCTTCCCCTTGGAGGATTTGTCCGCAGGATTGGCCTGGACGACATTCACCTTTGCGGTTTTACCAGAATCGGATGAGGCGGGATTAGCAGAGGTATTGTTGGAAGAATTAGCCTTTTGCTTCCCATTCGAAGACTTCTTCGAATTTTGAGAGACGGAACCAATGACACCATTCACCGCAGGGGTAGGCGGAGCCTTAGAGGTTCCGGGCCGTGGAGCATCAGTCAAGATGTCATAAAGCGTGCTAGACTGCGAATAGACAAGATCCAGGTACTGGGCCCGCGCGATAGCTTGTTCCTCTGTCACACACGCTCCCATCGCGATATCCTGAGCGATTTTATTCACAAAGGAGGTGGTGAACCAGTGAGTCAAAATCTGATCAGGTATGTGAAACTTGATCAGTCGACGACGGCGCCGCCACTCATGAATGTGATCTGAGATGTGAGTGGCCTTGTCCTGCTTCAGAGAAGTCAGGAGGTGCGTCCCAGCCTCATACCGGACCGGTAACTGGAAGTGCGTGAGGAAAGCCATGGCTAAAGAGTTGAAATCTTGGAAAATGCCACGGGATAATTCTATGTACCATTTAGCAGCAGCTCCTGTTAAAGTACGCTGGAAGAGACGCAAACGGATTGAATCGTCGACCCAAGAGTTAGACGAACACCAGAGGTGATACGTCATCACATGCGCCTGGGGGTCTTCTCCAGCTTTTCCCTCAAACTTGGGACAATCACCTGGTATCTTGGTGGGAACCGGAGGCCAATATGGATTATGTAAAATCAGATCATTGGTCAACTTTGAAACGTCCGGCAGTTCCAAGGTAGCCAGGAACGACAATGGAGGGTTAACTGCCATGCCAGTCCCAGGATGAGGTCCGGTACCCATGCTCCACGATGGTTGTGAATATCCCTGCCCCCACGGGTTCTGTCCCGCAGGATTCTGACCGTAGGGGGCATAATTCGTATAGCCAGACTGATTTGGATTCTGGTAACCATAGTGCGGGGCTTGATAACCAGGGTTCGGGCCCTGATTAGGCGTTTTCCCTGTATAAGCAGCGTTTGGATTTGGCTGCTGAGCGTAGGTAGAACCGGGTGGAGGAGGATAATACTGAGAGCCTCTGGGGTGGTTATAGTACGGTTGAGACTGACCATGAGGATAATAACCACTCTAAGGGTGAGTAGGCTGCTGAAAAGTGAAACCCTGCGGAGCCTGGTACGTAGGGCGCAGCTGTTGATTTAGCTGCGGCATTGAATGAACAGGCTGCTGAGCAGAGTGAACGGAATGAGAGGGTTGCCCTGAATGAACAGGTTGACCCGAATGAGAGGGCTGACCTGAATGACCAGGCTGACCCGGATAAACAGGCGGCGCCGGTTGCGCAGGTTGACCTGGTTGTAAGTGAGCCCCAGTTTGTGCCGGATGAGCCGGTTGGCCTGGAGGCGGGACAATAATGTCTTGAATGAGCCGGTTGGCCTGGAGGCGGGAGAGGACCAGGTGCTTGCTGGAAACCGGTTTGACCTGAAGCAGAACCATAGGATGGTCCTGGCTGATATGCAACGTTAGAAACAATAGGATACTGTGGTTGCATCGGTAAAGAAGACTGAATTTGCCCCCTAGGACCATAGGCTGGTCCCGGTTGATACCCCGACTGAGGCTGAGCAGGTTGACCAGCAGGGCTATAATATGGTCCTTGCGGATTGTACAATGGCCCTTGCTGGCCCGCAGGGTAGCCTTGGATGGGCTGTCCCTGTGGGTCATACAGATAGCCAGGTTGGCCCGCAGGTTGGCCTTGGAAGGGCTGTCCCTGCGGGTTATAAGCCTGGTTGTACGGTAAACCTTGAGCATACAGATAAGCCTCAGGAGCGGGAAGGCGCAAAACCTCCCCATGCTCGTCATACTGACCTGGGAAAGCATACACGGGAGTGCCATCCTGTGCATAGTGCGAAAAGAAAGATCGGTAGGGATCTTGGGGAAACGGTCCAGCTTCGGCGTTCGGCTGTTGCAAAGACAACCGATACTCCTCCGGAGAGATATTCTCCGGTATAGCAGTAGCTAGATACACATCTTCAGGAGTTGGCCCAGCCCTAGCAGCAGGTGCTGAGACAACAGAGGAAGAGGCGGCCACACAAACAGTGGGCCGGACGGGAATAGACGTGACGGGCGTCGAAGGGGACACCCCGGGTGTAGTAGCAGCTGGCCTCGAAGCCGGAGATGATATCCCCATAGAGGCTGCAGCTGAGATGATCTGACCCAGAGATCTGTATCCCTGTGGTAAAGAAGGACTGGCTGTCGACATGGTAGCCAGCTCAGAGTTGTCTCCCTCAAACAATCTACGCGGGAAGAGCTGATAGTCTTCACCAGACGTCGGAATTTCCTCACCAGAATCACTCATGGTTGATCCTGCCGTTAAATCACGCAAGAGACGGCGAGGACTAGGAGGAAATACAGCAGCAACAAACGGCGAACCCGATGTAAGAGAAAGGAAATCAGCTCCTAATCTCAATTCAGACACAGGGTCCGAAAATGGCCAATTGAACTCAACTGGTCCTCCAAAGGGTTGCTCAGCGAGAACCGGTCCCCCGTCAGGAAACTCGGAAACAACAGGCTGCTGTGGTTCAACAGAAGATTGAGAAGCTTCTGAAGAATCGTCCGTGTAAGGACTACCAGTAGACGAAACCGAGGGTTCCGCCACTGTGGCAAAAGACTAGAGAAAAAGAGCAAACACACACACGGGCTGAAAACGAGTTAAGACACACGATCAAACGGTCAACAAGCAATGTCTAAATGGGTGTGTAATCGTGGGCGATTAATTTTACCACATTGGAAAGTAAGAAATTCTATCGTTTCATATTTTAAGAGTCGAGAAACGATAAAAAGATGACTCTATCTCTTTCAGAGTTGACACAAGCGTGAAAGGACAAGCGCTTGACGGTCTTTTCAAGTTTAGGGAGTCAGAAAAGACCAAATGACTGCTCGGGAAATACTAGGCACAAAGGGTGTACCAAATATCCGTGAACTGCAATATACACCTTGGTTTCAATAATGAAACAGAAATCGACCAAGGACTTTCCGTACGTGTAGGTAGTCTCCCCGAATGCTGTGTTCGGTGTATCACGGGTATAGGGCGGCAGACTCGGCTTCCTGTGGATAAAGGATTGAAAACCTAGGGGGGTTTCCCTTTATATACGCGACGGTACGGGGAGCACAAGTCCGTACTAGCGCTATCTAAAGCCAAAAGGCGAGCGATAGCTGCTAGGTTTAACGACGCCGGAACACGTCTCTAGCCTAGACCTTCTAGATATGTTTCGTTAAGTTCCAATGCTGCCTTAGGTTAATTGAATAAATTTTTCAGTTGATCTTCAATTAAGTTTCAATTTTCAGGCCCTATCGTATGTAGTGTCTTAAAAGACTCTTAAATGCAAAGCTACATGCCACAGTCCAACATTTCGTTCGATGAAAACTAATTAGAGAAGAGTTGAGAGCTTTTACACAAACGAAATGAACGGAAGACAAACAATGAGACCTCTAATGCAACTAATGAAATTGAAAACTTTTCATCCAAATCACTAATCACTAGCAAAATTGAAAAGATCACAATTTGCACTAATTAACAAAAGCAAAAGAGATTTTTTTTTTTGATTTTCAATGTTTAATAGCTAATATGCACTAAACAAACTTGAAAACAAACGGAACAACTTGAGAAATGATATTCGAGAGAGAAAAACAAACAAATTTCACTCAACAACACAAACAATCAGATCCCAAATCGACCAAAGTCTCTCAAAACAAGGAAAAGACTCAAAAGCTTCCAATGGACCGTGTGATCTAGGTCCAAGGCAAGACTAAACGAATTTCGTATGAAGGAATGAACAATCACCCAAAAATCGCAACAAAACAATGAACAACTACTTAGAGGATGTGGAGAATCAATCAGACAGTTGCGGACAGAGGCGATCCCTACTAGCCCAGCAGGGGTCTAGCAACAATCAAACAATGTTACGACGCAAGTTCCTAGTTACGAATGAAAAGACTAAAGATGGAAGCCTACCTGGAATCCAATGCTATGATCTGAAGAAGAGAGCGTACCCGTTCCTCAGCCTCGGCAGATCACGATCCCTCCACGATCTCCGCGGATGAACACCTGCACATGCAAGAAACAAACAGATACGAGCATAGAATCCGGCATACGTAACTAAATATCAGTCAGAAAGGATATTACTCATATTGACATGATGGAAAACAGAGTGGAACCATAATCGTAATCATCTATTAGATAACAAACGAAGAGAGATTACAACCAAGTTCTGACGTCGTGGTCTCCTTCGGATGGGTCTCCAGTCGTTCACGTCTCGCAAAGCTCGCCAGGGAAAGGGAAAACCTCTCCAAAGTCTCTCGATGATAGTCTCCTTACTTGAGTCGGCCTTAAGGGAAAAAGAGGGCTCTTTACAGCACAAAGGCTCTTGGGAATATGGAGATTCAAAGCTTAGGCACTTCAAGACTAGCTTGCCATGGGATTGAGTAGGCTTTTATAGATGGGGAAGGAGGGAGTTGGGATCCCTATTATTGTGGGATTGGCCCTATCAACAAGGAAGGTTCCATGGGAGGTGGCAAAACCACTTCCTTTCCATAGAACTTCCGCAGCCAAACCTCCCAACTCAAGATAGGCAATGGTTTCTGAGTTTGTTGGAACTCAACTTCCGCCATCTTTATTTTAAAAACAGTCCTTAAATTGGGTGGCGCGACTACTGCTCTGGGACAGAGCGCCAGCTGGCGCGACCTCTTTGCAGGATTTTCCCCATTGGCGCGAGTACTGAACGGTATGACCGCGCCAATGCAAAAAGGGATGTTTTTCATGATTTTTGCAAGGAGATGTCTTAAGGGCAATTAAAGCTCATGCTTAGAGGAATGCTTTGATGATGGTTTCAAGGCATGACAATGTTCACAGGACACAAAATGGGTCCTCCATTGTGCGGGACGGGGAATGGTAGGGACGGTGACAAATTACTGTGTAACACAAGGTAATGCAAAAATTAGGGACATTACATGTAAATCTAGATACTGACCTAGAATTATTGCAACATTAAAAGAAAGGGAACATGATATTGACGGGGCAAGGGGCAAAGGTTTTGTTGGATAGAATGAAAGAGCATTTGGGTTATCAAATTTTGAGATTTTAAAAGATACAAAGAAGCTAGGGTACGAAATCGAAGCTTTCACAGTTGCCAATTTTTACTCTTTGTATTGGTAATGCATAGGCGAAAACATCCTTGCTTTTGCTGTTGGTGCAAAAGAAAATCAACCATAATGATAAAACAATTAATCGCACAAATTCGAGGCGAACCTACTGATATTAATCTTGCACGCATATTGGAAAACTATTGAAATTTTGGGCAACTATGGGGGAATTTCCCATGAGAAACTTAAATACCCCAATAAGAAGCCCATCTTGCCCCAAAGAAGAACTCAAATTGGTAAAAGGGAAATATTATTATTTGTTGAAGTGTTTGGCACTCCTCTCATTATTGATTTATTATTTAATGTGATAACTTTGTTTGGGCAAGCATTCGTGAAGGCATTTGGAAAAATATATTTAATATTGCATAAATTGAAAGAAGCTCTCCTCAAGTCGGCCGCAAAAATGAAGGACCCCATTGGCACCAAAAGACACCTCATTCATTTATATAAATAGAGAGCCTTTGAAGCTCATTCTACACACACTCCAAGTTCAATCATCCAAGATAAATCTTTGACGTATCACAAAATTAGAGGAGACAAGATAAAGGCGTGTTATTTTTGGTCTTGGTTCAGGTTGAAGTTAGGGTTACAACACATCACATGAATCTGTGGTTCAAGGTCCTTCATGAAGGGAAATGAAGCTGAATTTGTATGGAAAATCTGTGTTGGCTATGGGAGGCTATTCATGCCCTAGTTAGGGCCTAATTCAAGCTCATCATCACCGAAGGTACTGCCTCTAATCTCAGTGAATCTATGCTCAAGTTCTGTGTGGAAATAAGGAGGACCAAGCTCCCTTGAAGTGCCTTCCAACCTCCGTAACAAGGGTTGAGTTTGGACAAATCATTGGTTGAAGTTGAAGGCTGTTTTGTGCGTGAGTTTTGGCACTACTTCTTTGTGACAACAGTAGGTCCAGATAAGCCGAGTCTCTGTAATAGTTAGGCCGAAAGGCTTAGAAGGAAGATAATGTTAGGTTGCATTTGCCCAAAGTAAGAGCACATGTTTGAAGAGTCTTTGTGACACAAATTTTGGGGCTAATTATATTTTTGGTAGCATCGGATGTGCTATAAGCCTTAAAATTTGCAGGGAGGCTAAGAAACATTTATTCCAAAATACCTAGAAATCGTTTTGGGAATTCCACCCAGAGGAGGTTTTATTAAAATATTTGATTATTTTCAATGGATGCTTAAGTCTAAACTTAGGGAATTAAAATAATTAAAGGGTATTAATACAACTGGGTGTGAATCTTCTAGAAAAAGACAGAGATGAAGTCAATATAATTTGAGCCATTGATTAGAATCTAATCTAGGCCATTGATTTCTCAACGAGAAGATTATAAGAAAGTCTTCGATGGGCATTTGGATACACACTAGGCAGATCCTTAGTTGCCCGAGCAGATCGATTTTTTCACTGGTTGAAGTTCGGCAAGAGAAAATCGAATTAGAGGGAGAGTTGTAGGTGGGAGAGAGAGGGTATCAACAATAGTTGGGAGTGCAGGAACAGACTGGAAGAAGGAGCGTAAAGGAGGGACAATGCAGAGGCAGTGACGTAGGGACTGCGCAGTCATTGTGCAAAAAGTGATGTAGTGGGGCTAGCGTGAGGGCAACAGGGCCTCTCCGGGGTCAGAAATTCACTATGGAGCGTGAAAAATTTGTTTGTAAAATTTCTCACAGATATACCTCTTCTATTTTGTACATGAGATTTTGCTAAAGAATAATAAAGAAACCCTCATATGTTGCATCGATTTTCCCACATTGTGTTTTTCCGGGGACGATTGTCCAAAAATAACTGTGTCATTGTGATTGTACTTATGCTAGTATTTTTCCTCGCATTTATTTTCCGCAGTATTTTTAATTGTGAAGGTTGCAATAGAATTTATTTCAATATTTACTGTGCAACACCGTAAATAACTTGTTTATGAATTAATAAGTAGAAGAAATAGTATCAGTTGCTGCAGTAGGAATTCTATCTATGAATTTTCACATGCTATCAGAGCATATGTAAAGCGAGAAGAGCAGAACTGGAAGAGCTAGCGTTGAGCAGAAAAGGGAGATCGAAGAGCTGCGTAGGCAATAGATCGAATCCCTAGAGGGATTGCACAGTCCAGTCTAAGAGGGCAAGATTTTCGTGGAAAAATATCTCTCTGAGTGAGTTGACAGAGAAAGATTTCCAGATCGAAATTTGCCAGTGACATAGGGAGCAACGGAGCAGTTTCAGCGCAAAGCAGTCTTCAGTTGGGACATAGTCTTTGCTACAATAATTGCTGGGCAGAAAAGCGTTAGAATTTGAAAGGAAAAATAGCATAGATAAGTATGGAAAGTCAAGATGTCTCTGAATTATCTTCCAGATTGGAAGAAGAATTCACATGCTTGTCAACTCACAAGACTGGAGTACGAGAATAATTCTCGAGCTATCAAGAAGAGCTAAAGGACCTCCAGATCACTATGGGAAACAGAACGAAGTGTACTCCAGTAGGGAGAGGCACCATAGCATTTCAGACGGAAGTAGGAACCAACATCAGAGCCACTAATGTGCTGCATGTGCCGGGTTAGGAATCTGATTTCAGTGTTCCAGTTACAGGACAAGGGATACGATGTATACTTCATTGGAAGGAAGGTGTATGTCAAACATCCAAGCTAGAAGAAGATGAGACAAATTGGAGCTCGAAGCAACAAATTGTATAGATCAGAGCTCAAGTCTCCAATGGCACTGATAGGCAGTAATCATAATGGTGGAAAGGAACTGAATGAACCGTGGCACAGGCGAATGGGACACTTACACCATGGAGTATTGAGGATGCTCAAAGAGATTGTTACAGGAGTTCCAGTCTTCAGTACTGAGCATGATGATGTATGCAGAGTATGCATACTATAGGGAAGGTCACTAAGGAAACTTTTCCCAAAAATGACAACAGAGTGAAAGGCGTATTGGGATTCATACACTCAGATATTTGTGGCCCAATATCCACGAGAGCTCTTAGCGGTAGTGAATATTTTGTCACCTTTATTGATGATCACTCTAGAAAATCATGGATCTATTTCTTAAAAATCAAGGATGAGGTCTTTGATTGGTTTAGAGAGTTTAAGGTTCCCGTAGAAAACATGATAGGGAAAAAGATAAAGGTATTGCGTTCAGATAATGGTGGAGAATATACGAACAAAGACTTCACAAATTTCTGCGCAAAGGAGGGCATCAGAAGAGCGTGGACAACTCCGTATAATCCATAACAAAATGGAGTAGTGGAGCGAAAAAATAGAACAATCGTCGGGGCGACAAAGGCTTTGTTATATGATCAGGACCTGCCTAGATTCTTATGGGCAGAGGCATGCAACACAACGGTGTACATTCAAAATAAAACTCCTCATATAGCATTGGGGAAGAAAACGCCTAAAGGAGTCTTCACAGGGAGAAAGCCAAAAGTGAGACATCTCAAGATATTCGGAAGTGTGGCATATTGTCACATTCCAGACGAGAGGCGTAGTAAACTGGATCAGACTGTAGAAAAGGGGTACCTCGTAGGGTACAGTGAGACCTCAAAAGCATACAAAATCTACATTCTAGCAACAGAAAAATTGTAGTAAGACGAGATGCAAAGTTCATGGAAGATAGAGCTTTCAGGAAATCTCGGGAGATGCCAACAGAAGATCAATCAACAGATGTTCCATTAGTCCAACAGCAGTAGGGGCAACAAGGAGGACAAGCAGGCGGACAAACACTAGGATCAAGTACAGTGACCAACACTAATATTTCCTTAGGGGTAGGAGATCCAGGTAGTTCTCAACAGATGGAACAACAGGAACAGGAAGAGGATTTGATTGAGCCTCCCACCACCGGTGGTAGAACCAGTAGGGAAGTACGATAGACGCTGAGGGACACAGAGGAGTTTGTCGAAGCTCCTAGAACCGACAAGAGGGAGCGTAGACAAACTGACAGATACAAAGCCTTGGTATCACAGGTTGAAGAACCCTCTATTTTTTAGGAAGCCGTACAACACCAAGTTTGGGTGGACGCCATGGTAGAAGAATAGAGTTCTATCATGATGAATGATGTCTGGGAAGTGGTACCTAGACCAGAGGATAAATCAGTTATAGGATTAAGGTGGATCTACAAGATCAAGTACGCTGCAGATAGCAGTGTAGAGAAGTACAAGGCTAGGTTCATGGCAAAGTTGTATGCACAAAACGAAGGAATAGACTATGAGGAGACCTTCGCCCCAGTAGCTAGATATACCTCTATAAGATTTGTCATATCCCTAGCAGCTCTGATGGGATGGGAGATTCACTAGATGGATGTCAAGACAACATTCTTGAACGGGGTGATAGAAGAAGAGGTGTATATGGAACAACCTGAAGGCTTCGAGACTCATGAAAAATGAACTTATGTATGTAGGATAAAGAAAGCCCTGTATGGGCTCAAGCAGAGACCCAGAGCGTGGTATGGCCGGATTGATAGTTACTTGCAGTAGTTGGTATTCATCAAGAGTGATGTTGATCCCAATCTCTACTATCTGATACTGGAGAATGAGCCACTTATTTTGGTATTATATGTAGATGACGTATTTCTAATAGGGTCATCTAGGCTCATAAAGGACTGTAGGAAGAACCTTGAAGCAAAATTCGACATGAAGGATATGGGGTTGATGCATTATTTTCTAGGGTTAGAATTTTGGCAGAAAAATGGGGAGATCTTCTTTGGGCAAGGAAGATATGCTACAAAGATTTTGAAGAGATTAAGAATGCAGGATTGTCGACCCATGGAAATGCCTATGATCACCAACTGGAAGAAAATACATGCATCAGGAGACAAGGAAGTGGACCCCACCTTGTACAGACAACTCATTGGGTCACTCATGTATCTAGTCAACGCTAGGCCAAACATTTGTTTCACTGTCAACACCCTTAGTCAGTTCATGGTGGAATTGAAAAGGGTACATTGGGCAACAGCTAGGCACAATCTCTGTTATGTGCATGGAACAGTCGGATGTGTGTTGAAATACACCCGAGAAGATGATGTCAAATTGAGCGGATTCATAGATACAAATTGGGCAGGTAGTTCAGCAGACAGGAAAATTACCTCCGGGTACTACTTCAGCGTTGGATCAGGAATGATCTCTTGGTGCAATGGGAAGCAAAAGTCGGTAGCTCTGAGCTCAGCGGAAGCAGAATATATGGCAACCAACACAACAATGTGCGAAGCTATATGGCTTAGAAAGCGGCTTGTGAGTTTGTTCAGGAAGCAGATGGAAGTGACCAATGTTTACTGTGATAATTTAAGTTGTATCAAACTCACTGAGAATCCAATATTTCATGATCGGTTGAAACACATAGATATCAGATGTCACTTTATAAGAGACTGTGTTCAACGTGGGGCAGTATAGCTGCAGTATGGTCCCATAGGAGATCAGGTAGCAAACATACTCACAAAGGCTCTAGTAAGAGCTAAGTTCATCCAGTTTAGGGAGCAGATGGGTATGGTAGAGAACTCGTTTCAGTAGCAAAAGCAGATGGTTTCTCAGTTGCAGCAGCAATAGATGAGAGGGAGTTGCAGTAGCTGGCAACAATATGCAGGGTCAGCAATAGCACAGATGAAACATTTGCACAGTGGTTGGTGGGTAGTGATGTCAGGCATCAGCATCGCAGAGGGAGATGTTACAGAGTCAGGGTGATGCTTCAGCATGTTGCATTACTAGAGCACATTCCTCACTAAGAGGGAGTGTTGATTTCTAGTAGCATCGGATGTGCTCTAAGCCTCAAAATTTGCAGGGAGGCTAGAACACATGTATTCCAAAATACCTAGAAATCGTTTTGGGAAATTCCACCTGAAGGATGTTTTATTAAAATAATTATTTATTTTTAATGGATGCCTATTCTAAACTTAGGGAATGAAAATAATTAAAGGGTATTAATAGAACTGGGTGTGAATCTTCTAGAAAAAGATGGAGATCAAGTCAATATGATTTGAGCGATTGATTAGAATCTAATTTGGGCCATTGATTTCTCAACTAGAAGATTATAAGAAGGACTTCGATGGGCATTTGGATACACGCCAGGAAGATATTCAGTTGCCCAAGCAAATCGATTTTCTAACTGGCTGAAGTTTGACAAAAGAAAATCGAATTAGAGGGAGAGTTGCAGGTGGGAGAGAGAGGGTATCAGCAATAGTCGGGAGTGTAGGAATAGCATGGAAGACGCAATGCAGAGGCAGTGACGCAGGGACCGCACAGTCGTTGTGCAAAAAGTGATGTAGTGGATGCTGTCCCTACACAGTCGCTGTGCAAAAAGTGACGTAGTGGGGCCAGCGTGAGGGCAACAGGTACTCTCCGGGGTCGGAAATTCACTGTGGAGCGTGAGAAATTTGTCTGTAAAATTTCTCAGTGATTCCTCTTCTATTCTGCTGTTTGTATTTTGTACATGAGATTTTGCTGAAGAATAATAAAGAAACCCTCATCTGCTACACCAGTTTTCCCACATTGGGTTTTTCTGGGGATGATTGTTGAAAAATAACTGTCATTGTGATTGTACTTGTGTAGTATTTTTCCTCGCATTTACTTTCCGTAGTATATTTAATTGTGAAGGCTGCAGTAGAATTTATTTCGATATTTACTATGTAACACCGTAAATAACTTGCTTCTGAATTAATAAGTAGAAGAAATAATGTTAGTTGCTGCAGTAGGAATCCTATCTAGGAGTTTTCACACTAGCATGGTCTAACAATAAACCCTAAATAGGGCCAAGAAACTTCAGACTGCAATGCACAGGCCAAAGTATAATTGAAGGCTAAATCATGACTTCGTAAAAGTAAGTGTTTACTTCTTATATGTTGATGAATACTAAGTGTTGTAAGACCTATTTGGACAGTCTTGCATGGCATCTAATCTACAAATTGGAGGGTTGGTTAAAATAGCCCTTAGTTCAGTTCCTCATGAAGGGCAATAAGGTATGATGTTTATGTGGACTTTCTAAGGTTTGGTGAGAGATCATTACGACCTTCTTGAGCAACTCTATATGTGCCCTAAAACTTCTATGTATGGCAATAATATGATAGTCATGCTGTGAGTCATGACAATGATGTTTGATGATTATGCAGTGATTATAATAGTGAAATTTGGGCTGTGATACTTGTTCCCTAGACAATGATTGATATGACTCATGGCAAGGATATCTATGATGTATAACAATGGTATATGGCAGTTGATAGTGACCTTGATGTGACAGTCACCTTTTTGTATGGCAGTGTATGGTTGTGTCCTTATGAGATAGTGATATATGACAATGATGTATGGCTTGTCTCTATGATAGTGACTTGACATAGATATATGCTACTTGTGACAGTGATATGGAGATCTATCAAAGAGGGCTCGTTAACACCTCCTGATACTTGTTCGCTGCCAAGAGGGCTAGTTAACACCTCCCTATACTTGTTTGCTGCCAGGATTGGCCCAATAGGGCTACTGTATTGGATGTTGAAAGATGTGTCTCATACTTATTGTACTTTATATCTCAGCTGAACATTTGATGAATATCTAAGAAGAAGAATTTTGTTGTGTTTTTCCCTTGTGGCGTTTTTCCTTGGTTTATGACCTATAAATCCTAGTGTATCTATTGTGTATGCTTTTCTTCTATTGTTCCTTATTGTTCTGCTGCATTATTCTCTCTACATAATTGCTAATGATGATATGATGTTATGGGGTGAATATAGTGTGAATGTTGAAAAAGTTTAAAATTGCAATTATCTACAACAGAGAACAATCTAGCCCTAAAAATTAACAAAAACCGAACCCTAGTGGCAACAATGTCTTTCAACTTATGCGAACGACCACCACGTTCCCATGCTTGTTCGAGTAAATCCATTTATTAGATCTAGAGCTCGGGTCATGGACATATTTTCTTGGAGTGGATCAACTACAATCAATCTTCCACAAATTGATGCGCTGAACATGCTGGGAAGGGGCTTGCTACCTTATACAGGACCTCCAGACTATTTTCCATGAAATCTACAATCAATCTTCCACAAATTGATGTGCTGAACATGCTGGGAAGGGGCTTGCTACCTTATACAAGACCCCCAGACTGTTTTCCATGAAATCTTACGGGCATTCACAATGATTTAGATCCAACACTATAAAGGAACTATTGAACCCTTATTTGAGCACTCGAGGCCATGAAAGGGGGTTGAACCTTTTTATTTTATTTTTGGGACCCCGTCCACATTAAAAAAAATGCTTATTTGGAGATGATCCATCTAGGGGGATGGGTTATATTATTTTTATTGCCATTGTACATGTGGCTTTGCCTACTTAAATTTTGTTTTTATTATTTAAAAAAGGGGTTAGTTCTAGAAGTAGTCAGATTTGACTAGATCTAAGGTGTTAGTTTCAAAATAATATATTTTATTGTAAAGGAGTTACAACCTCCTCCTATATAAAGAGTCACCTTTCGACATTTGTAATGTAATACAATGTATTTCTGTGTGGATTGCATCACACTCACTATGACATTATATCTGAGGCTCGCTTGGTAATTTTTGAAGCTCATATTTTTTTTCTATGCATCAAATTCTTTTCGAGGTTTGCATCATTTTTTCTATGGCCCACAATTTCTCAGTGGTTCACTTATCTCTGTGTTGTATGGTTATGTTTAGTAATATATGCTAGCAGTAATCGTGTATGTGTTAGAGAGAGAACTCCAATATTCAAGATAGAATTGTATGTAGTCCATGTGTATGTGTAAATAAGTAATTTGTATTAATGAATACAATTGAATGGTGATTACAAGCCTTCATGTCAATGTACCTATATAGGCATTGACTGGCCATGAAGGTGAATGGTCACAATGTTTGACCTTTGCCCCTTCATAATTAATGAAGTCATTAATTATTTAATTATTTAATTTATTATTATCATTATTATTATTTATTTAATTAATATTTTTTACAATTTTTTTATTCATAACATTGCCATGCCCTTTAGAGATGTTTTGTCCTCAAAGCGTAACAAGAAGGGTTTTCTCTAGTTGAACACATTGTTGTGGAATGGCTTCTATTTACTTTGACTTTTGTTTGTGTCTTGTGAGTTGGTGAAGTTCTCATATGAATTTGTACCCTCCTTGAAGTTGGAAGGATTAACACCATATAATTTATAGTGTCGTCCTTGCCAACTAAACTCCATGAATTGTTCTTCAAGGTTTGTAGTATAGCTTCTTAATTGTATTAGACATTCTGCACCTAGCACTATATCTATTTCTTTGGGTGGTAGGGAAAATAAATCTGTCTGTAGCTCTAGTTCTTGTATCTGGATTGAAACCTTATGACATTCTCCTATCTCTTCGAACTTTTGCCCGGTAGCGACAATCATGGCCAGGGCCCTAATTGGGGACTAGTTTCTCTTCTTTCGAGGATGTGGTGGAACGCATTTTGCAGTTGCTTGTTGATTTTGATTTTTTCAAGAGTTGCATTCTTCATCATGATTTTTCCGAACACATGAAATTGCAGCTAATGATGCTTCTTGTGATGGTTCCTCGGGGTCTGAATCTTCATTGTGTGTGTTAATGACTTCTTCCTCAGATTCTCGTACTTCAACTTGCCTTCCATCTACTATTTTATAGTAGCATAAAGACATGTCTTCACATTTGTGTCCTGGTGTCCAATTTTCTCCACACTTGCGACAATTATTTTTCTTTTTTATCCTTTTCTCTAACTCATTACTTGGAGTGTATGACTCTCTTTCAACTTCATAGGCATATAATTTATTGTTAAGGCATATGCGTCCTAACGTCCATTTGTCTCCACAATACCTACATTTGTTTGACTCGTTTTTACCTAAGTATTGTTGTTGGTCTTTGTCTTCCTTGAATTATGACATGTTGAGTCTTATGCTTCTAGAACTCCATAAGTCTTGATATGGTTTCTAGGATGCAATAAGTGGGAGAGAAAATATTCCTAGTTGGGAAAGGTTTGGAGTGATTGTGTTCAAGAAGAAATCTAGAGAGGAACGACAACTCGTAGAGAAGCTTCAGCAGAGGACAAGGACTTTGCACTAGCAGGAAAAGGTAGCTGAGCAAGGGAAAGAGGGGCCAAGGGAAGAAGAAGAATGATATGAGCAAGATCAAGTGCTTCCATTTCTATGAGTTTGGACACTACGCCACTTAGAGTCCTAATCAGAAGAAAGAGTCCCGTAAGGATCATGTGGATGCATCAGCGGAGGTAGATGCGTTTTTTACCCAATTCGAGAAAGATTTCTCATTGATAGCTTGCATGGAAAGCTCACCCAACAACAATGTATGGCATATTGATTCAGGAGCATCCTTCCACATGACCGAAAACAAGAAGTATTTCAGCTACCATAAGGAGAAGGACATGCAATTTCAGACTAAGTTGGGAGATGATGGCATGTATGAGACTAGAGAAGTTGGTACTATCAATTTTCAAAGGAAATCAGGTAATTGTCTCCATCTCAAAGATGTCCTCTATGTTCCAGGCCTCAAGCAAAATCTTGTTTCAGTAGCTACCCTCAAGGAGAAGGGTTATGATGTCATCTTCAGTAGAGGTAAGTCTTACCTCCAACATTTAGCTTTTTGATGTAAGAATCAGATAGGTGTGAGGATGAAGAATCTCTACAAGTTCCAAGTAAAGACCGGCGCAACCTTGAGCAGCAGGGGAAGAAGTGCACAAAGTAGCGAAGTGATGGTTGAGGAGAGCAGAGCTCTGAGGGATTCCTTAGAGCAAGAGCATGTTAGAGTACTTGAGAAGAAGCTAATCAAGATGGAGCCCCAGCCAGTATCTTAGTTTGAGTCTCAGCTAGTTGCCAGTTAGGCCGACCAGCAGGATGATGAAGAGCAGTGCCCGAGCCGAGTGGAGGCGGCCACTCAGTCAGTGACTCCCTGTATAGAGAGAGTTTAAGCCAAGTGGGAAGAAGAGTTGTTTGGGGAGAATCGGAAGGGAGATGGACCTCCCAGTACCACCTTCAGGAAAAGTAAGTAGCCACCAAGATACACACAGGCACATCGCACATATGACTGAGGTGATAGACTTGCAAAACATGGTTGGAAAGAACAGGTCTTTAGATCAGATTCCGCAACAAGAAGCAAGGAAGTATTCTAGTTCATAGGGAGCAGCTACAGTAGCAAATAATGTGGTAGTGTTGGACACAAATCCAGGTGGAAGAGGCTCTTCCAGAAGTACCTTCCTCGCTAAGAGGGAGTGTTGAACATGTAGCGAAGAATGTCTTCTTGCATGTGCCTTAGCCAGTGAAGACCTTGAATTGTCCTTCTCCCAGTATGAGTGCGAGCTCATGAGTTAGATTGCAATTATGATGAGCTATTTCCAGTATACTAAAATAATCATTGAGTTAGTATGTGTAGAGTTGGAGCTTTAGTTAAGTGGAGTCTTCATCAGTTTGACTAAAGAACGTGGTGGCAGTTAGCAGTTCAGTTAGAGTTAATCTTCAGTGTTGATTGAAGGAAGGATGAGTTAAGAACTCCAGTGTTGATTAGAGAGAGAAACAGTGTTAATCTCAGTTAACTTGTCAATCAGAACTCGAGTTCTAAATTTGAATTGGGTCTCCTTGCATGTTCGAATTGGATCTATAAAGAGGAGAACGTAGGCACATGAAAATTCATTGTTTTAACTTTTGTACACAAAAGTTTTTGTGACAAGACAGAGCTCGCAAGCTTGTGAGAGAGCCTTGTTAGTGTAGAGCGCAGGAGTTGCTTCCAAAGAAATAGGAAGAACAAGTGCGCTTGGATTTAGGAGTTGGTTGTGCGCAAAGAAGAGGAGTTGGGTCCTAAGAACTAGGGTTTCCAAGTGCATAAGGAATAGAGAATTTCATATGAAATAGGAGTTGATATGTGTTAGAGAATAGGGGCTCATGTGTGCCTGGAAATAGGGCCCTAGTGCACAAGGATTAAAGAGCCTCTAGTGCGCAAAGTTCAAGCAGAAGTGAGCACGTTTTGCAGAGCAAGTCAAGGAGGCAACAAAGGAACAATTGCCTGCTAGAGACCCAAGATTAAGCAAGATCTAAGCTAGCCAAGATCAATTGTATCAGCTAAGATTTGTGTGAGAAGCAAAACGCTTTCTCAAAAGAGACAGATTGCTTTGTAATAGATTCAATTGCTCCAAGAGCAATCAATAAAATAGCCACATCAAGCAATCAGGTTTTCCCTATTGGGTTTCCTGAGAAAAATAGGCGTGTCAATTTGTGTGATCTGTTTTTATCTCTATGTTTTCATTCTGTTGCTTATAAGTTGTTAAGAGCATATTTTTAAAAATCGGTCGACATAAACCGAAAATCAGTCAAACCGGCCACTTCACTGGCAAATCTAGTCGTATCGGCCACAAAACCAGGTTTATGCCACCATTTCACCGATTTTTCACAAAAACCTAACCGGCTAGTTTATGAGAGAACTCGTCAGTTTATGGGTAGACCGGTTGGTTCATTGCCATGGTTGTCGTGGACCCACCGGGCTAGTTTTTGGAAGCTTCTTAGGTGGTTTGGAGGGAAACTAAGGGTTTTTTTCCCTCCAAAAACATCCTCTCCAAGCCAATAAAAGGAGGTCACCCCCCTCATTTGCCTCGCACAAATCATTTGGATTTTTTGTAAGTTTCATTGGGAGCTCTGGGGAGTGTTAAGCTTTTGTTGGAGTAGTCATCTTGGAGGTTTGGAGTTGGACTTGGAGCTATTTTGGAAATAGTTTGGAGTTGTTAGTAGAGTTGGCATCTTCAAGAGGAGGCTAAAGAAGCTAGTTTGCATTTCTAGGTAAGGATTTTCACTTGAAAAATTCAATATTTCATTGTTTTCCATGTATTTAATTTTTTTGTGTTCTATGCTATCAAACTTTGTAGGCTAAATATGCCTTTTTTTCCTAAATTTATCTGAGGTTTTCCATTTTTATTAGCTGCAATTTTTTTTAATTGGCATATTTCTTTGTAAATTTCAATTATTTCTAGTCACCATGGCTCCAAAAGCCAAGGACACTACATGGGCTCATTGTGATGTGATTGATGGAAAAATGATGTGCAAATTTCACAATAAATCTATTGGAGATCGAGGTATTCTCAAGTTGAAACAACACTCGGTTGGAATAAGAGGCCAAGTAAAGCCATGTGAAGCACCAAAGGAAGAGTTAGGTCTTGTTAGGGCATAATATCTTGCCAATTTTGAGAAGTTTTAGGAGAATAAAGCCAAGGAGAAGGCTATCCAAGAAGAAATTGCAAGGAAGAGGGAAATATTACAAGCCATCAAAGAGAATGGGTATGATGATTTTGAGATTCAAGACTCTTCTATCCCTTCCACCTATGACCCCTTTCACTATGTTCCTCATGCTCTTGGGTCTTATCATCAAGGACAACAATCTAAAGGAACAAAGAGGACGAACATCCAGAGTTATTTCTCATCCTATGCCAGCATTGCCTATGCTAATCCCACTTCCTCCCAGCCAAGACGTCAACCCACTTTGGATGTACATTGGAAAAAACAATGCAAAGAACCTTCTTTTCAATACATTGCTAGATGGTGGTATGATGTAGATATCCCATTTAATGTTTCTCAATCACCTTATTACAAAGTTATGTGGGACTCTGTTATAGTTGCAAGGAAGGGCTTCAAAGGCCCTACTATGCATGACTTGAGGGGAGCACTTTTCAAAAGGAGATTTCTTCCATTGATGAGTATTTAGCTGAGTATAAAGAGTCATGGCTCATAACAGGTTGTTCCATCATGTCAAATAAATGGACCGATGGAAAGAATTGCACTATCATTACTTCTTTCTTGCCCTCAAGGAACAATGTTTTTGAGATCAGTTGATGCATCTGATAAGGTGAAGGATGCAACCCTTCTATTTGAGTTTTTGGATGAGAATATTCAGGAAGTAGGGGAGCAGAATGTTGTGCAAGTCATCACATATAATACCTCAAACTATGTTCTTGATGGAAAGATGCTCGAGTCCAAATATAAGACCATATTTTGGACTCCATGTGTTGCACATTGCATAGATCTCATGCTTGAGAACATGGGCAAAGTGGAGTGGGTAAAAAACACTATAGAGTATGCCAAGTGCATTACAAAATACATCTAGAACCACTCATGGGCATTGAGCCTAATGAGGAAAAACAATGGGGGCAAAGAGCTTGTTAGACCTGCAATTAAGAGATTTGCAACTCACTTCCTCACGTTGCAATGTCTCAATTCTCAACAAAAAAACTTGCAGAAAATGTTTTCTTCTGATGATTGGATTGGAATCTCGATGGGCTCATAGACAAGATTACCAAGACACCAAAAAGAAAGTTTTTGACAATTATTTTTAGAAAAGGTTTGCAAAGCTTGTGAAAACTATCGAGCCCCTTGTTAAGGTACTACAGATGGTGAATGGGGAAAAATTGGCCATGGGCTACATTTATAAGGCTATGGACCAGGCAAAGGAGCAAATACGGGCAGCTTACAAGGATAAGTTAGCTAAATATGGGCGTATATGAGAGATCATTGATAACATATGGAACAATCAACTGCATTGTCCTATACATGCAGCTGGGTATTTTTTGAACCCAAAGTATCATTATAAAACTCGGCTAGGAGATCTGCAGGTTGGGGAGATCAGAGATGGATTGTATGATTGCTTGGAGCGCATGGTCCCTAACCATGCAGATCAGTTGGAAATACATAGACAACTTATTCTTTTCAGTATAGCAACTGGTACCTTTGGCAAAAACTTGGCAAAGATAGCAAAAGATGTGGATCAACTAGGTAAGCAATTCAAATTTGTTTTTATTTTAAAGTTCAATTGTTTACAAATTTACAATTCAAATTATCTGTAAATACTTGTAAATAAGTAATGAAATGAACAAAGTTACTAATTGATGTATTTTTCTTTGTAGCACATTGGTGGGAGTCATTTGGCCGCCAATGTCCTCAATTGCAAAAGTTTGTAGTTAGAGTCCTCAGTCAAACTTGCAGTGCTTCAAGTTGTGAGCACAATTGGTCTATTTTTGAGCGCATACACACAAAGAAGAGAAATTGTTTGGAACAAAAACGGTTAAATGATCTTGTCTTCGTGCAATACAACCTTCAACTATGGCGCAACCAAATGATGAACAAAAGACCTGATCTAGATCCCATTGGGTTGGACAATATTGATAAAACATCAAAATGGGTGGAGGAGGTTGAAGATCTCGAGTTTGATGTTGATTTTGATATTGACATGGCATCAGGGGGCGATGAAGTAGATTTTTTAGCGCCATCAGAACCAAAACTAGTAGTCGCATCAAGCAAAGGCAAACAACCAATGGAAGGCACTAGTCGTGCAACTCGACCAACTCGTACTTCCATTAGGTCCACTTCTATTGTTATTGGTAGCAGTGCTACAACTGAGGTTGCGGATGAGGCTGAGGCATCCTCAGCCTCTAATCCAGGTAATGTTTATGTAGCTCCTGTTGATGATCCTATGTCTAGTAGTGGTGATGAATTTGATCATGATGAGGAATGATCATGTTGATCATTGATATGTACCAGTAGACTTGTAGTCTTGTAGTAGGCCAATGGCGCCATAGCTTGTAGCATTGTTTTTGGACTTTAGGCCATTTAGAGCCTCATTGCTTATGTATTTTGTTGATGATATGTATTGCACTCGGTGCCAGTTTGAGATATTCACCTTTACATGGTATATAAATGAGCAACCTTTACATATTTTGTCTCTATTGGTTTGGAATCATGGTTTTAAATTTTAAAAATAGTTTTTTCATTAAAAAATAATTATTCCATGTATTTTTTTTAAATCGATTCATTGAGATCTGACTAGTCTCGGTTTGACCGGTTCCGATTGGAAAACCGGTTTATTAGGTGGACCGATCCAGTCACCGGTTCCAGTTGTTAAAACTATGGTTCAAAGGCTCTGTATCTTGATGAAAGATAACTAGCTTCAGTTTTCAGTTATTCATCCAAGTAGTTGCAGAGTTTCATGGAAATTTCCGCAGGTTTTTATTCATCAGTGGCATCTGGATTTTTACTTGTGAGGTGTGGAAATTGAGACCATAATATTTTTCTAATGAGATTTCCATTGGAAAGAACAAATTTGTGTAACCATTTTAGTTATCCTGAGAGAATAACAAATTGTTTCAAACAAATGAAGAACCCTAAAGAGAGATTCGTTGTTTGTACTCTGCCCCCTTTGAATTTTCTTACTAAAAAAATTATGATAAGGAGCTTCAGAAATTCAATGATTTAGACTCGTTGGTCTCATAAAAACAACATTGAAATCACAATTTCTTCGAAACATGTGTTCCCTCTTCATGTAGTGAATCGAACTCAACAAATTAGCTTCTCATGGTGGCTTCATTAATTAGCTCAATCACTAGTACTCCCCTTTAATCCATCTATAATGTGTGTTCATTTAACTCTCTTTCTAACAATGGCTCCCACTATCAAGGCAGTTGACCTCTCTATTATATATTGCAACTACAAACATGCTTTCACCCAACAAACAAATATGGCAGCTCAATCCTTTATGGCTAAGATCCCTTGATGGCAACATGATGATCTGTTGTTGTACACAACTCTGATAGCTGGTGACTCCTTTCTTCAATCGATTTTCCTATCAAACAATAGCTAGGTTGATATGTTTCGAGCTACTCTAATACCATATTATGATATGCAACAGATCCCACTCAATGACAAAACCTTAGATAGGGTGGATTTGTGGACACATGTAACCAAACATAAGGAAGAATAAATACAATAACACACTTTGATATTATGAATAACCAGAGCATTTATTATTATGGGATTCACTTCTCTTGTATATATATCAAAAGCTAAGATATTTGTCTGAAACCCTAAAAATCTAATAATACCCTAAAAGCCTATGTTTTAGCTTAAGCCACTAAGGTGACTTTATTACAAAGGCAAGTCTTATATTCTAACAATGTCGCTAGTTAGTTAAAAAGCAGGGACCACTTCGTGAGATGGGCTAGCGATAATATAATTCAATGAATGAGTTGGAAAATAAGGGATGGTGGTCCAACTAAGTGCTAACCCCAACTAACACCACATAATATGAATATTATGATGCCAAATTCATAATCATTGTCAAACCAGGAGGTAACTCCTCAAAACTAGAATGTGTATTAGCTGAAGAATGTACATGCTTATATAGATGGGAGGTGAGGCTATTGGGATTCAGCTCCCAATGACTCTTGGCCTTCCTTATTTCCTAATAATAAATAATATACAAAAATACATGTGCACACCCATCCATAGGATTCGGTGTCAACATTCCCCCCTTTAATCCGAAGGGATGTTGGTGAGTCCAAGCATCGATCTGAACTTTTCAAACTTTTCTCTTCCAAGTGCTTTGGTGAAGATGTCAGCAGTTTGCTCATTTGTGGAACAATGATGTAGATGGATGGTTTTTGCCTGAACATGATGTCGAATTAGATGGTACTTTGTATTGATGTGCTTTGTTCGATCATGGAACTTTGGGTTCTTGGCCAACTTTATTGCAGAAGTGTTGTCGATCATGAGTGGTGTGGAATACATTTGTTTCATCTGCAAATCTTCCGGGATTTTCCGGAGCCACACAATTTCCTTTGTTGCTTCAGCTGCTGCCACATATTTAGCCTCGGTCGTGGAATCTGCTGGAACTGACTGTTTGCGTGATCTCCATGAGACAGCTCCTGATCCAAGACTCATGGTGTAACCTGTAGTAGACACCCCTGTTTCTTTGTCGCCATCAAAGTCTGAATCAGAGTATCCGGTCAAGTTGAAGTCGCCTACTTGTGTATATTTGAGTCCAAAGTCTTGAGTCCCCTTCAAGTACCTTAGCACTCTTTTTGCAGCAGACCAATGTCCTTCACAAGGTTTTTGCATGAACCTTGAGAGGATTCCAACAGCAAATGAAATGTCAGGTCTGGTGGTGGTCGGATAGATAAGACTTCCTACAAGCTGTCTATACTTAGTTGCATCCTCAAATTCCTTCCCTTCAATAGATGTGAGCTTCAAGTTTTGTTCCATTGGAGTACTTAAGGGTTTACAGTCATCCATGCCAAATTTGTTCAAGAGATCTCCAATGTACTTCTTTTGAGAAAGAAATATGAATTTAGGATGTTGAATTACTTCAATGCCCAAATAGTAATGAACATGACCCAAATCAGTCATTTCAAAACCTTTCTTCAACTCTTTCTTCATGGATGCAATATAGCTCTCATTGTTTCTTGTTATCAAAAGATCATCTACATATACCACAAGATATACAACTGTTTTTCCAACTTTCTTAACAAACAAAGTTGCATCATCAAGATCAAAATGTTTGAAATCAAGTTTTAGAAGATGCTCGGTCAATTTCTCATACCAAGCTCGTGGTGCTTGCTTAAGGCCATACAAGGATTTTACAAGTTTGCAAACTTTGTGTTCTTGACCCTTTATCACAAATCCTTCTGGCTGGGACATATAAACTTTCTCTTTTAGATCTCCATTCAAGAAGGTTGTTTTTACATCCATCTGATGGACTTTCCATCCATTCTGAGCTGCTAAGGCAAAGAGAGTCCGGATGGTGGTCCATTTTGCTGTGGGAGCAAAAGTTTCTTCATAATTGACTCCTTCTTTTTGTGCGAATCCTTTTGCCACAAGCCTGGCTTTGTGCTTGTCAAGTGAGCCGTCTGCTTTGTACTTGTTCTTGTAGACCCACTTATAGCCAATTGGTTTCGTTCCCAAAGGTGGATCAACCAGCTTCCAAGTGCCATTCTTTATCAAGGCATCATACTCCTTCTGCATCGCTTCTTTCCATTCATCATGAGAAGCGGCTTCTTTGAAGGAAGTTGGTTCATGATCTGTAGACAAACTCAATTCACAGTTATAAGCAACATCCATATCAACAGGAGAATCAGAATTATCTACATCACCTTCGATTTGTTGAGTGGAACTTCTTGTTCCTGTTTTCCAACCTCATCAGGATGAACATTCTCCAGTGTCTTTGTCAGCCATTTGGGAGGACCTTTCTGAGATGGCCCAGGCTGTTCAGTTGACTAAGTTGGGATTGATTCAAGATTCAATCTCCCAATTCTGTCAATCACATCATCCAATGTGTCATCCATGGTTGTTTCTTCATGTGGGGGAGAGAGTGCTTCAGGATATGATTCCACAGTTTGATTCAATATCGGAATTCCCCCTTCAAGGTGTGGAATCACATTATCAAATTCTTGGAAAGACTTTGCATGTGTGAATCTATCCAGGCGATCAAGTTGCCGCTCAACAACCTTGTCACTCTTGGAAGATTCAAGAAATATGACATCTCTTGCTATCACAAACTTCTTATTTGCTTCATCATAGAGACGATATCCTTTGGAGGTATTGGAGTACCCAAAGAAGATACATTTTCTTCTTCTAGCACCAAGTTTGTTCCTTTGACCCTTGGGTATCAAGGCATAACAGGTGGACCCAAAGACCCTGAAATGCTTTACCGAAGGAATGTGGCCATGCCACATTTCAAAAGGATTTTTGTTTCTAATTGAACTTGAAGGACACCTATTCTTTATGTAAACAGCACATAGAACTGCATCAGCCCAAAACATCAATTTTACATTCTTGAAAAATAACATGGAGCGGACCATATTTAAGATGGTTCTGTTCATTCTTTCAGCTACACCATTCTGTTGTGGATTATATGGCACTATTGTTTGATGTTTGATTCCATGTTGACGAAGATAATTTTCAAATTCATTTGAGGTGTATTCTTTTCCATTATCAGTACGTAGAGAGCCAATATGTGTTTGTGCATCATTTCCAATCCATGCATGAAAATTCTTGAAAGTTTGAAAAGCATCAAACTTATTCTTCAGTAAGTAAATCCAACACATTCTGGTGTAGTCATCAATAAATGTCATCATGTATTTGTTTCCATTTGCAGAAGAAATAGGCATAGGGCCACATAAATCTGAATGAACAAGCTCAAGTTTTCTATGTTCTCTGGAGTGTGAATCATGAAATTGTTGTTTGCTATGCTTTCCTAGAATACAAGCATCACATTCCTTGGGTTTTCTAGGAATTGTAGGCAGTCCATTAACACCATTTTTCTTCAACAAACGAAGGCTTTCATAGTTTAAGTGTCCAAATCTAGCATGCCATAAAAGACTTGATGGAAATGTACCTTCATCATGATGTGAATTGAATGCAAAGTTTTGAGCATGAGCAGATGAACCTTTCAGCTTCAAGAGTCTCCCTTCTTCTATTCCCTCCATGACAAGTGAGTGATCTGATGCTTTTCTGATCTCTGCCTTGCCATCAAACAAGTGAATTGAGTGTCCTTGCTGCTGGATTTCGATCAGGGACAACAAGTTTCTCTTCAACTACAGGAGGTATAGAACCTCATGTAGGATATGATCAGGAAGACCAGGCAGTTTAAGCCTGACTGTGCCAAGCCCTGATGGCTTGAGTTTGGATTTATCTGCGAAATATACTGCTCCATCAACTTTGTCAGTGAATTCTTCAAAAAATCTTTTCTAAATGTCATGTGACATGTTGCTCCTGAATCTAGCAACCAATCATCTCTCCATGAAGTAAATGAAACATCAAATAGGTTTTCAGTTACTCCATTGTTACAATGTGCTAGAACAGAATGAGCTGATTCAACTGGTTTACCTTTGTCTTTGTCATCAGTTTTACCTCTGTCTTGATTTGTTTGTTGCTGAGCTTTAGATTGTCTGCCCCCCTTTTCTCTGAAATTTCTTCTTCGTCTTCTGCTTTCTCTTCCTTTGGATGGACCTGAAGCATGTCTCTTTTCTCTCTGTGCCAAGTAGGCAGCCTCTTTAGAAGATGAAGGGACTGTCATCTTCTTTTGAAGGAGGAGAGAAAAACCAAAACTTTGCTGGAAAAAAAAATCTGAAGAGGAAAAATTTCTGCTATACAAACTTTCAATTCTTGAAATCTGCTCAATTAGAGGGGACAAAAAAACTTGCTGGAAAAATATTCTGCTCAAAAAACTTTTGCTGGAGACTGAATTTTTTAAAAAAGGACTCTTTGCTATAAACTGAATTCTGCACAAAAAAAAATGTATTTTTTTTTTTTTTGTTTGGGGAAAAATTTGTATGTGAAAAGGTGGAATGGTATGAATGGGAGGTATTGAAAAGGGCGTAATGGGAATAATAAAAGGAATTATATGAAATGGTGATGGGGGGGGGGGGGGCGATATATAAAAGGAATCGGAATTATAGAAGGAATTATATGAAATGGTGATGGGAGCGCATTACATGACAACACATAATGGACATACCATACAACGCATCACACAATATAATACCACAGCGTTTTATTTACATTGACAGCGTTGGATTATAATACAACCACGTAATAATAATGCAATGACAACGTTTATTTCAATACCATGTAATGACAACGTTTGCGTTACAACTAGCGTTGATATTAAATGAGGGGTCGACGGGCCATGTAATGACAGCGTTTAAATAATACAACCAACGTTTAATATGACACATCTCATAGACAGGCGGTATTACTATTGACAGACAACGTTTAATAGACTGATGTATTAATAAATACAATGAACAACGTTTTTAAACAGCGTATAGATGGAAGACAGTATGACTGCGTTGAAATTACAATACGGACAGCGTTGTATTATAGCGTTGATAACATAACCAGAGGCAGCGTTTAAATATGTAGAGGCATCGTTTAAACCAGAGCCACGCTCCCACACTGACTTAAAAAAAAATGCAGTCGACGTTGAAGGTTAGGGTGAACGCAACGGAGCGGTGTTTATGGAGTGAAGAGTATTGTATGGAACGCTGTAAGGAGGTGTGCAGCGATGTAAACAAACGAGTGAAGGGCTTTAATACCAATGACAGTGCGTATTGCAATTGAGAGGAGATAAAACTCAGATGGTGGTGTCGAGGGCGTTCACTGGTGGAGGGCGCAGAGAATTTATGTCATAACGCAGAGATATAGTATTGAATGGAGGGCGTAGACCAGTGAGGTATATACAGCGCTTTGTATATTGAATGATGGAGGCGGTGAATTGATATCGATTTGTGGGAGATACCAAGCGCAGGGTGATGAGGGAGTTGAGAAGGCGTTGGGTAGGGAATAGGGAGAGGGAGGTGAGTGAGGGAGAGGGCGTAGGGCGCAGAGGGAGAATGGAACAGGGATGAATGGAGAGGGCGCAAGGATGGATGGAGAATGGTGGAGGCCCAAAAGGGCGTTACAAATTTTTTTTTTGAAATGGAATCTGCAGAATGACAGAGTTGCAGGACTGCTTGAATGGCAGAATGGCAGAGCTGCAATTTGCAGATTGACAGACACTGCAATCTTCAGGAGCTGCAGGAGCTGGAGCTGCAAATGTCAGTGATAAATAGGGAAATTTTTTTTGCAGAATAACAGTCTAGCAATTAGGAGCAGCAGAAAACAATTAATAAAATTGACTGAGCAAAGCATAGGGAGTTACACCACAGGGCAGAAATGCCAAATGTGGGGCTGGCTTTGATACCATGTCAAACCAGGAGGTAACTCCTCAAAACTAGAATGTGTATTAGTTGAAGAATGTACATGCTTATATAGATGGGAGGTGAGGCTATTGGGATTCAGCTCCCAATGACTCTTGGCCTTCCTTATTTCCTAATAATAAATAATATACAAAAATACATATGCACACCCATCCATAGGATTAGGTGTCAACAATCATTACTCTCAAGTGCATTCACTTCTAGAAGACTAGTATAATCCCCCTTGTACATGATTTTTATATAACAAATTTCAAAGCTATTCATCTAGTGTGTGTTCATGTGTTAATGGTCTATGTATAAATCTCCTTCTATCTTCACGCCTTGTATACGTTTTTCTTAGCTACACAACTCGAGAGTTCTACATATTCTACTCAAAAACTAGCACCATTACTACTCTATGGAATACAAGTCAAATTAGGTTTCCCATTCATGGCTGGTGACAATATCCATGAAAAGAATCGGTAAGGAGGTTCTTATTTAAGTGTCTTTGAATCACTGGTGCAGTATTCATATTTGGAATGAACAACACATATTTCCATCAATTCTTGGGAATAAGTCTTCCAAATTGTTTTTAAGATGGAAGCTAAGCTACTTAAACTTATCCAAGCCCCTCAAAAGAAACCTACTTCTTTTCCTTGGTCCTCTACCAAGGGGCAACCTAGCAACACTGGACCAACATGAGCTCTTGTAGCTCTGCATTGGACACAAAAGAAGAGAAAGTGATGTTCCTATCATGGAAGGTATGGACATTCTAATGAGGAATGGTACTACAAGCAAAGTTCATCAAGAAGGCCTAACCCCTCCTCACCTAAGTTACCTAACATGTCCCTACCCCCCCATGTCTCATATTCTTCAAGTCAGACACAACACGTGCGTGACATGTGTCCCCCACGAGCTTGACTCATGTCATGTGCACAAGGCACGAGTCAAACTTGTGTCGAACACAAATCACACGCGTGTCACAATTGTCAAACATGTATTCGTGGAAAAGCAATACCTGCGGGCTTTAAAATTGGTCTCCGCCCTTGTTTTTATTCAGTAGGTCGAGGTTTTGGAGCTATGGGAGAATTTGGAGTGCCACTCAGAGAAAGTAACAAACGTTAGAGGAGATTCAAAGTGTTGGTAAGTGGATTTGCCATCAATATTTTTTTATTTTTGCCACACTAGACCATTTTTCCTACAACATTTTGTTTTACTTACAACAGTATGTTTTTATTTTTATTTTTTACTTACAACAGTATGTTTTTTCATGTCATAGCATCATGCTCAAGCAAGGGAAGCTCAAGGGGAGGAATGCCCCTACTAGTAATGCCCCCCCTCCTTTAATTTCATCAAGTTCTGCAAGTGTTCCATCTGTTGGGAGTGGGGCTGCAACAATATTTTCAAATGTTAAAACAAAACATTATTTTAGCAATATAACAAGCTCAAGAACAAAAGTATCCATCTTGTAATTATGTTACTAGACATCAAGGACCAGGGATCAAGTTAAAGGCAAGAGGAAATGCTCTTTGGACAAGCAATTTTTAACACAATCTATTCAAGAGCAACTACTTTCAAGTTAAAGGGCATTTGGTTGCTTACATTTCTGAGCTGAAGACATCTAAGGAGATGTATGATAAGCTGGTGAGCATGTTCAGGGCTAGCAATGTTAATCAAATCCTCTTCTTCAAGAACCAACTGAAGAATATCAAGAAGGGTAAGGATGAATCTATTCAATCCTATTTTATGAGGCTCACTGAAATCATGAATAACCTCCTAGCTCTTGGGGAAGCAATATCTGATCGAGAGATGGTTCTTATTGCACTTGGAGGTCTTCCCCGTGATTGGCATGTATTCAATACCACTATTCTCAATAATAATGTGATTCCTAATTTTGATGAATATTGACGAGATGCACTCAAGAGGAAACAAGAATGATGGAGTATGCCTCTAATGGTAATGGAAGTGACCCTACTGCCTTCGTCACTCATGCAAAGAAAAAGAACCATGGTGGCTCGAGAAATCAAAACCATGGTAGAGCGGGGCCCAAAGGAAGGAAGGGAATATTTTACACTTGCAACAAGACTGGTCACTATGCAAGAGAGTGCCCTAAGAGAAGGGACTCTCCCAGGGATGATGACAACAACAACTCGAGAATGAATGGCAGGAACAACAGGTTCCAAGGAAAAAGGAAGGTCAAGAATGGGAAACCTTTCAAGAGGTCAAGAAATTCCAGGTACGATGAGTCTAATGTTGTTGATAATAAGAGAAATGATTTTATTATTGTATCTGCCCTCTCTGCTGCATCTCCACCCTACACCCTAGATGTCTGGTCAATTGATAATGGTGCTTCAAGGCACCTCACTGGTTATAAAGAAGCCCTTTCTGATTTGGTTGAGAAGGATACTAATCTAGAAATTATCCTTTGAGATAATGCCACCTATCCCTTGAAAGGGACATGGACTGTGACCCTCCATTTATCTAAAGGTCAAGTCACCCGATTGCAAGATGTGTTGTATGTACTTGATTTGAAGAACCTTGTGTTCATTTCGGCAATGGAAGACAAAGGGTTCAAGGTGGCATTCATTGATGGAAAGGTACTTATCTGGAAGAAGAACTTCAAAAAAGCTCTTTCTATTTGTTTTAGAGTTGATACACTCTACCAGGTTGGAGGAAGTCCATTGGGGGCTATGACATGTGATACAACTCTTCAAACAGAGTTATAGCACTGGAGGTTTGCACACCTCATTACAAAGCCCTTCCCGAAGCAAGGAAGGTGGTGACAGGGATTCTACATAAGTTCTATTCAAAAATTTTCACACTGGTACCCCTGCGCTGCTCAGGAGAGGGCTGTGTAACCCCAGACTGGGTGACGCAGTCCCTGCGTTTTTGGCCCGCGTAAGCCTTGATGGCCTCCTGCTGCCTCTATGCTGCCCTTTCTGGGCCTGTGTAGCACCGAAGCCCTTTGCACTGCACAACTGCTACTCCCTCTGTGCTGCTCTGACTTCTGCTTCTCTGCCTCTTGCTGACACTTGGCTCTGGGATCAGATCATCCTTTTAGCCAATACTACCCCTCATTGTAGCTGAAACACTTCTGGAAATTCTTAGCAAAGCGTGCCCTAGAATTCCAAGTTAGTCTCAGTGCCCTGCCTCTGTGTGTGTGTTCTCCAACTGAACCCAAGCCTTTCCTTTATACTTTTCTCGTTGGGAAACCAATGATTGTGATCTAATCTTGATTCGACTGCTAAGATTAAAATAAAGCTTGATCTATGTGACTTAAGTCATTTCCATCACATGTTTAAATTAATTACCTTTAATATTTTAATTTTCCTAAGTTAGACTTAGGGTCCTTAATTAAAAATATTAATTAATTAATTAATTTTTTGTTAAAACGGATGGAATTTCTCAAATCCCTTTCTGGGTCTTGGAGATCTCATGTACTCTAGTCCCTCCACAAAATTTTGGGAGCTAGAGCACATTTGAAGCTACCCCAACACTCAAAATCTCAACACTCCCTCTTAGCGAGGAAAGTGCTCTAGCACAACACTACTTCACCTCGAAGTTCTGCACTGATTTCTGGTGTGGGTCTTTGCTCTAATGCTTGGCCTGATGTCCTTCATCACTGCACTGCTGCTGCTCTCCCGTACTGCTGCCCATGACGCTGCCACCACCACTTCTACATCTGTATAGCAACTCCCTCTTAATCTGCTGCATTGGGCTGCCAACTGCTGCACTGCAACTCAGTTGCCAAGAGAAGCAACTGAAAACTCCCACCCAATCTTTGACAGATAAGTCAGTTGGGCTGCATCCTCATCACTGAAGCTCCATAGGCTGCTGCTCTGCGCTGTCCTTGTGAAGCCACTGCGCTGTTGCAACTCTACTCTATGTAAGCCAGCCTATACTGCGCTGTTGAAGTCACATCAGCCCCTCTGCGCTGCTCCCTTCAACTTCCATCTCTGCCTCTGCTCCATCTGTGATTCTCTGCACCCATTGATCCACTTGTCACGCTACTGTCTTAAGGCTCCTGTAGCACGAATGTGATCCAAGAGTTGGGCTACTCAAGGATCCTGACACCACTCTGTAGTTGCTCTATAGATCCATGTCGCCCCACTTTCGTGGTTCATGAGCGCTCATGGCTACGTCATCTTCGAAGCCATCGCCCGCCACAACAGCCTTGGAGCTAGAAGCTTCCTTGTCCTTCTTCTTATGAGGACAATTGCCGACGAAATATCCTAGTTCGCCCCATTGGAAACACTTGATCTTTGATAGATCACGCTTTTTCCTCCCTTGCTGCCTCTTTGATGCCAAGGCTACATTTTCTTCCTCTTCCTTCTTCACTTTACTTGATCCAGTGCTGTACTGTCTCTTGGTGAACCGACAGAGTTCTTCTTGACGGAGGATTGCCCACATACTGTCCTAGTTGGGAAGGTCCGCTCTGCCCAAGATACTTTGGAGAGAAGTTTCCCAGTCCTCTGTGACTGCATTGAGTGCAGTCCTCACCATCACATCATCCTCCACTTTCGCTCCCATGGCAATCATTTGATCCTTGATCGCCTGTAATCTGAAAAGGAAGGGTTCGATCTCTTCTCCCTTGGCCATCATGAATAACCTCATTTGATTCTCCATAAGCATTATCCTTTGGACGGATCTTCCGTCATATAGTGAGGTCAAAGCCACCCACATATCATGAGTCGTTGTCTTCTCGGCTATGTGAGGCACTACATGATCTTTGACACCGTCCATGATGAAGCACTTGGCGTGTGCCATTGCTTCTTCATGCTTCTCTAGGAGCTTCACATCGGTTAGCGTGGCCAGGACTTTTTCAGCATGCTCCCTCAGATCGTATGCCTCCATGACTACCAAGATTCTGGCCTTCTAGACTACAAAGTTGGACAGACCGTCCAACCTATCCTGAGCACGTAGTCCGTGAGGTGCCATCTGCTCAACAAATTTGTTGGAACTAATCCTTCTCTCTATGCTAGAGACTTGAATCTAGGGTCCTTGGCGAGAAAGGCACCCTCTGCTCCCTCTGACAATTGACCTCCTCTCTTGGAAGCCTACCAAATCACAACGAATCAGCTCTCTTCGATCCTTTGATCAAACTGCAGATTTCTTAGTTGGAAATCCTCTGAGAAGCTGTTCTCCTCCCACTCTTTGTCAGCTAGTGCTCAGGCTAATTTCTGCACCTTCAGAAATTTAACCCCACCAACAACTACTGAAGCTTTGCAGCACTCCTTCCGGTACTCTGAATCAATCACAGTCTCAGGACTGCGTCACCCTAGCTAGCCTCTGTGTGAGCAGACAATCCCAACGCTGCCTCCACGCTTCCTTTGCGAAGTAAGTACGCAGGCCTGCGTGGAGACTGCATCACTCTGGCCTTTGCGTGGCTTTGATTCCCTCTGCTGCTACGCTGTCCTCTATGGCTCGAATTTCTGCGGCCGCTGCTGCTTTCTTTGATGCTTTCTGCAGCAAGGATTCTTCAGTTTTCTTGCTAATGATTCAGCCAGATCTGTGGTAGCTCTGCTACCATGTGAAAATTTCTGAATATTACTTATGGAGAAACCCTGCTATTAAATCTGGTTATACTTCTCCTACTTAATCAAGTTATTAATCTGAAATTTCAGCATTAACATCGAAGTAAACACATTAGCAGTTCTTCACAGATACAGATCTAAAATGAATACATGCACATAGACAAAGTGACACACAAGATTTTCTGGACAACTGTCCCTGTAAAAACCCAATGCAGGAAAATCGGTCTTCTGGCTGCTGGAGGGTTTTTATTATTAAGTAGATTCTAAGTACAACAATCTGGGCACCTTACTGGTTAACCCGATGGAGAAAACAATAATCTGCAGCAATACCTCAGTTCCGGAGACGGAAAACATGATTGATTCACACCCTCAAACAGGATTTACAGAACTCAGCCGCTTTCTATCTTCAAAAGCCCCAACGCTGCTCTGAAGCCCTCTGCGTCAGCGCTGCTAGCCTGTTGGAGCCCCTGCGCTGCTCAGGAGAGGGTTGCGTAACCCAGACTGGGTGACGCAGTCCCTACGCTGCCTTTGCTTGGCCTGCGTAAGCCTTGATGGCCTCCACCTGCCACTGCACTGCACTTTCTGGGCCTGCGTAGCAATTACGTAGCACTGAAGCCCTCTGCGCTGTGCAACTGTTGCGTAGTTGCTGCTTCCTCTGTGCTGCGCTGACTGCTGCTTCTCTGCCTCTTGTTGACTCTTGGCTCTGGGATCAGATCATCCCCTTAGCCAATACTACCACTCGCTGCAACTGAAACACTTCTGGAAATTCTTAGCAAACCACGCCCTAGAATTTCAGCTTAGTCTCAGTGCTCTGCCTCTGTGTGTGTGTTCTCTAGCTAACCCCAAGCCTTTGCTTTATACTTTTCCCATTGGGAAACCAACGGTCGTGATCTAATCTTGATTCGATGGCTAAGATTAAAAGAAAGCTTGATCCGTGTGACTTAAGTCATTTCCTTCACATGTTTAAATTAATTACCTTTAATATTTTAATTTTCCTAAGTTAGACTTAGGGCCCTTAATTAAAAATATTAATTAATTAATTTTCTCTTAAACCGAATGGAATTTCTCAAATCCCTTTTTGGGTCTTGGAGATCTCATGTACTCTATTCCCTCCACAAAGTTTTGGGAGCTAGAGCACATCCGAAGCTACCCTAACACTCAAAATCTCAACAATGGAGTCCTTGATAATGATGTGGACAAGGTCAACTCTTTGATGATGTTGATGTGGACTGCTTGATGAGGACTTCTTTATGATGATATGGATTTCTTGATGATGTGGACTCTTTGATGATGGTATAGACTCCTTGATGATGAACTCTTTGATGATATGGACTCTTTGATGATGTGGACTCCTTGATGATGATTATATGGACGAGAATAACTCCTTGATGAGTTGAACAACATTGACTGGACCTTAGAAGACTATGATCAAGAGGGAGCTAGCACATTCTCAAGAGATAAGTACTTTATTGATTGTTTCTATTATTGTTACATTATGAGTCTCTTGTCTTTGTATATCTTGCTTGGATGTATCTGTTCTTCCATGACCTCCTAGCAAGGATTGGAAGGACATAATGAAGATTGCCAAGGTGTGGAAATTGTTAGAAATGGATGGAAGAACAATGTGTCAAGAAGACTTGTGATTGAATGGGCTTTGGAATCAGAGGGAGCAGACAAGATCAATCCAATTGAAGCACTTTTCTGATCTATGTGACCTCTAAGATGATGATGGCTAGAAGTTTTAAAGAATGATGTTTATCTAAATATGATAAACATAAGAGTGCGTTGATTGAAGAACTATAAGATTTAAGGTTGCTGAAATTTTCTTCTTTGAGAAGCCACTTATTGTTTGATAAATACGACCATTGTTGCTTATATTTGCTTCTGTTTGAAGCCACTTGGTATCTGCTGGATTCGACGATTGTTTCTAATTTTTTCTATGAGAAGCCACTTGGTGTCTGCTGGATTCAACCATTGTTGTTGATGTTTGCTTTTGTGAGAAGCCACTTGGTGTCTGCTGGATTCGACCATTGTTGCTGATGCTTGCTTTTGTGAGAAGCCACTTGTTGTCTACAGGTTTCAACCGTTGTTGCTGATGATTGCTTCTAGGAGAGGCCCCGACAGAAGCTGAATGAACAACTAGATGCTGTTGTTTGCTGAAATGTTTGATAAAGTATTGAGATCCATGGCTACTTTTCTACTGTCGAGTTGATTGTTGATGTTTATGTGAAGAAATTGGAATGACTGAGAATTCCCTTGAAGAGGGATCATTGATTACATAACATCATTATTCCTCCCTTAGACTGTGTGTTGTGAGACGTTGTGGTTAGGGAGATGCATTGATATGATGATTCCTCCCTTAGGCTGTGTGCTGTGAGACCTTGTGGTCGGGGAGATGCATTGAAATGATGATTCCTCCGATAGGCTGTATGTTGTGAGACGTTGTGGTCGGGGACATGTATTGATTTGATGATTCCCCCCTTAGGCTGTGTGCTGTGAGACGTTGTGGCCGGGGAGATGCATTGATTTGATGGTTCCTCCCTAAGGTTGTGTGTTGTGAGACCTTGTGCTTGGGGAGATGCATTGATTTGGTGATTCCTCCCTTAGGCTGTGTGTTGTGAGACCTTGTGGGTGGGGAGATGCATTGAGATGAGTTGGATGCTATGTATCTTTTCTTATGATGAGACTGATGATCTCTCCCTTAGGCTGTGGGCTGTGAGACCTATGATTGGTGGAGGAGATTGATCCTGACAGAGAGAGAGATTTGTATTTGTGATCTCTTCCTTAGGTTGTGGGCCGTGAGACCTATGATTGGTAGGGAAGATTGATCTTGAGAGAGAGAATGAAAAGTACCTCCTTGGCTAAGAGGGAGTGTTGGAAAATATGGTAGCTATGGTCGGTATTTTCATCTTGAAAAGAAATTGGAAATCTGAATTTTTAAATTTGCCTCCAAAATCTTCAAGTTGGCCTCATATTGTTTTAGGTCGGCTGGGCCCCTAAGAGACACCCTTTCGACCCCCTTTAGATGGCTATATAAAGGAGAGCTTTCCTTCTCATTTCAAGTTTCAACTACATCAATTTTGTCTTGAATACCTCTGAGCCAACGAATTTCAGAAGTAGATAAGGAGGGTTGAAAATCTGAAGGAGGGCATGGACTTGGATTTTGATCTTGGTTCTTGGTTACTGGTTTGGCTATTATCTTGCTATGGTTATTTCTGATGTATTGATGAATTTGAAATTCTCTCTCATATGGAAAGAATTTTCTTGGTTTTCCCCTTGTGGGTTTTGCCCTGGCCTCAGGCCCAAATTTTCTGTGTCTCTTGTGTTATTGTCTCATGGTTATCTTTACTGCTCTCTCATGTTTTATGGTTGAAATTTTCTTGTGTGTAACTGCTTAATGATTTTGTATGAATGTTATGTGGAATTAATTCAAATTGAATCATTAGAAGTAGTTATCGTGCTGAAGAACATTGTTTCTACTGTGTGCCCTAGAAAATTCAACAAGAAGGACAATTCAAGGTCTTCACTGGCTAAGATACAAGCCAAAAGACCTTGCTCGCTACATTTTCAACAGGGAATAGTAAAAGGCACTGAACAATTGGTGATAAATCCAAATTGATTATTTGAATGGTAGAATAGAGATGACAAGCCAAAGCTATTATTAGTGCGCCTGTCTCGGATTTTTAGTTTCATCATGTAGATTTGGAAAAATCATTGAAGGAAATCTGGAAAATCTGAAAACAGTGAATGCAAAATTTCCTTTGAAGCTACATTTATTTAGAATCAAGATGTCTATTTAATACACAATGTGTAGCAACATAAACAATTTGAGATGTCTCATCAGACAACTAGTAAAACTCAACATTCGGGTGTTGCTGCAGTTGATCAAACTCAGGACCTGCGTTGTGGTATTCATAATTTTCACAAGAGGATTCCAAAACCATTTTGTTAAGCAATCTGCCTTCTAAATACAAAGATTCATTTTCACTTTTAGTTAGATGTCTTCACAAACTCTAGCAGATATGGTTTCTGTTCTCTAGGTGTCTTCACAAACTCTAGAAGAACCATTTCAGGCAATACTTGGGAGCTAGATCTTTAAGAGGGTTATGAGGCAGCTTGATGCAGCTCTATCTGTCTAAGAGCTGTTTTCAAAGAAGAAGCTTTTGAAGAATGTTTGATTCTGTTTACTTCTGATATTTTGTTTTCAGTTAGTATGTGTCTGTTTTCAGTATTGTAAACCTTAAAAAGGGTGTGTTAGAATATAAGGCTCACCTTTGTAATAAAGTCATCTTAGTGACTTAGGTAAAAGACAGCCTTTTATGTTATTATTAGTTTTCTAGGGTTTTGGACAATATCTTGTCTTTTGATCTGTATATAAGAGTAGTGAATCCCATCGTAATAAATATTCTGGTTATTCATAATATTAAATTGTGTTATTGTATTTATTCTTCCTTATGTTTGATTATGTGCTTCAACCCTGTCTGGGATTTTGTCATGGAGTGGGATTTAGTTCATTTCATAACAGTCCCGCTACATTTTCAAGGCTAAAGTTTCTTCCTTTTGTTCCTAGTTTATGATTTTTCCCCATTCTCTTCACTGCTACTCTGAACCTAGCACAACTTTCAATCTAACTCTTGCTCTAACACTATTGATCATCAATGGTCATTGCAGTTGAGTCATTTTATTTCCTCGAGTGATGTTTTGTTTTTCATATTTTGTAGTTCCAAACATGTTACAGGAGGATAACTTTACTTTAAAACATAGAACATTCTAGAACTGATGTGTTACTAAAACCTCATATTGGCTGGCAGATTATGGAAAGGATTTGTGCACTTATTTGAAGTACTGCAATGAGGTGATTTTTGCTGGTTCAAAGATGTCATATGATGAGGAAAACATCATTAAACATTTCTGGAAACTGTACGAAAAACTGGAAAAAGAGGTGAGTCAACACTCCTGACTCTTGAGCATTCCATATTTTTAGCATCTTGAATCTTTCTAGAATGTTAATAGATGATTTTTTCTTCCTATCGAGTTATAAGCTGGCACAAAGATCTAGTGCACTCTTATCTGGATTTGGAATTACCTGTTGTGTCATCTAAGTATGGCTATTTGGGAAATTAGAACTGATCAGAAGTGGTCATTATATGACTTGATTATGAACTTAGCTTGGTTCCAATTGTCACTTTGTCCTTTGTCGGGCTGGCCAGATGTTGAACTTTCTCCTCTTTTTTTTGGTGTAAAATACTTCTTATATTCAAATAAATAAATATTTTCTGGTCGGGTGTCTTACATTTTCCTCTCTTTTTGTTTGTAAAATACTTATATTCAAATAAATATATTTACTGTTGAAAATGTAGCGAGCAAGGTCTTCTGGCTATTTCCTTAGCCAGTGAAGACCTCGAGTTGTCCTCATGAGTTAGACGTCTGCTATGATAATTTTTTCCAGTTTACTGGTATAATCATCTAGATTACATGCGTAGAGTTGGAGCTTCAGTTAAATAGGAGTCTTCATTAGTTTGACTACAAAACAAGGTGGCAGTTAGCAGTTCAGTTAGAGCATGTTAGTCTTCAGTCTTGATTGAGGGAAGAGCAAGTTAGATCTTCTGTGTTGATTGGAGAGAGCATGAGTTAACAACTCTAGTGATGAGGCCCATTTCCTAGATAATAGCATACCCCAAGCATCAGGAACATTAACTACAACTATGTCCATCACGATCATAATGTCAGGGTAGACAGACAAATGGACTTGTAAATCCTTTATTAACCCATGAACCTCGATTTTCTTAGAACCCATGGCACATATGTTGTAGTAAGGCCTATAAATCCTTAAATTTAGCTGCTCCATGACCCTCTTAGTCATAACACAAGCCGAAGCGCTCGAATCTAATATGAAATTGTACAGCCTCTAACCATTAACCATCAAGGTAATGAAGAAAGACTGATGCTCATTGTTGTAAGAGTCCATACTTTGCAAATAGACAGGAGCATCCTAGTAGACAGTCTCAGGAGCCTTTTCTTGAGCAACATTAATACGAGGATTCTCAATGGCATTTAATAACTTATCCTTTTGGGATGAGATTTTCAAAACCTCAGTGATAGGAACCCCGATTTTGGAATTGTTCAACCATCCACCCAAGTCAATATTCATTCTAGAGGCGGGGCTAAAATTTCAAAGGGGAGCATGACTATCACTTTGATCTTTATCCCTTCTTTGATAAGTGAGCCCCTTATCTTTCACAATTTCTAAAATTTGATCTAGAGATGGCCTTTCGCCAAATAATTTAACCGACATATCATTGTCATGGTCAAGATTATGATACTGTGGGAAGATGCGAAAGGCCTGATATGATGACTATGCTCTGTAACCCTTTCCCAATTTTCATTTGATAGGTGATATTCCCTACCAACGACATTAACCTGGTTACTTGCCCTAAACACCCCACTTTCCGCAATTCTCTTAATAGTGGGGCAAGTAGCTTCTTCATGCAAGGCATCACAAGCCCTACAATATGGAGGAGCATCCTCAACAAGATTGTAAAATTCAAGGGGATTTGGCATTCGATGTTCATTAGATTGCCCTGTTCTCTGCCAATCATTATCATTTCTATTGTTATTATTTCTATGTTGGGAACTTTGAGCTTGTGACCTTTCCATTTGGACCAACCTAGATTGCATGGTACTTATCTCTTTAGCATGGTTAGAGATTAATTTTTCTTGGTTAAGCTCCATGCTTTCAAGCTTTTGAAGTAACTTCTGCATATGATCATCTTTAGATTCCTTGACTTCTTTACCCTTAGGCTCTTTTAGCTTTGTGGAAGTTCTATCAAAGCCCAAAATTTCAGATTTCCCAGATGCCTTCTTATCCTTCTCAAGCACTTCGACTAAAGTTTGAAATGCCTTATAATCAGGGATTTTACCACGTCTTAATTCATAAGAGGTATCAACATTAAAAGCATCAATGTAGTAGTCACAGAGAGTTTTATCAGGAGGTTTATAATCTTGAGGTAATTCCCTAACAATACCATTGAACCTTCTGTTAAATTCCTCAACGGTTTGATTTTTTTAAATTTTTTATGATACTTAGGTCTTTAACTAGGTGCATTTCTTCCCTCTTTTCTCCAAACTTATCCTTTAAGGCATTAGTAAGAGCTTGTAATGAATTGAAGGAATGATCAAGTCTTTCGGTGAACCAATCTAAAACATCCTCTTCCAAAGAGAGCACAAAGAGCTTCATCGTCGCATCCTCATGAGTAGCATTAACACCACCCATTTTTTAATGAAATGCCTAAAGCGATTAAGATGATCTTTAGTGGTTACCGCATTATTTCCTTGGAAAGAAGGTAATTTATCCATACCTGTATTAGGAAGGTCATGTGGGTAACCTTGAATGTTAGCGAAATTGCAAGGAAGATATAAGTCATCCATGATGTCTTGTTGAATGGGATTTGAAAAAAGTGAATGGATATCAGAGAGAGCTTCCTGTCCAAGATTATCAAGATGTGCATGGGAAGAGAGCCTGTTTAATCGAGCTCTAAAAACCTTTTCAGAATCTGGAGTGGGATTAATCAGGATACTTGGATTCCTTCTAGTGAAAACCCTTGTAGGAAGTGAATGAAGTGGAGTTGCCACTTGGACAAAAATCTAACTCGACACTTGAGATGAAAAGAGGAAGGATATAAGATGAAAAAAAGAGAATTGTCGTAAAGCCAAGGTCCAATAAATTGGTCCTTGGCAATGACGCCAAAAAATGTTGTTGCACCAAATGTTTAGGCACTGCGACAACGACTCGGATTGGGGGTTGGCACTCTGATCCCCAATATCTCTGTTTGAGCTGTCTCCCAATAACGGACTAATGGGGGTAGACCCTATGGAAATGGAATGAGGGAAGATTAGTTGGGAACCAACCAATCTGGGAGACACAACTAAGCGACCAATACTTTTTTAGATTGCGCAATATTTTGAAGGATTCAATTAGATTTGAGGAAAATGATACTAGTGCCTTGTGGAGTCAACTAATCTTGCGAAGGAAATAAAGGCCAAGTAATGGATGGAAAACTGTTGCAAATGATTTGATTGTCTTGTATGCAAATGCAAATCTTGAAACTATGTGAAATGCAGGGGCTTGGTTAATTTTAGTTAAATGCCTGTTCTAAGTTTGATCCCTTAATGTTTCTATCAAGCAAGCTTATGCTTGGAAGCAAAATCTTTAATGTGCAAGTACTATCTTAGTATACAAATGCTAAGTGAAATGATGTGATGGTGGAAGGAGGGCCTAAAATACGAGTTATTTCTGAAATATGTTGTCAGTGTCTTTTTTTTTTTTTAAATGATCTTAATGTGAAAACACTTATACCAGCATTGTAAAATATGAAGTTTGCACAAATAATTACTGAAAATACAACATGAAACTAATGTAAAATGTTGGAAATAAAACACTTTATATTCAGAAACCCATTTGTATAAGGTACTCAATCAGAGATTATTAGATGCATAAGTAAAGCTAAATAAGTCTGCTTGACTGAGCGTGTAAAAGAAATGTACTTCAAGAATTAGATTAAGTGTTTAAATTCATATCACAACTAGGTGCAAAATCTGAAATATCAGTTCTAGTAATCTATTGTTAAAACAAGTGATAATGCCAACAATTTATTTTAAACTAGTGGTCCTATAACCATGTAAGATTCATATTTTTTCTCTTTGTAATAGCAGAAACTTCAAATGACAAGCTGATAACTAATAATTCGGAAAATTTCTGAGTTTAACTATTCCCAATTCAGTGATGCATTTGATCTTAAAACTCATAAATAAATTACTGAAAAAACAATCAGATAATATTCAGAAATTTGTACCCTAGCATTCAAAAGTTTCTGAAAAATAAATCTATTTATACAATGTACTAGAGTAAAAGATGCAAACTAAATATGCTGCTAAAATCTAGCTAATTGAAACTCTATGCTAGTATTAGTCTTGCTTTCAATCAGATAAATGAAATGGGGGAGGGGTTAAAAGGATGTATACCAGTCAGCCCCTAGGGGCTTGAAAACACTTGGAGATAAGCTGCCCAAGTCACTGAAGATCTTCAACTCTAAATGCCAATTCATAATTTTTTTTGAGATTTTTTTGTTTGTTAAAATTTTAAAGGAAATTTTTAGTGAAAAATTATGGTGAGAGAGGGTGAAGGAAGAGAGGCTGAGAGGGGGATTCCTTGAGGCCGAGAGAGGGAGATAATGGAGGCCGAGGAGAAATGGAGGCCGAGAGGGAAGAGGCCATGAGGGAGAGGGAGAATGTCGCGAGGGAGACTTTAAAAACTTTAAAACCCACGGATTTTAAATGTTGGATAATTCAATTTTTCCTAGGACCCAAATTAATTAAATTTCTGGCTTAGTATTTTTTAATTTATTTTAGCCAAAAAATTTAATTAATTGACTGATGAGGGGATTAATAGTTTTTCCAATCCTCTAATATTTAGCCATGGTGTCTAATTATGATGGACCATGCACTAAATATTTTTTACATCAAGATATTACAATTTAATACACGAAGGGGGAGCACTCGTTCGTTATAGACCCTCAAGATTTACCCATTTCCACGACACAAAATGTGATCTAGTAGACTAAGTGATTTGTAATAAAATAATCTAACCAAATAGCTAGAATTATTCCCAAATCACATTTATAGAGACTCGATAAATAACGCAAGGACTCATCTAATATCCTGATGACAAAATCCACCCTACCTTTGGGGTGATGTTGGAGGGAAAAATCTGTCGATCATCCGTGTCTAGAAACACACATGAATCGGTGAGACGAAAAACCTCTTAGGATAGAAATCATCATCCGAAAAATAAACTTACCTAGGTTGTTACATACATTTGTCTTACTAGGATCATTTACATTAAAAAATGCAAAATGAGTTTAGAAAAATCCAGTGTACATATAGTTGATAATGATGAATCTGTGGATCCTCTGAGTGCTCGGGCATGATGAAAATCTTCGCGAAGAAAATGTATAACTCTATGGGGTAGTTGACATGGAGTGGTCAACAAGCACAATTTAGATTTTGACAATGATGAAGCAATGCCAAATATATGATTATCATCGATCTCATGCACTTGACAGAATAAGAATGAAGAAAAAGTGTCCCAAAAAAATTCTATTTCTCAAACATAACAAACACAAGAACCAACTACAAAATATATTGCACCTCATCCAAGGAAGGTTGATAAGACCCAGGACTGGATAAAATAGAAAAATAGGCCTATAGTTCCACCTGCAACCATGATGAGGAAATTACAACCTATTGCTCTAAAGCTCAAAGGAATCATAAAAAAATATAAATTTAATGATACTTGTAAATTCCAACAATATTTATAACCATATAGACATCAATTTCACTAAGAAATTAAACCTTTTTGTGTATCCCAACGTCCTTTGATGGGGGTGTCAATGCAACAAATATATTACTAATAAATAATAATATAATGAAAATAATAGTAGTACTAGTAATAAAAATAAATAAATATTAGCTCGATGAATCATTAAGGGTCACAAAGTAGTGAATGTATACTATACATAATTGCTCATTATAATTATCATTTTTCAAACAATTATTCATTATTCAATGTTCTATTATATACGTGGAGAATTACTTTGTCAATTAGTAATGTAATAAGCAGGGATTGTTCATCCAATCTCCAATTATTAGTTAGGTGCATAACTTGAATCGATGAATTTATTAGACTTGTTCATTTATGGCCACCAATGGTATGGATGCATGATGAAAATATTTGCGCAAGAAAATGTACGACTCTATGGGGTAGTTGGCATGGAGTGGTCAACAATCACAATTTAGATTTTGACAATGATGAAGCAATGCCAAATGTATGATTAGCATCGATCTCATGCACTTGACATAATAAGAATGAAGAAAAAGTGTACCAAAAAAATTCTAGCTCAATGGAATCACAAAAAAATGTAAATTTAATGATACTTGTAAATTCCAACAATATTTATAACCATATAGACATCAATTTCACTAAGCAATTAATTTTTTGTGTGTATCCCAACATCCTTAAGGGGGGTGGCAATGCAACAAACATATTACTAATAAATAATAATATAATGAACATAATTGTACTAATAATAAAAAATAATAAATATTAGCTCGATGAATCATTAAGGGTTACAAACCACTCAATGTATATTATACATAATTGATCATTATAATTATCATTTTACAATCAATCATTCATTATTTAATGTTCTATTATATATGTGGAGAATTACTTTGTCAATTAGTATTGTAATATGTTCATTCCAATCTCCAATTACTGGTTAGGTGCATGATATGAATTGATGAATTTATTAGACTTGTTCATTTATGACCACCAATGGTATGGATGATGGTTCTGTGACTATTTATGCACTTGATGGTAATCTGATAGAATATTTTCCTGGAGATAACACACACTTAAGAGATGAATAACAGGTAGCTTAAATCCATAAGACCGTTGTTTTGCAGGATCTTGACCCTATCAATGAAGCAGAGGGAGATGCTTTCCTTGATCCATCAATTAACAGTACCATATATAACAGTGCACCACAAAGTATGGCTGAGGACAATGTAGGCTTGTGCCAAACAGATTGCAAGGAAAGTCCCACTGCAGGAGAACTGGAGTGTTCCTTGAGGACAGGAGTAAAGAAAGAGATTGAATCAGGATTCCCAAACATACTATGGAGGGAATCATCTGGATTTAAAAAGGATAGGAACAGTGGTTTGGAAAGTATTATTTCTGATATGGAACAAAATGGATTTCATTATATTCTTCCCACAAAGCGTCATCCTCCTGATACTTATCTCAGCTATAAGAAGAAAAAAATAAATCGAAAATTTGAGGCTTTTGTCCATGCAGATTACTACATTTTGATTCGTGCTTGTGCAAGAGTCGTTAAAGTAAACACGTATGCTCTACATAGTTGTGTGTTGAATATTGAGAGAAGACTAAGTTGGATTGAAGATCGTGTTATAGGTGTTCTACAGGAAAAATAACTAACTTGCAACCAGGAATGGTTGAGATTTTTATCACAACACTTGAAATGTATCTCATATTTCTGTAGATAGCTAAGAGTTTTTTTTTGATTCACTACTTTTGTAATGCATGCACAATCTTTGGTTATCTTTTCTTCAGTCCCTCGAAGGGAAATTTTGTTTTTCGATTTTGGTATGCCTTCAATATATATTTTTTTGTGACCAATATGAAGTGCTTCAAGAAAACTTTTGCTACTAGTTCATTAATTACAGGGAATGGACTAGTTTGACGTGTTTATCTGATTTTTCTTTATTTCCAATTATGTTGCTTTCTGACTTCCTAAAACTTCTTTTTGACATCCTCTTGTTGTAGTATCTGGATATAGCTATTATTCTTTTATCCACAAAAAGAGTGGAAGGAAATGCATGTTTGGTTTTGCACTTGTAGTGTGTTAATATATTGAGGCACTAAGTACTTCCAAATTAAAAGAAAGTTCCTTGTCTATCCCTATTAATGGATATATTAGTGTACGAAGTCAAAGTATTGAATGCAAGGAGGCAAGTCCAAGTGTTCAGTTCACTCGAAGATTTTTTGTGATCTTGTTAGTTGTTAACTTTATTTTTTCTGTTCACTTTATTAATATTGTTCAGATCTTGCTTTCTTTTTGTTATATCTGTTGCCGTTCCTAAATTTATTTTATTCTGTTCACTTATTGGATTTATTGATATTGTTCAGATTTTGATTTCTTTTTCTTATATTTGCAACAATATTCATTTGCATACTTTCCATGCTTATTTGTAATGTTGTGTGTATTCGTCCTCTGAGGCCAATGCACATGCTTTTTTACTATTGTACTTTGTACCTATTGTTGAAAATTAGAAGGATCTGGTTTTGCTAATTTTCTCAAATGATTGCCGTAAGAGGTTTGATAGTTCTTAAGTGTAACGTTTAGATATGAATGGATGGTATATCAGATTGCCACTTTTAGAGACAAATTACCTACTGAGTCATGTGTTAACGAAGCTCCAACTACAGAGGATCATATATCGATGGTAAGAGATGTTCGTGCTTGGCCAAAGTCGAATTCATTTGTCCTATTTATAATTTCAATAACTTATGCTACTGTATAAAGAGGCTACTGTGAGAATTACTATTTGTCTGAGTTGTGAGGCATTTACTTGGAGCCTTAGTTTTGTAAAACAAAAGTATTTATTCATTCTATTTATTTATTATTAATTTTTTTAATACATCAAAAATAATTTTGTTTTAGATAACTATACATTTATTCTTTTTAGATTTGATTTAACAACATATATATTATCTTAATGTATTTCAAATAAACATAATAAATATCAGGAATACTTTGTTATTGTAGCTTTGTTGTGGTGCTTCTCTTGGAATTTACCCAATTGAATATGCCACGCTGCGAACCAGGGAGAGCCTATCCAGCGTCCTAGCCCAGGGAACCTCCAAAGCTTCACGAACCCTCCAAGCCAAGTTTAGAACTGCACTTGTAGTGTGTCCAAGCTCTAGGTGTCAAGCACCTTCCCAACTTATTGCTCCAAGAATCAAATTACAAACTTTCCATCCCCATTCCTCTTTCAGCCTATATTCAAAACCAAACTCTCATGCAATCCTCCACTCCAAAACCAAAAAAAAAGTTTCCGCCCCCAAAACTAAAGCATCTCCTGAGATATATCCCCTTCCAAGAGTCTACCTACCCCCTTTATTTTTATACCCGCCTCATCAATAATGACACTCTCAAAATCTCTCATGCTGATCCCGATAACATCTCTTTCCTACCTCTCTCTCTTCATGCCTTAAGAACCTTAGGCTTTCCCTAAGGCACAACAATCCACTCACTCAAGATTAATAAATTTGTTTTTAGGTCCAATAATTCATTCAATTAACACCCACCAATTAATAAATACTTGATAAAATAATCAAAGCTCAAAGTTGGTTCAAATCGATGGATTACATAAGAATTATATTTAACTTAAAATTAAATTAATCATAAGAAAATCCTTGTAATTACTTAATCATAGGAATAAGGGAAAATAATTTAAGTAACCACTGGTCAAGCTTAATGATTAATTAGAATACTATATTAATTAATTTTTAATCAACCTTCAGGTTTAATCATACATTGCATTATAATTTAACTATCATAGTAGAATATAGAATACTAATATATTGATGGAATAACTCCTACTTCTGAATAATATGTAATATTTGAACTAGCAATTGCATTGATAGGTGCAAAGTAATGCCGAATAAGTCTCTTACAGTAGTACAAAAAGTCTATTTTTTGTAAAAAAAATTAGAACCCCTTGAACTTTGTATTCATGCTCCCTTATAACCCTTTGAGTTTCTTTATTGGAACCCCTTGTGCTTTGTATTCATGCTCCTGTATGCATGATCCTGTATTCATGATACTTGTAAATTCCAACAATATTTATAACCATATAGACATCAATTTCACTAAGCAATTAAACCTTTTTGTGTATCCCAACATCCTTTAAGGGGGGTGGCAAAGCAACAAACATATTACTGATAAATAATAATATAATGAACATAATAGTACTAATAAGAAAAAATAATAAATATTGGCTCAATGAATCATTAAGGGTCACAAACCAGTGAATGTATATTATTCATAATTGCTCATTATAATTATCATTTTTCAATACATCATTCATTATTCAATGATCTATTATATATGTGGAGAATTACTTTTTCAATTAGTAATGTAATAAGCAGGGATTGTTCATTCCAATCTCAAATTATTGGTTAGGTGCATAACTTGAATCAATGAATTTATTAGACTTGTTCATTTATGGCCACACCTGATGCTAATCTAGTAGAATATGTTCTGGAGATAACACACACCTAAGAGATGAATAACATGCAACTTAAATCTATAAGATTTTTGTTTTGCAGGATCTTGACCCTACCAATGAAGTAGAGGTAGATGCTTTCCTGGATCAATCAATTAACAATACCAGATATAAGAGTGCACCGCAAAGTATGGCCAAGGACAATGTAGGCTTGTGCCAACCAGATTGCAAGGAAATTCCCACTGCAGGAGAGCTGGAGTGTTCCTTGAGGCGAGGAGTAACGAAAGAGATTGAATCGGGATTTCCAAACATACTATTTAGGGAATCATCTGGGTTTAAAAAGGATAGAAATAGTGGTTTGGAATGTATTATTTCCAATATGGAACAAAATGGATTTCATTATATTTGCCCTGCAAAATGTCATCCTCCTGATACTTATCTCAGTGATAAGAAGAAAAAAATAAATCGAAAATTTGAGGCCGTTGTCCATGCAGATTACTACATTTTGATTCGTGCTTGTGCAAGAGTGGTTAAAGTAAATGCGTATGCTCTACATAGTTGTGTGTTGAATATTGAGAGAAGACTAAGTTGGATTGAAGATCGTGTTATAGGTGTTCTACAGGAAAAATAGCTAACTCGCAGCCAAGAATGGTTGAGATTTTTATCACAACACTTGAAATGTATATTTCTGTAGATAGCTAAGAGTTGTTTTTGTGGATCACTACTTTTGTACATGCATGCACAATCTTTGGTTATCTTTTCTTCAATCACTCAAAGGGAAATTTTATTTCTCGATTTTGGTATGCCTTCAATATCTTTTTTGTTGTGACCAATATAAAGTGCTTCAAGAAATTTTTTGCTAGTAGTTCATTTATTACTGGGAATGGACTAGTTCAACGTCTTTATCTAGTTTTTCTTTATCCAATTGTTTCCAATTATGTTGCTTTCTTACTTTCTAAAACTTCTTATTGACACCCTCATGTTGTAGTATCTGATATAACTATTATTCTTTTATCCACATAAATAGTGGAAGGAAATGCATATTTGGTTTTGCAGTTGTGCAAGCATTGATGTGATTCTTTTTTTCTATACTGGTGATGGTAGTAGGTACATTGTTGCAAACATAGACACTAAGTACATCCAAATTAAAAAAAAGTTCCTTGTCTATCCCTATTAATGGAGAGTTACTATTTGTCTGAGTTGTGAGGCTTTTACTTGGAGTCTCATATTTGTAAAACAAAAGTATTTATTCATTCTATTTATTTATTATTAATATTTTTAATAAATCAAAAAGAGTTTTGTTTTAGATAACTATACATTTATTATTTCTAGATCTGATTTAACAACATATATATTATTTTAATGTATTTTAAATAAACATAATAAATAACATGAATGCTTTGTTATTGTAGCTTTGTTGTGGTGCTTCTATTGGAATTTACCAAATTGAATATGCCACGCTGCCAACCAGGGACAACCTATCCAACTTCCTAGCCCAGGGAACCTCCAGAGCTTCCCGAACCCTCCAAGCCAAGTTTAGAACCACAGTTGTAGTGTGTCCAAGCTCTAGGTGTCAAGAACCTTCCCAACTCATTTCTTCAAAAATCAAACTACCAACTTTCCTTCCCCATTACACTTTCGGCTTGCACTCAAAATCGAACTCTCATGCAATCCTCCACTCTGAAAGAAAAAAAATTTGACGCCCCCATAACTGAAGCATCTCTCGAGATATATCCCCTTCCAAGAGTCCACCTACCCCCTTTATTTTTACACCTATCTCAATTATAAAAGCTCTCTCAAAGGCTCTTGCGCTGATCCCCATAACATCTCTTTCCTACCTCTCTCTCTTCATGCTTTAAGAAGCTTAGGCTTTGCCCAAGGTACAACAATCCACTCACTCAAGATTAATAAATTTGTGATAAGGTCCAATCATTCATTCAATGAACACGCACCAATTAATAGATACGTAATAAAATAATCGAAGCTCAAAGTCGGTGCAAATCAATGGATTGCATAAGAATTATATTTAACTTAAAAATTAAATTAATCATAAGAAAATCCATGTAATCAATTAATCATAGGAATAAGGGAAAATAATTTAACAAACCACTCGTCAACTAATAAGTCAACTCTCATAGTAGACTATAGAATACTAATATATTGATGGAATAACTCCTACTTCTGAATATTATGTAATATTTAAACTAGCAATTGCACTGATAGGTGCAAATTAACGCCGAATAAGTCTCTCACAGTAGTACAAAAAGTCTATTTTTTGCAAAAAAAATTGGAACACCTTGAGCTTTGTATTCATGCTTCTTTATAACCCTTTGAGTTTCTTTAGCCTCTCACAATTTTGTGACTGAAATTTTTCCATATCCACCTACAATCCAAACAATAAACAATTTCTTAAAATGAAATATTAAACTAAATCTCAATTTTTTTTTGAATAAAATCTAACATTAAAAATAAAAACTAATTTAAAATTTAAATTAATTTAAATTAAAGTAATTAAATAAAAGTAATCTTAAATATAAATTAAATTTAAAATAACTCAAAATCCGCCCTATCTTTGGGGTGAGGTTGGAGGGAAAAACTTTTCCGATCATCCGTGTCTAGAAACACACATGAATCAATGAGACGAAAAACCTCCTAGGATAGAAATCATCATCAGAAAAACAAACTTACCTAGGTTGTTACATACATTTGTCTTCCTAGGATCATTTACACTACAAAATGCATAATGGGTTTACAAAACTCCAGTGTACATATAGTACATATAGCTGATAATGACGAATCTGTGGATCATCTGAGTGCTCGGGCATGATGAAAGTCTTTGCACAAGAAAATGTACAACTCTATGGGGTAGTTGACATGGAGTGGTCAACAAGCACAATTTAGATTTTGAGAATGATGAAGCAATGCCAAATGTATGATTAGCATTGATCTCATCCACTTGACAAAATAAGAATGAAGAAAAAGTGTCCCAAAAAATTATATTTCTCAAACAAAACAAACACAAGAACCAACTACAAAATATATTTCACCTCATCCAAGGAAGGTTGATAAGACCTAGGACCGGATACCATAGAAAAATAAGCCTGTTGACACCTAATCCTATGGGATGGGTGTGAATATTCAATTTTGTATAATAAATAATATTAGGAAATAAGGAAGGCCAAGAGTCATTGGGAGATGAATCCCAATAGCCTCACCTCCATGTATAAATGCATGTACATTCTTCAGCTAATACATATTCTGATTTGAGGAGTTACCTCCTGGTTTGACATGGTATCAGAGGCAGTCCCACTATTGGCATTTTTGCCTGTGGTGTAACTCCCTAGTTCCTTTGCTCAGTCAGTTTTTATGATAGTTTTTGTTGCTCCTATTAAAATTGCTATACTGTAATTCTGCATTTTTTTTGCCCAGTTCTATTTGTGCAGCCTCTGGAGATTCTACAATTCTGCAGTCCCTGAAATTCTGCAATTTGCAGTTCCAGGAGATACCTGCCATTCTGCAATTCCAGCAGTCCTGCAACTCTGCCATTCCAGATTTTTTGTAACAGGCCTCTCGGCCTCCCTCTTTCTACACTCCCCTCGCCCCCTCACACTTCCCTCACGCCTTAATTCCTCACATCTCCCTCACGCCTTAATTCCTCTACGCCCCTTCCTCCCTCCCTGCAACTCTCGCAAGTGCAGACATCACACATGACTCCCTCACTCGCTCCTCACTCGATCCCTCACCCAACTCCCTCACTGCTCTCCCCACCCGACTCCCCCACACTCCCTACGCCACTACCCCTCACCACTCTCCTCACCCGACTGCCGCTCCCTCCCTCCTGCCTCACCCGCCTCACTGAACATATTACAGTCTCCGCATTTAACATGCTCTCCATAATATACGCTGTCCATATATGTAACACGCTCTCCATAATATACGCTGTCCATATATGTAACACGCTCTCCATAATACGCTGTCACACAATACAGTATCAAATACCGCCTCTCCATAACACGCTCTCCATAATACCGCCCCTCCTTCATAATATTCAATACTGCCCATTTTTTAATACGCCCTTCCCATCTTTTAATACCAATCCACCTTTTAAATTTCGCCCCCTCCCACCCTTCAATACCATTCCGCCCTTCATAATACCGCCCCTCCACCACTTTATAATACCGCCCCTCCACCACTCATAATACTGTCTCCTTTATAAAATACTGCCCATATATAACATCGCCCCATTTATCAACAATACCTCCCCCTCCACCATATTTTCATATAAATTTTTTCTCCAAAAATAAAATAAAATTATACATATATTTTTTTGTGCAGAATTCAGTATTTGCAGCAAAGAGTTTGTGTCCTTTTAAATTCAGTCTATTTTCCAGGGAAGAGTTTTTGTCCCCTTTAATTGAGCAAATTTCCAGAGTTGAAAGTTTTCTAGCAGAATTGTTTCCTCTTCAAAAGAATTTTTTCTAGCAAACTAATGCATTCTCTCATCTCTATTGTTGGGGTGGTTCTCTCCAGCAAAGAAAACTATCTTGAATGGTCTCGGAAGATTAAACACACACTCATTTTTAATGAGTTGTGGAGAGGAATCTGTTAAAGACAAGAAGGAAATCCACTAGCAAAGCCCACTTCAGACAAAGAGCTTGCCATTTGGGAAAACAAGAACTGCAAGGCCTATGCCTTGATTGCAGCTTCCGTAAATGAAGAGGTGAGTCGCCACATTTCATCATTCTCAAATGCCTATGATGCCTTGAGCAAGCTAAAAGAACTCTATGACTCACATTCAGAATTAGAAAATGTTCAATTGATGATTAAGTTGTTCCGTCTTGAAATGAAGAATGATGATCCCCTTGCCTTAGCTTCAGAAGTTAGATCGATCATGCATGATATTGATAGCACTGGTGTAAAAATGGACATACCTCTCATAGCATATGTTAAGGCATTATATCCGACTTACTCACATTATCTTGAGTCTTTGCAAGCAAGTGGGAACCTTGTGCATATCACCTTTGATACACTTGAGAAAAAGTTTGAAGAAAGAGAGAAAGCTTTTGGGAAGATGACAGTCCCTTCATCTTCCGAAGAGGCTGCATACTTGGCACATAGAGAAAAGAGTCATGCTCCAGATTCATCCAGAGGAAGAGGTGGCAGAAGAGGAAGACGAAGAAGAAACTTCACAGAAAGGGGGGGCAGACAATCTGACAAATCCAATCTTCATTGCACACGTTGCAATAAAGATGGACATGATGCATCCAAATGCAGAACACCTTGGGAGAAAATTGAGCAGCAAAGAAATCAAGAAAAAGGTAAAACTAATGACAAAGAAAAAGGTAAAGCACCTGAATCCGCTCACTATGTTCTAGCACATTGTAACAATGGAGTAACTGAAGACTTATTTGATGTTTCATTTACTTCATGGAGAGATGATTTGTTGCTAGATTCAGGAGCAACATGTCACATGACATTTAGAAAATATTTTTTTGAAGAATTCACTGACAAAGTTGATGGAGCAGTATATTTCGCAGATAAATCCAAACTCAAGCCATCAGGGCTTGGCACAGTCAGGCTTAAACTGCCTGGTCTTCCTGATCATATCCTACATGAGGTTCTATACCTCCCTGAGTTGAGGAGAAACTTGTTGTCCTTGGTCCAAATCCGCCAGCAAGGACACTCCATTCACTTGTTTGATGGCAAAGCAGAGGTCAGAAAAGCATCAGATCACTCACTTGTCATGGAGGGAATAGAAGAAGGGAGACTCTTGAAGCTGAAAGGTTCATCTGCTCATGCTCAAAACTTTGCATTCAGTTCACATCATGATGAAGGTACATTCCCATCAAGTATTTTATGGCATGCTAGATTTGGACACTTAAACTATGAAAGCCTTCATTTGTTGAAGAAAAATGGTGTTAATGGACTACCTACAATTCCTAGAAAACCTAAGGAATGTGATGCTTGTATTCTAGGAAAGCATAGCAAACAACCATTTCATGATTCACACTCCAGAGCACATAGAAAACTTGAGCTTGTTCATTCAGATTTATGTGGCTCTATGCCTATTGCTTCTGCAAATGGAAATAAATACATGATGACATTTATTGATGACTACACTAGAATGTGTTGGATTTACTTATTGAAGAGTAAGTCTGATGCTTTTCAAACTTTCAAGAATTTTCATGCATGGATTGAAAATGATGCACAAACACATATTGGCTTTCTACGTACTGATAATGGAAAAGAATACACTTCAAACGAATTTGAAAATTATCTTCGTCAACATGGAATCAAACATCAAACAACTGTGCCATATAATCCCCAACAGAACGGTGTAGCTGAAAGAATGAACATAACTATTTTAAATATGGTTCGCTCCATGTTATTTTTCAAGAATGTGAAATTGATGTTTTGGGCTGATGCGGTTCTATGTGTTGTTTACATAAAGAATAGGTGTCCTTCAAGTTCAATTAGAAACAAAACTCCTTTTGAAATGTGGCATGGCCACATTCCTTCGATAAAGCATTTCAGGGTCTTTGGGTCCACCTGTTATGCCTTGATACCCAAGGGTCAAAGGAAAAAACTTGGTGCTAGAAGTAGAAAATGTATCTTCTTGGGGTACTCCAATACCTCCAAAGGATATCGTCTCTATGATGAAACAAATAAGAAGTTTGTAATAGCAAGAGATGTCATATTTCTTGAATCTTCCAAAAGTGACAAGGTTGTTGAGCGGCAACTTGATCGCCTGGATAGATTCACACATGCAAAGTCTTTCCAAGAATTTGATAATCAGATTCCACATCTTGAAGGGGGGATTCCGATATTGAATCAAACTGTGGAATCATGTCCTGAAGCACTCTCTCCCCCACATGAAGAAACAACCACGGATGACACATTGGATGATGTGATTGACGGAATTGGGAGATTGAATCTTGAATCAATCCCAACTCAGTCAAATGACCAGCCTGGGCCATCTCAGAAAGGTCCTCCCAAATGGCTGACAAAGACACTGGAGAATGTTCATCCTGATGAGGTTGGAAAAACGGGAACAAGAAGTTCCACTCAACAAATCGAAGGTGATGTAGATAATTCTGATTCTCCTGTTGATATGGATATTGCTTATAACTATGAATTGAGTTTGTCTACAAATCATGAACCAACTTCCTTCAAAGAAGCCGCTTCTCATGATGAATGGAAAGAAGCGATGCAGAAGGAGTATGATGCCTTGATAAAGAATGGCACTTGGAAGTTGGTTGATCCGCCTTTGGGAACGAAACCAATTGGCTGTAAGTGGGTCTACAAGAACAAGTACAAAGCAGACGGCTCACTTGACAAGCACAAGGCCAGGCTTGTGGCAAAAGGATTCGCACAAAAAGAAGGAGTCGATTATGAAGAAACTTTTGCTCCCACAACAAAATGGACCACCATCTGGACTCTCTTTGCCTTAGCAGCTCAGAATGGATGGAAAGTCCATCAGATGGATGTAAAAACAGCCTTCTTGAATGGAGATCTAAAGGAGAAAGTTTATATGTCCCAGCCAGAAGGATTTGTGATAAAGGGTCAAGAACACAAAGTTTACAAACTTGTAAAATCCTTGTATGGCCTCAAGCAAGCACCACGAGCCTGGTATGAGAAATTGACAGAGCATCTTCTGAAACTTGACTTCAAACATTTTGATCTTGATGATGCAACTTTGTTTGTTAAGAAAGTTGGAAAAACAGTTGTATATCTTGTGGTATATGTAGATGATATTTTGATAACAAGGAATAATGAGAGCTATATTGCATCCATAAAGAAAGAATTGAAGAAAGGTTTTGAAATGACTGATTTGGGTCATGTTCATTACTATCTGGGTATTGAAGTAATTCAACATCCTAAATTTATATTTCTTTCTCAAAAGAAGTACATTGGAGATCTCTTGAACAAGTTTGGCATGGATGAATGTAATCCCTTAACCACTCCAATGGAACAAAACTTGAAGCTCACATCTATTGAAAGGAAGGAATTTGAGGATGCAACTAAGTATAGACAACTTATAGGAAGTCTTATCTACCTGACCACCACCAGACCTGACATTTCATTTGCTGTTGGAATCCTCTCAAGGTTCATGCAAAAACCTTGTGAAGGACATTGGTCTGCTGCAAAAAGAGTGTTAAGGTACTTGAAGGGGACTCGAGACTTTGGACTCAAATATACACAGGTAGGCGACTTCAGCTTGATCGGATACTCTGATTCAGACTTTGATGGCGACAAAGAAACAGGGGTGTCTACTATAGGTTACACCATGAGTCTTGGATCAGGAGCTGTCTCATGGAGATCACGCAAACAGTCAGTTCCAGCAGATTCCACGACCGAGGCAGAATATGTGGCAGCAGCTGAAGCAACAAAGGAAATTGTGTGGCTCCGGAAGATCCTGGAAGATTTGCGGATGAAACAAATGTATTCCACTCCACTCATGATCGACAACACTTCTGCAATAAAGTTGGCCAAGAACCCAAAGTTCCATGATCGAACAAAGCACATCAATACAAAGTACCATCTAATTCGACATCATGTTTAGGCCAAAACCATCCATCTACATCATTGTTCCACAAATGAGCAAACTGTTGACATCTTCACCAAAGCACTTGGAAGAGAAAAGTTTGAAAAGTTCAGATCGATGCTTGGACTCACCAACATCCCTTCGGATTAAAGGGGGGAATGTTGACACCTAATCTTATGGGTTGGGTGTGGATATGTAATATTGTATAATAAATAATATTAGGAAATAAGGAAGGCCAAGAGTCATTGGGAGATGAATCCCAATAGCCTCACCTCCATGTATAAATGCATGTACATTCTTCAGCTAATACATATTCTGATTTGAGGAGTTACCTCCTGGTTTGACAAAGCCTATAGTTCCACTTGTAACCATGATGAGGAAATTACAACGTAATGCCCTAAATCTAAAAGGAATCATAAAAAAATATAAATTTAATGATACTTGTAAATTCCAACAATTTATAACCATATAGACATCAATTTCACCAAGGAATTAAACCTTTTTGCATATCTCAACATCCTTTAAGGGGGTTGGCAATGCAACAAACATTTTACTAATAAATAATAATATAATGAACATAATAGTACTAATAATAAAAAATAATAAATATTAACTCGATGAATCCTTAAGGGTCACAAAGCAGTCAATGTATATTATACATAATTGCTCATTATAATTATCATTTTTCAATTAATCATTCATTATTCAATGTTCTATTATATACATTATTATATATGTGCTTTATTCATTTAGTAATGTAATAACCAAGGACTGTTCATTTCGATCTCAAATTAATTGTTGTGTGCATAACTTGAATCAATGAATTTATTAGACTTGTTCATTTATGGCCACTAATGGTATTGTTGATGGTTTTGTGGCTATTTATACACTTGATGGTAATATGGTAGAATAGGTTCTGGAGATAACACACACTTAAGAGATGAATAACAGGAAACTTAATTTTATAGATCGTTGATTTGCAGGATCTTGACCCTATCAATGAAGTAGAGGGAAATGCTTTCCTTGATCCATCAATTAACAATACCAGATATATGAGTGCCTCGCAAAGTATGGATGAGGAAAATGTAGGCTTGTGCATGGCTTGTGCCAACCAGATTGCAAGGAAATTCCCACTGTAGGGGAATTGGAGTGTTCCTTGAGGCCAAGAGTAAAGAAGGAGATTGAATCATAATTTCCAAACATACTATTGAGGGAATCATTTGGATTTAAAAATGATAGAAACAATAGTTTGGAAAGTATTATTTCCGATATGGAACAAAATGGATTTCATTATATTCGTCCTGCAAAGCTTCATACTCTTGACACTTATCTCAGTTATAAGAAGAAAAAAATAAATCGAAAATTTGAGGTTGCTGCCCATGCAAATTACTACATTTTGATTTGTGCTTGTGCAAGAGTCGTTAAAGTAAATGTGTATGCTCTACATAGTTGTGTGTTGAATATTGAGAGAAGACTAAGTTGGATTGAAGATCATGTTAAAGGTGTTATACAGGAAAAGTAACTAACTTACAACCAAGAATGGTTGAGATTTTTATCACAACACTTTAAATGTTCTCATATTTTTGTACATAGCAAAGAGTTTTTTTAGTGATTCACTACTTTTGTACATGCATGCACAATCTTTGGTTATCTTTTCATCAATCCCTCGAAGGGAGATTTTGTTTTTCGATTTTGGTATGTCTTTAATATCTTTTTTGTTGCAACCAATATGAAGTGCTCCAAGAAAACTTTTGCTAATAGTTCATTTATTACCGGGAATCGACTAGTTCGACGAAATTATCTGATTTTTCTTTATCCAATTATTTTCAATTATGTTGCTTTCTGACATCCTAAAACTTATTATTGACACCCGCGTGTTGTAGTATCTGGATATAACTATTATTCTTTTATCAACAAAAAGAGTGGAAGGAAATGCGTATTTGGTTTTGCAGTTGAGCAAGTAGTGATGTGATTCTTTTTTTCTATACTGGTGATGGTAGTAGCTACATTGTTGCAAACATATGCACTAAGTACTTCCAAATTAACCACAAGTTCTTTATCTATCCCTATTAATGGAGATATTAGTGTATGGAGTCAAAGTAGTCAATGCAAGGAGGCAAGTCCAAGTGTTCAATTCGCTCCAAGATTTTTTGTGATCTTGTTAGTTCTTAACTTTATTTTTTCTGTTCACTTGATGTATTTATTAATATTGTTAAGATCTTGCTTTCTTTTTCTTAAATCTATTGGAGTTCCTAACTTTATTTTATTTTGTTCACCTATTAGATTTATTGATATTGTTCAGATTTTGCTTTCTTTTTCTTATAGCTGTTGCCATATTCATTTCCATACTTTCCATGCTTATTTATAATGTTGTATGTATTCATCCCTTGAGGCCAAGGCACATGTTTTTTTACTATTGTACTTTGTGCCCATGGTTGAAAATTAGAAGGATCTGGTTTTGCAAATTTCTTCAAATGATTGCCTTAATAGGTTTGATAGTTCTTAAGTGAAAAATGTAGATATGAATGAATGGTATATCAGATTGCCACTTTTAGAGATAAAAACCTACGAAGTCATGTGTTAACGAAGCTCCAACTAGAGAGGATCACATATCGATGGTAAGATATGTTCATGCTTGGCCAAAGTCGATAAAATATTTGTTCATTTGTCCTATTTATAATTTTAGTAGCTTATGCTATTGCATAAAGAGGCTACGATGAGAGTTACTATTTGTCCGAGTTGTGAGGCATTTACTTGGAGCCTCAGATTTGTAAAACAAAAGTATTTATTCATTCTATTTATTTATTATTAACCTTTTTAATACATGAAAAAAAAAGTTTGTTTTAGATAACCATACATTTATTCTTTTTAGATTTGATATAACATCATATATTTTATTTTAATGTATTTTAAATAAACATAATTAATAACAAGGATACTTTTTTATCGTAGCTTTGTTGTGGTGCTTCTCTTGGAATTTACCCAATTGAATATGCCACGTTGCGAACCAGGGACAACCTATCCAACTTCCTAGCCCAGGGAACCTCCATAACTTCTCGAACCCTCCAAGCCAAGTTTAGAACCGCAGTTTTAGTGTGTCCAAGCTCTAGGTGTCAAGCACTTTCCCAACTCATTGCTCCAAGAATCAAAATACTAACTTTCCTTCCCCATTCCTATTTCTGCCTCTACTCAAAACCAAACTCTCATGCAATCCTCTACTCCAAAACCAAAAAGAAAACTTGCTGCCCCCAAAGCTAAAGTATCCCCTGAGATATATCCCATTCCAAGAGTCCACCTACCACCTTTATTTTTACACCTATCTCAATTATAAAGGCTCTCTCAAAATCTCTCGCGCTGATCCCCATAACATCTCTTTCCTACCTCTCTCTCTTCATGCTTTAAGAACCTTAGGCTTTCCCCAAAGCACAACAATCCACTCACTCAAGATTAATAAATTTGTGATAAGGTCCAATCATTAATTCAATTAACGCCCACCAATTAATAAATACCTAATAAAATAATTGAAGCTCAAAGTCGGTTCAAATCAATGGATTACATGAGATTTATATTTAACTTAAAATTAAATTAATCATAAGAAAATCCATGTAATTAATTAATCATAGGAACAAGGGAAAATAATTTAACTAACCACTGGTCAATCTTAATGGTTAATTAGAATGCTATATTAATTATTTTTTAATCAAACTTCAAGTTTAATTATACATAACATTATAATTCAACTATCATAGTAGACTATAAAATACTAATATATTGATGGAATAACTCCTACTTTTGAATAATATGTAATATTTTAACTAGCAATTGCACTGATAGGTGCAAAGTAACGCCGAATAAGTCTCTCACAGTAATACACAAATTCTATTTTTTGCAAAAAAAATTGGAACCCCCTGAGCTTTGTATTCATGCTCTTTTATAACCCTTTGAGTTTCTTTAGCCTCTCACGATTTTGTGACTCAAAATTTTCCATATGCACCTACAATTGAAACCATAAACAATTTCTTAAAACAAAATATTATACTAAATCTAAATAAAACTTTGAATAAAATCTAACATTAAAAATAAAAACTAATATAAAATTTAAATTAAATTAATTTAATGTAATTAACTAAAAGTAATCTTAAATATAAATTAAATTGAAAATAGCTCAAACTATAATGTAAATAGATAAAATTCAAAGTTATATGCAAATATTATCACTCAAACAAAAATTGAAACTATTAAATTATAAAATTAGAAATCAAGGTTACTAAATCAAAGCTAAATACTATTAAATAATAAAATCAGAAATCAACGTTACTAAATCAAAGCTAAACACTAAGGCTTAAACCAAAATTAAAATAAATTTAAGCTAAACTAAATTAATTTTTAACTATAACTAAAGAAAACCAGTTATATAACTAAAATAACACAATTTAAATTGAAGTAAACTAACAAAAAGTGAATAACGATCATAGACCAAAAACTAAATAGCAATTATAGAAGTCCTAAAATAAAATGAAAGAAAACTATAAAAAGTTCGTTTATATGCTCTGAAGAGTCCATCACTAATTTCGTATTATCATCAGAGATATATTTAATTCCAAGCCCCTCTCTCTCTCTCTCTCTCTCTCTATATATATATATATATATATATATATATATATATATATTCCTTTATGTTGTTTTGAAGTTTAGTTAGTGCCATGATATTCCAACAATTTGATGATATCTCGGTTTCTTTTTGCAGAGTTCATAATACTCGAAAAGTTGCCCGGAAAGTTATATTCAAGAAAAATTATAAAGACTCCACTTTTAAGAATATTAGCCCAATTTTTGTCCTTCATATAAATACTTGTTTAACTATGATGATCATAGTTAATGCTCTCTTAAATTTTGATGATTGAGTTAATTGCTCTTGGATACAAATTCATCTCAATACAATATTGGTTGGATTATTGAATGAATGATGTCCTTAACATAAATGGCATCTGTTGAAAATGCAACAAGATGATGGAGCTTAGTGAAATGAAGTCGCCTTCACTAAGTGGGCCCGCAGGCTATTTTTGGCGCAAAGTCTATTTTTAGACTATGTCTATTTTTAGACATATGGAGCATGGTCTAGGAGTTGCAGTATGATATTATTGGATGATTGGTCGAGTTGGTAAAAATAGATGGACCTCTATTTTTAGACATACAGGTCGAAGTCTATTTTTAGACTGCCTGTCTAAAAATAGGTCAGTCAAATATTATTAGCCCTTAATAATATTTGGACTATAAACTTCAGTTTATCCTGTTGCAGCACTTCAGTTGGAGCTACGGATGTGGCCCATGCACCTGACAGAAGGAATTATGCTATTCCTAGGGGTTTGGTGAGCTCATGCATGGTTGACTTCAGTTAGAACTCAAGTGGCGAGGTTTGGTGGAGTTGATGAGACAGTTGGTGGAGTTGTGTTCTGTTTAACTTACTTGAACTAGTTGTATTTAGTTTAACTGGCTAATACACTAGAGATGAGTGGGGTGAATTAAATATTATTTAATTCACTAATTATTAACTCATTATTCAACTCAAGAACACATCAGTTTACTACAGTGCATGGACAGTTCAGTGAAGACCAGTGGAAGAGGTAGATGAAAGGGTGAGTTTGCTATTAGTTGTGACATTAGTTGTGCATGAGATTTGCACAAGCATTGGAGGAGATTGCCCATGAGGATTGCGCAGTTGAAGCCAAGGAGATTCGAACTTGGATCTCTCATTTACACCAACTTGGATTGCGCAGTAGAGGCAGGCAAATAGTGGATGAGTTTTGAACCTGTGACTTGTTCAAAACTGAGCTAGTTTGTGTGTAACTTTTGGAGACAGTACTGAGTACTTGTGAGGAGTATTGTACTGAGATTGTTACATGTTCTCTTCTATTATAATATAAAAATAGCTGGGGGTTTTCATCTAGAAGATTTCCCCATTACATATTGTGTTTATGTGCGCATGCGACTGTTTCTATTTCCGCAAATTGTTGATCAATTGTAGAAGAGGTTATGTGTTATGCATGAATTCGAATTAGTGTGTGACCAGGATAATCTCAGTGGATAAATCTTCATTATTCAACAAATTTCTACATGGTATCGGAGCGAATTGATCATCGGGATCTATTATAGTGATTACAATTTTATTTCGGTAGACAGAGTCTGTAACGGGCTAGGTAGCCTCTGGATCCATCCTTTCCTTGAAAGGTGATATATCCAGTAAATTCCCTTACAGTTGATCTCTGTGCTAGAAATAATTTTTTCTCACAGATCCAGAAACAGTTGAGTTTTGAGCTTGAAATTCGAATTTTGCAGCAGATTGTTTTCTTGGTGCCGGAGTTGAAATGTCTTTCAACGGTTTGTGACTCGAGTATGCCCTTGAAGGCAGTTCGAATTATGTTGCATGGAAAGATCGGATGGAGGCGGTATTAGAGGATAATGGGCTGAAGGAGTTCGTAGATATGGATGTCCAAAAGCCTACTGATCCTGCTGAAGTTGAGGCTTGGCAAAAGAAGATGGCAAAATGTCGAAGGATTCTATTGGAGGGCGTGAAGGATCACATTGTATCCAGCCTGCATGGAAAAGCTTCTCCATATTTGATGTGGAAAGTGTTGACAGATCTATTCCAGAGCAAGAGCGACCAAAGGAAGCTGGCGCTCAAGGATAAACTCAGAAACATTAAGATGGAGAAAGGCGACAGTATCGCCAAGTACCTCACGAAGTTCACTCAATGCAGAGATGAGCTGGGAAGTGTGGGGGTGACTGTCAATGAAGAGGACTTGGTGGACCTGGCTCTCCTTGGTCTTCCGAAGAGTTGGCATTCCTATCAGGACTCTGTCAATGGTCGGGAGAAGTTGCCGGGATGGGAGCGACTTTGGGCCGATCTCATGCAAGAAGAGATAAGGCGGACTACCAGGGACGGATCTTCATCAAAGGCATCTGATGAAGAAAATTGCGCTTTGGCTGCCAAAGCAAAGAAGGGGAAGAGAAATAAAGCTTCTCAGTCTGGTGCGAAAGGCAAGAAGAAAGACATGTCCAAGGTGAAGTGTTTTCACTGTCACCAGCACGGACACTATGCCACAAATTGTCCGCAGAAGAAGAAAAATAAGAAGGCTGCTAGATTTGCAGCGGGAGAGGCATTGGCCTCCCAGTTTGAACTGGATTTTTCACTGATCGCATGCTTGGTCTCAAGTGTGATGGGATAAATATGGTTCTTGGACAGTGGTGCAACATTTCACATGATAGGAGACCGGGGTCTGTTTTCAGATCTGGAGGAAAAAGATCTTGGAGTGCACATCGAGATGGGCGATGATGGTAGATACAGTGCGACCGGTATCGGTACCATTTCCTTTGAGAGGGAGTCTGGTAAACCCTTTGTATTGAAGGAAGTATTGCATGTTCCAGGATTTATGAAGAATCTTATCTCTGTGGCGATGTTGGAAGACAAGGGGTATGATATGGTCTTCAGTGAGGGAAAGGCTTTCCTGTGCAGTAAGACAACTGGAGAGACCCGGAAGATAGGGGTTCGAGTCAAGAACCTTTATCAGTTGCAAGTAGATGGCTGCGTAGCAATGGCATGCAAGGCGGAAGCAGTGGTGAGCCGGGATGATTGCGAGCTGTGGCACAGGAGATTGGGCCACCTTCACCATGGCGCTTTGAAGATACTGCAACAGATTTCTACTGGGCTTCCTAAGGGCACTCTTGCGCAGTCAGATCAGTGCGAGGGGTGTACCTTGGGAAAATATGTGAAAGCCACCTTTCACGAGAAGGATAGTCGCGCAACGATGATCCTTGAGAGAGTTCACACAGACGTGTGTGGTCCTTTCTCAGTAGCTTCGACAACAAAGCACAAGTACTATGTGATCTTTGTTGATGATTTCTCTCGGAAGTGCTGGATCTTCTTCATGCAGAAGAAGAGCGAGACATATTCAAAGTTCTATGAATTCAAGGCGCTGGTTGAGAAGGAATTGGGGAAGCATGTGAAGGCTCTTAGGAGCGACAATGGTGGTGAATTCATCTCTACTGAATTCAAGGACTTTTGCAGCGCAGAAGGGATTCAGAGAGAGCTCATCGCACCCCATAACCCACAGCAGAACAAGGTTGCTGAGCGGAAGAACAGAACGATCGTGGGTGCTGCACGGGCGATGTTGCATGATCAGGGCCTACCCCTTCACTTGTGGGCTGAGGCATGCAATACTACAGTGTATGTGCAGAACCGTTGTCCTCACAAGGTTCTTGGCATGAGTACACCAGAGGAGGCTTATTCTGGCAAGAGGCCTGATATTTCCCATTTGCGGATTTTTGGTTCTCTTGTCTACATGCATGTGACGAAGGATGCGAGAAGGAAGCTAGATCCAACTGCTGAGGTTGGAATATTTGTGGGGTACATTGATACACCTCACGACTATCGGATGTATTTTTCATACAGTTGAAAGACTGTTGTGTGACGGGATATAAAATTTCAGGAGGAGAAATCCATGCAGTGTTCGCTTGAGAGGGAGCTACACTTGCATGCAGATGAGGAGCTGTTAGTTCCTAAGGAGGAGCTTCCGGATGTGGATCGGCCACAAGAGGAGGTTCAGGAGGTGGAAGAAACCACCCATGCAGCGCCAACCATCAGAGGGCGCATGCGCACTACAGAAGCTGAGCGACTGGCTCGAGATGCAGAGAGGGTTGTAGGACCACCTACAGCACAGCGCAGACAGAGACAGTCACCGGATCGGTACACTGGATACATGGCTCTTGTGAGTCAATGTGTCGTGACGAAGCCATCCTCTTTTGAGGAAGCTGTGGAGGAACCCGCATGGGTAGATGCCATGATCGAAGAATATGATTCGATCGTCAGAAACAGTGCATGGGAGATTGTCCCAAGACCGGAGGGGAAATAAGTGGTGGGTTCGCGATGGATCTACAAAGTGAAGCAGGCGGCTGACGGGAGTGTGGAGAAGTACAAGGCGAGATTTGTCGCCCGTGGCTTCTCACAGATCGAGGGGATCGATTATGAGGAGACCTTTGCACCTGTCGCAAGGTACTCTTCCATACGGACGATCCTAGCTCTCTCGGCGCAGATGGGATGGCACATCCATCAGATGGATGTGAAGACTGCGTTCCTCAACGGAGTCATTGAGGAGGAGGTGTACATAGAGCAGCCTGAAGGTTTCAAGATCTTCAGCAGTGAGTCGCATGTTTGCCGACTCAAGAGAGCACTGTACGGGCTGAAGCAAGCACCTCGTGCTTGGTACACACGGATAGACAGTTATTTCACCGGACTTGGATTCTCCAAGAGTGAGGCGGATCCTAACTTGTACCAGATTGTGGTGGAGGGGAAGTTGCTGATCATTGTACTGTATGTAGATGATCTGATTTTGACGGGTGATGAGATGTTGATACTTTCATGCAAGGAGGATCTTGCTAGAGAGTTTGAGATGAAGGACTTGGGCCTCCTTCATTATTTCCTGGGATTGGAGATTTGGCAGCGCAGTGGTGGACTGTTTGTTTCTCAGGGTAAGTATGCCCAGGAGATACTGGAGAGGTTCAACATGCATGGCTGCAAGCCTGTTGATACTCCTCTTCCTGGTGGTTGGAGGAAGGAGGATGCTACTTCAGCGGAGGTAGTGGATGCCACTGTCTATCAACAGTTGGTGGGGTCGCTTATGTATCTGGTCAATACACGGCCCGATATATGCTATGCTGTTAACCAGCTTTTGCAAGCTATGGTTAAGCCTACCAAGCTCTTCTGGAAGGCAGGCAAGCATGTATTGCGTTATCTTAGTGGCACATCGGGATATGGTCTATGGTACAGACAGGAGGATGGAGCGAAGCTTAGCGGCTTCACTGATGCAGATTGGGCAGGGAGCCCAACGGACCGAAAGAGCACATCTGGAGGAGTCTTCAGTATCGGGTCGACAACAGTTTCCTGGTACAGCAGGAAGCAGAGATCTGTGGCACTCAGTTCAGCAGAGGCTGAGTACATGGCAGCAAGCTTGGCTGCATGCGAGGCTATTTGGATGAGGAAGATCCTCGTCGGATTGTTCGGGTCGCACTTGGAGCCTACTGTGATTTATTGTGATAACCAGAGTTGCATTAAACTCTCGGCTAATCCAGTATTTCATGATAGATCCAAACACATCGACATCAGGTACCATCATATCAGAGATTGTGTGCAGCGGAGAATCATGTTACTTTCATATATTCCCACAGAGGATCAGGATGCTGACATCTTGACGAAGGCGCTCACCAGGAGCAAATTCGAATTCCATAGAGGCAGGATAGGGGTTGCAGATAATCCATATCTTGTTGAGAGGGAGTGTTGAAAATGCAACAAGATGATGGAGCTTAGTGAAATGAAGTCGCCTTCACTAGGTGGGCCCGCAAGCTATTTTTGGCGCAAAGTCTATTTTAGACTATGTCTATTTTTAGACATATGGAGCATGGTCTAGGAGTTGCAGTATGCTATTCTTGGATGATTGGTCGAGTTGGTAAAAATAGATGGACCTCTATTTTTAGACATACAGGTCGAAGTCTATTTTTAGACTGCCTTTCTAAAAATAGGTCAGTCAAATATTATTAGCCCTTAATAATATTTGGACTATAAACTTCAGTTTATCCTCTTGCAACACTTCAGTTGGAGCTACGGATGTGGCCCATGCATCTGACAGAAGGAATTACGCTATTCCTAGGGGTTTGGTGAGCTCATGCATGGTTGACTTCAGTTAGAACTCAAGTGGCGGAGTTTGGTAGAGTTGATGAGACAGTTGGTGGAGTTGTGTTCCGTTTAACTTAGTTGAACTAGTTGTGTTTAGTTTAACTGAGATGAGTGGGGTGAATTAAATATTATTTAATTCACTAATTATTAACTCATCATTCAACTCAAGAACACATCAGTTGACTACAGTGCATGTACAGTTCAGTGAAGACCAGTGGAAGAGGTAGATGAAAGGGTGAGTTTGCTATTAGTTGTGACATTAGTTGTGCATGAGATTTGCACAAGCATTGGAGGAGATTGCCCATGAGGATTGCGCAGTTGAAGCCAAGGAGATTTGAACTTGGATCTCCCATTGAACCAACTTGGATTGCGCAATAGAGGCAGGTAATTAGTGGATGAGTTTTGAACCTGTGACTTGTTCAAAACTGAGCTAGTTTGTGTGTAACTTTTGGAGACAGTACTGAGTACTTGTGAGGAGTATTGTACTGAGATTGTTACATGTTCTCTTCCATTATAATATGCAAAATAGCTGGGGGTTTTCAGCTATAAGCTTTCCCCATTACATATTGTGTTTATGTGCGCATGCGACTGTTTCTATTTCCGAAAATTGATGATCAATTGTAGAAGAGGTTATGTGTTATGCATGAATTCGAATTAATGTGTGACCAGGATAATCTCAGTGGATAAATCTTCATTATTCAGCAAAATTCTACAATATCTGCGATTTTGGTGATAATGTTTATTCCACTTGTATATAAATTCATCTCAATACTACATTGTTTCGAATATTGACTTAAGAGTAGTTGCGTGCATGATGTTTGGGTTAATCCCACTGTCTTCTTAAATTTTTTCGGATAATGTTTGATTATCGAATTACAGATCCATATGGTTACTTGTGAATGCAAAACACAACCTCGGTTCTGCCACTGTGGGCTGTGGGAAGACATGCAGTGGCCTTGAGAATCACGAGAGACATGTCGTCGTTCTTTCGCCGCAACTTCTTGGCCATGAAAAACACCTCGTATGACCACACTGGTTGCCATTACTTCACAGACTGTTACATCAAAGGCTCCGTCGATTTCATCTTCGGGAGAAGCCTCTCCCTTTACGAGGTACTCATTGACCCATATCGTCCCTTAAACATCGATTGATGCATTCAATTATAAAACTCTAATCTTGTTCCGTTAATTATTTACCCAGGGGTGCAACCTACACGGGATTTATGATACCTACAACACGATGACAATGCAGAAGCTGGATAAATTGGACGATGACACATGGTTTACATTATTGAGATCTAAGGTAACAGGGTTAGGAGATCTCTACTTAGGGCGGGCATGGGGATCCTTCTCCTGGGTGATTTTCGCTTACACTTATATGGACACCATCATTAGCTTGGTTGATCCCTTAATGTTTTTATCAACCAAACTTATGCTTGGAAGTAAAATTTTTAATGTGCAAGTACTATCTTAGTATGCAAATGCTAAGTGAAATGATGTGATGGCAGAAGGAGGGCCTAAAATATGAGTTATTATGAAATATGCTATAAGTGTGATTTTTTTTAAAGCTTAAAACTTAGAAAAATGATCTTAATGTGCAAAGAATACTTATACTAGCAACGTAAAATATGAAGTCTGCACAAATAATTACTGAAAATACAACAAGAAACGAATGTAAAATGCTGGAAATAAAACACTTCATATTCAAAAACCCATTTGTATAAGGTACTCAATCAAAGATTTTTAGATGCATAAGTAAAGCTAAATTAGTCTGCTTGAATGAGCGTGTAAAAGGAATGTACTTCAAGAATAAGATTAAGTGTTTAAATTCAGATCACAACATCTAGGTGCAAAATCTGAAATATCAGTTCTAGTAATATGTTTTTAAAATAAGTGATAACACCAACAATTTATTTTAAACTAGTGGTCCTATAACCATGTAAAATTCATATTTTTTATGTGAGTAATAACAAAAACTTCAAATGAAAAACCGATAACCAATAATTCAGAAAATTTCCGAGTTTAACTATTCCTAATCTAGTGAAGCATTTAATCTTAAAACTCAGAAATAAATTACTGAAAAAACAGTGAGATAATGTTCAAAAATTTGTCAACTAGCATGCAAAAATTTCTAAAAAATAAATCTATTTTTGAAATTTACTAGTGTAAAATATGCAAACTAGAAATCAAAGCCCTGTAGATCAAAGCCCTTTATTAGCTAGATTTAAAATTTTTTGCACAAATTTAGAAATAAACTGGAAATTTTAAAAAGTCAGAAACCCAAGAAAAACCTTGCAAATAAAATATTTTGTAAGACGACTTCAGAAATTAAAAACAAAGAGATTTTTAGATTATGTAATCTGAGAGTCAGTTGATCCAACTGAGCATTTCTCCAAACGCCCAAATCCTTAGTAATAACTTTTGCACAATCATACATGATTGTTAGATGAATAGAGATTAAAAAATAATCATAAGGTCATCAATAAATAGAGATACTTGCTAGTTCTATCAAACCAAAATGATAATTTAAAAACTCAAAAATCCGCGCAAGATACCTGTGCACATATGAATCCTCAAAGAAAATTAACCAGCAAATGAAAATAAAAGCAGAAGAGTATTAAGAGAAATATTACCACATAAATCTCAAAGTAGAACACCATGGTTTGAAACCCCAAAGTCTTTGCATTTTATTAATCAGAAAAAGTTACAAGAGATTTTTAGAGCTACTTCACGATTCAATAATCAGATGAAAATAATGGAGAGAGACCTCTAATTTATAGATAAATTCTCCACCAACTAGTTGGCTTGATCCCCGTCAAAATGATCTTAACCATTGATGAAGATCAAATGATCTCTTAATCATCATCGTTGAAATAAAGCTACTTTTTGAGGAATTTCGAATTTCCCTTTTAATTTCCTTTTAATTAACTGAAAAATGATTATTTTGAGTTAGTTGCCTCAAAAAATTGATTTTGACTTAAGTACTATGGCCCAAGGGTTCAAAATATCTTGAAATTTTCAATATTCCCTTGGCCGGGGACCTCCAAAAATTAAAAAGTTTAAAACCCACGAATTTTAAATGTTAGAGACTTTAATTTTTCCTAGGACCCAAATTAATTAAATTTCTATTTTTTTTTTTTAAATTTATTTTAGCCAGAAAATTTAATTAATTGACTCATGAGGGATTAATAATTTTTCCAAGCCTCTAATATTTAGCCATGGTGTCTAATTATGAGGGACCATGCACTAAATATTTTTTACATCAAGACATTACAATTTAATACACGAAGAGGGAACACCCGTTTGTTATAGAGCCTCAAGATTTACCCATTTCTGCGACACAAAATGTGATCTAGTAGACTAAGTGACTTGCAATAAAATTATCTAACCAAATCGCTAGAATTATTCCCAAATCACTTTTACAGAGACTCGATAAATAACACAAGGACTCATTTAAGATCCTGATGACAAAATCCACACTAGCTTTGGGGTGAGGTTAGAGGGAAAAACCTTGCTGATCATCTGTGTATAGAAACACATATGAATCAGTGAGACAAAAAACCTCCTAGGATAGAAATCATCATCAAAAAAATAAACTTACCTAGGTTGTTACATACATTTGTCTTACTAGAATCATTTACATTAAAAAATGTAAAATGAGTTTAGAGAACTCCAACATACATATAGCTGATAATGATGAATATGTGGATCATCTAAGTGCTCGGGCATGATGAAAATCTTTGCGTAATAAAATGTATAACTCTATGGGGTAGTTGACATGGAGTGGTCAACAAGCACAATTTAGATTTTGACAATGATGAAGAAATGCCAAATGTATAATTATCATTGATCTCATGCACTTGACAGAATAAGAGTGAAGAAAAAGTGTCCCAAAAAATTCTATTTCTCAAACAAAACAAACACAAGAACCAACTACAAAATATATTCCACCTCATCCAAGGAAGGTTGATAAGACCCATGACTAGATAAAATAGAAAAATAAGCCTATAGTTCCACTTGCAACCATGATGAGGAAATTACAACCTATTGCCCTAAAGCTCAATGGAATCATAAAAAATTATAAATTTAATGATACTTGTAAATTCCAACAATATTTATAACCATATAGACATCAATTTCACTAAGAAATTAAACCTTTTTGTGTATCCCAAAATCCTTTGATGGGGGTAGCAATGCAACAAACATATTACTAATAAATAATAATATAATGAACATAATAGTACTACTAATAATAAATAATAAATATTAGCTCAATGAATCATTAAGGGTCACGAAGCAGTCAATGTATATTATACATAATTGCTCATTATAATTATCATGTTTCAAACAATAATTCATTATTCAATGTTCTATTATATATGTGGAGAATTATTCTGTCAATTAGTAATGTAATAAGCAGGCACTGTTCATTCCAATCTCCAATTATTGGTTAAGTGCGTAACTTGAATCGATGAATTTATTAGAATTGTTCTTATGGCCACCAATGGCATGAATGATGGTTTTGCGACTATTTATACACTTGATGGTAATCTGGTCAAATATGTTCTAGAGATAACACACACTTAAGAGATGAATACCAGGCAACTTAAATCTATAAGACCGTTGTTTTGTAGAATCTTGAACCTATCAATGAGGCAGAGGGAGATGATTTCCTTGACCTATCAATTAAAAATACTAGATATAACATTGCACCACAAAGTATGGTTGAGGAAAATGTATGTTTGTGACACCCACATTGCATGGAAATTCCCACTGCAGGAGAACTAGAGTGTTCCTTGAGGCCAGGAGTGTCCCAAAACAAATCTATTTCTCAAACAAAACAAACACAACAACCAACTACAAAATATATTCCACCTCATCTGAGGAAGGTTGATAAGACCTAGGACCAGATAAAATAGAAAAATAAGCCTATAGTTCCACTTGCAACCATGATGAGGAAATTACAACCTAATGCCGTGAAACTCAAATGAATAATAAAAAGATATAAATTTAATGATACTTGTAAATTCTAGCAATATTTATAACCATATAGACATTAATTTCACTAAGCAATAAAACATTTTTGTGTATCCCAACATCCTTTAAGGGGGGTGGGAATGCAAAAAGCATATTACTAATAAATAGTAATATAATGAAAATAATAGCGCTAATGATAAAAAATAATAAATATTAACTCAATGAATCATTAAGGGTCACAAACCAGTCAATGTATATTATACATAATTTCTCATTATAATTATCATTTTTCGATCAATCATTCATTATTCAATGTTTTATTATATATGTGGATAATTACTCTGTCAATTAATAATGTAATAAGTAGGGACTGTTCATTCCAATCTCCAATTATTGGTTAGGTGCATAACTTGAATCGATGAATTTATTAGATTTGTTGATTTATGGCCACCAATGGTATGGATGATGGTTCTATGACTATTTATACACTTGATGGTAATCTAGTAGAATATGTTCTGGAGATACCACACACTTAAGAGATGAATAACAGACAACTTAAATCTATAAGACCATTGTTTTGCAGGACCTTGACCCTATCAATGAAGCATAGGGAGATGCTTTTGTTGATCCATCAATTAACAATACCAGATATAATAGTGCACCACAAAGCATGGCTGAGGACAATGTAGGCTTGTGCCAACTAGATTGCAAGGAAAGTACCACTGCAAGAGAACTAGAGTGTTCCTTGAGGCCATGAGTAAAGAAAGAGATTGAATCAGGATTTCCAATCATACTATTGAGGGAATCATTTAGATTTAAAAAGGATAGAAACAATATTTTGGAAAGTATTATTTCCGATATGGAACAAAATGGATTTCATTATATTCGTCCTGCAAAGAGTCTTCCTTGTGACACTTATCTCAGTTATAAGAAGAAAAAATAAATTGAAAATTTGAGGTTGTTGTCCATGAAGATTGCTACATTTTGAGTCGTGCTTGTGTAAGAGTCGTTAAAGTAAATGCGTATACTCTACATAGTTGTGTGTTGAATATTGAGAGAAGACTAAGTTGGATTCAAAATCGTGGGAATGAAAAAAACATATTACTAATAAATAATAATATAATTAAAAAAATAGTACTAATAATTAAAAAATAATAAATATGAGCTCAATGAATCATTAAGGGTCACAAACCGGTCAATGTATATTATACATAATTTCTCATTATAATTATCATTTTTCGATCAATCATTCATTACTCAATATTCTATTATATATGTGGAGAATTACTCTTTCAATTAATAATGTAATAAGCAGGGACTGTTCATTCCAATCTCCAATTATTGGTTAGGTGCTTAACTTGAATCGATGAATTTAATAGATTTGTTCATTTATGGCCACCAATGGTACGTATGATAGTTCTGTGACTATTTATACACTTGATGGTAATCTAGTAGAATATGTTCTAGAGATAAAATAGACTTAAGAGATGAATAACAAACAACTTGAATCTATAAGACCATTGTTTTATAGGATCTTGACCCTATCAATGAAGCATAGGGAGATGATTTCGTTGATCCATCAATTAACAATACCATATATGACAGTGCACCACAAAGTATGGCTAAGGAAAATGTAGGTTTGTGCCAACCAGATTGCAAGGGAAGTCCCACTGCAGGTTATTTGGAGTGTTCCTTGAGGCCAGGAGTAAAGAAAGAGATTGAATCAGGATTTCCAATCACACTATTGAGGGAATCATTTGGATTTAAAAAGGATAGAAACAATATTTTGGAAAGTATTATTTCCGATATGGAACAAAATGGATTTCATTATATTCGTCCTGCAAAGTGTCATCCTCATGACACTTATCTCAGTTATAAGAAGAAAAAATAAATTGAAAATTTGAGGCTGTTGTCCATGTAGATTACCACATTTTGTGTCGTGCTTGTGCAAGATTCGTTAAAGTAAATGTGTATGCTCTACATAGTTGTGTGTTGAATATTGGGAGAAGACTAAGTTGGATTGAAGATCGTGTTATAGGTCTTCTACAGGAAAAATAACTAACTTGCAACCAAGAATGGTTGAGATTTTTATCACAACACTTGAAATGTATCTCATATTTCTGTAGATAGCTAAGAGATTTTTTTGTGATTCACTACTTTTGTACATGCATGCACAATATTTGGTTATCTTTTCTTCAATCCCTCGAAGGGAAATTTTGTTTTTCGATTTTGGTATGCCTTGAATATCTTTTTTGTTGCGACCAATATGAAGTGCTTCAAGAAAAAAATTGCAACTAGTTCATTTATTACTGGGAATGGACTAGTTCATCGTATTTTTCTGATTTTTCTTCATCCAATTATTTCCAATTATGTTGCTTTATGACTTCCTAAAATTTCTTTTTGACACCCTCGTGTTGTAGTATCTGGATATAGCTATTATTATTTTATCCACAAAAAACTGAAGGAAATACGTATTTGGTTTTGTAGTTGAGAAAGCATTGCTGTGATTATTTTTTCTATACTGGTGATGGTAGTAGGTACATTGTTGCAAACATAGACACCAAGTACTTCCAAATTAAAAGAAGTTCCTTATATATCCCTATTAATGGAGATATTAGTGTACGGAGTCAAATTATTGAATGCAAGGAGGCAAGTCCAAGTGTTCAGTTCGCTCGAAGGTTTTTTGTGATCTTGTTAGTTCTTAACTTTATTTTTTCTTTTCTCTTAATGGATTTATTAATATTGTTGATATCTTGATTTCTTTTTCTTATATCTGTTGCAGTTCCTAACTTTATTTTATTCTATTCACTTATTGGATTTATTGATATTGTTCAAATTTTGCTTTCTTTTTCTTATATTTGCTGCCATATTCATTTGCATAATTTCCATGCTTATTTATAATGTTGATTGTATTCATCCTTTGAGGCTAATGCACATGCTTTTTTACTATTGTACTTTGTTCCTATGGTTGAAAATTAGAAGGATCTGGTTTTGCAAATTTCCTCAAATGATTTCCTTAAGAGGCTTGACAGTTCTTAAGTGCAACATTTAGATATGAATGAATGGTATATCATATTGTCACTTTTAGAGACAAATCACCTATTGAGTCATGTGTTACATAAGCTCCAACTAGATAGGATCATATATCGATGGTAAGAGATGTTCGTGCTTGGCCAAAGTTGAGAAATTGTTGGTTCATTTGTCCTATTTATAATTTCAGTGACGTATGCTATTGTATAAAGAGGCTATGGTGAGAGTTACTATTTTTTGAGTTGTGAGGCCTTTAATTGGAGCCTCCGATTTGTAAAACAAAAGTGTTTATTCATTCTATTTATTTATTATTAATTTTTTTAATACATCAAATAAAATTTTGTTTTATATAACTAAACATTTATTCTTTTTAGATTTGATTTAACAACATATATATTATTTTAATGTATTTTAAATAAATATAATAAATAACAAGAATACTTTTTTATTGTAGCTTTGTTGTGATGCTTCTCTTGGAATTTACCCAATCGAATATGCCACGTTGCGAACCAGGGATAGCCTATCCAGATTCCTAGCCCAGGGAACCTCCAAAGCATCATGTACCCTCCAAGCCAAGTTTAGAACCGCAGTTGTAGTGTGTCCAAGCTCTAGGTGTCAAGCACCTTCCCAAATCATTGCTCCGAGAATCAAACTACCAACATTCCTTCCTCATTCCTCTTTCGGGCTCCACTCAAAACCAAACTCTCATGCAATCCTCCACTCCAAAAAAAAAAAACATGCTGTCCCCAAAACTGAAGCATCTGCCAAGATTTATCCCCTTCTAAGAGTCCACCTATCACCTTTATGTAGGAATTTACAGGGTAAGTTCCTTAGATCAAGAACCAAAGGTCACCGCTCATAAACAGATCACAAATCAGTACACCAGTATAATCACATAGTTAAAACCCTCAAAGAGGGAAACAGTCCACGCCCTGAGCCAACGCGACCACTTCAGGGAATTTATTAATATAAAAATAAAAGTTACATATGTTTCTCTCATAAACGGTTACCGAACAAATGACCCTCCATGCTCTTTAAATAGAGATCATGGACCAATCGGGTGTTAAGCCATGGATCAAGTGCCGTTAATACCGAGGTGAGAGATAACCATCGGATCACTACAAATCGTGACTGTCGGATTATAAGTTACAAATGTACATGGTAAAGAAACACACTTTACCTAACTCTACACTAGACTAAGTTATTCTTAACTATTTCCTATGTGTCGAAATATCCTAACATCCCCCCTTAAGAACAATTTGGGATAGGATTGAAGGATTTACAAAGGTGACACAAAAGGAACCTATTTCCTATGTGTCGAAATATCCTAACATCCCCCCTTAAGAACAAATTGGGATAGGATTGAAGGATTTACAAAAGTGACACAATAGGATAAGGAAGGAGGCATTAGAGCCTATCCCCCCTTAATGAAAACTTTCTTGAACTCCAAGCATGGATCGAAGTTTGGTAAACTTCGCTTCTGTGAGAGCCTTCGTAAATATATCAGCTACTTGATCATTGGTCGAACAATACTACACTTCAAGAACACGATCATGAATGAGCTTTCTGATGAAGTGTATGTGGAGTTCAATGTGTTTCATACGCTGATGCTGAAATGGATCTTTACATAACTGAATGGCACTCTAATTATCACGCCAAAGTGTAGTTGGATGCTGTTGATGAAGACCAAATTCAGATAGGATCTGACGAAGCCACATGGCTTCCTTACTGGCTTCAACTGCACCACGATACTCTGCTTTTGCTGAAGAAAGGGAGATGGAACTTTGTTTCTTACAAGAACAAGTAATAGGTCTTGAACCAAGAGTGAATACATATCCTGCAGTGGACTTCCGATCATCAGGGTCACCAGCCCAATCAGAATCAGTGAAACCAATCAACAAGGGAGATGCTCCTGCACTGTAATGAATCCCAAACTGAACTGTACCTCGAATATATCGAAGTATTATTTTAGCTGCTTTCCAGTGAATTTCATGAGGTTGGTGCATAAACCGAGCGACAAGACCAACGATGAAGGAAAGGTCAGGACGAGTATGGGTTAGATACAAAATTTTACCAACAAGTTGACGATATAAGGTAGCATTAACTTCAGGGGTAGTACAGTTGACTTAAATCTTGACTCTAGACTGAAAGAGAGAAGGGGCAGGCTTACAGTCTTCCATGTGAAAGTGGTGTAGAAGATCACATGCATACTTGGACTGAGAGAGGGTAATGCCTTCCTTGGATTGCAAGACTTGAAGACCAAGGAAATAATGCAAGTGTCCTAAGTTTGTCATTTCAAACTTATTTTTAAGGCTAGACTTCACATGGTTTATAAGGTTTGGATCACTACCAGTAAGGATAATATCATCAACATAAAGAACACAGATGGTGAAGGAATTACTCACTTTCTTGGTGTAGACAGTGTTGTCAGAATGACACCTAGAAGAGATATTATCTAAGAGAAATTTATCCATTTTGGCATACCAAGCCCGAGGAGCTTGTTTGAGACCATAGAGAGACTTCCTAAGGCGACAAACAAGGCTGGAGTATTTTTGGATAAAGCCAGGGGGTTTTTCCATGTAGATTTCTTCATGCAAATATCCATGTAAGAAGGCGGATTTAACATCCATCTGATGGACTTCCCATTTAAAGGAGGTAGCAAGGGAAAGAACAAGGCGGATAGAATTCATTTTGGCAACAGGGGAGAAGGTTTTAGTATAGTCAATGCCTTCAACTTGTGAAAAAATTTTAGCGACAAGACGAGATTTATGTCTATCCACTTTTCCATCTGGTCCAAAATTTGTTTTGTAAACCCATCTGCATCTAACAAGTTTTCTTCCTTTTGGAAGAGGAACAAGATCCCAAGTATCGTTTTCCAGTAAGGAAAAATACTCTTCATTCATAGCTTCATCCCAATCTGGATGACTGGAGGCTTCTTCAAAGGTTTCTGGATCAAGTTTTTCTGGAACTTGAGCCAATAAGGAAGAGGCTCTTTCGAAATGAGAACGTGTTCGTCGTCGATCGACAGGGTCACCTGCAAGAGAACCTGCTGCATCCCGAGTAGAGCGGACCCATCTTGGAATTTGTGGAGTATAAGGAACAATTTCACGAGCTGGAGGAGGATTTTCATCCTCGCTGTCATCATCTGAACTAGAAGGAACGCTATTAAAAATAGAAGAGAGAGAGAGAGGTGGCACATATGCCGAATCAGGCTCGCAGGCCAAAGGTGGCACACCCGCCGAACTAGGCTCGTAGGCCGATATATTTTCATCAAACTTTACATCTCTTCTAATGAATTTATTTTTGGATTTTTGTTGAAGAAGTCTATATCCTTTGACATCTTCAGAATATCCAATAAAAATACATTTTTCACTCTTAGGTTCTAAGGCTTTATGTTTCGCATCTAGAATATGGGCCCAAGCATCACTTCCAAAAACACGAAAGTGACTTACATCTAGTTTGATTGAGCTCCAAGCTTATTCTGGAGTTATGTTCTTTAAAACCTTAGTAGGAGTGTGATTTACTATGTAATTTGCACAGTTAATGGCTTCTGCCCAAAAATTGAGACCAAGTCCTTTAGATTGTAGCATACAATTAGCCATTTCTTTTAAGGTGTGATTCTTCCTTTCAGCTACACCATTTTGTTGTGGATTATATGGAACATTATGTTTCAATTGAATTCCATGCTCAGTGCAGAAGTTGATAAATTTGTTGTTAACATATTCTCCTCCATTGTCTGATCTTAACTTAAGAATTTGATGTCCAGATTGTTTCTCAACAAAGGCCTTAAAGGCCAAGAACATGTTAAAAACTTCACTCTTGAGTTTTAAGAAGTATACCCAAGTGTGTTTGGAAAAATCATCAATGAAAGTTAAGAAGTACTTGCAACCAGAGAAAGAAACAACAGGAAGTGGACCACATAAATCACTGTGCACAAGCTACAAAGGGGTTGAAGTGTGCCAAGAGGCACGTTTGTCAAAACTATCCCAATGATGTTTTCCAAGTACACATCCAGAGCAAACACCATCTCGGCAAGATACCATAGGAAGGCCTGTCACCATATTTTCCTTACATAGAGTTTGAAGAGAGCAATAGTTTAAGTGACCAAATCGCTCATGCCAAAGTTTGCTCACATCATCATTATGAGCAACAAAAATAGAGGGAAGACATGATGACCCAAATTTTTCAAACTTATACAACCTTGTGGAATCATCAGCAATGCCAGTAGCTAAAATATGTTTAGGATCTTTGAGGTCCTTGATTACAACATCATGAGGTGAGAATTATACTATTTTCGCTTCACCTGAATGAGTTATCTAATAAACAGATAGAAGGTTGCATGACAAGGTAGGAACACATAGTACATCATTAAACTGACCATTATCTAGATGAATGGTTCCAGATCTTACAACACTAAGAGATCTATCATCACCAACATAAATATGTTTGGTGTTACAATCATTTAAAGAAGAAAACATGGATTTATTTTTAGCCATGTGGTAAGAAGCTCCAGAATCAATGAGCCACTCATGAGAAGGAGAAGAAGAAGATACATTTAATGCATAACCAGATCTTGATGGTTGACAACCACAAGAAGAAAGTTCCATGCCTGAAGATGAAGGCGAAGAGTGCTCCAAATTAATGTTGTGCTTCTTCATTGCTGCTTCTAAGGCTTCCATCTTCTTAAAACATTTGGATTCTATATGGCCATTACGATTGCAAAAGTTGCAATGTCTATCTATCTTCTTCCCTTTGTTTTTATTTGCTTTATCATTTTGGTGATTTGATATTTCAGTTTGCGGCTGAAATTGCCTGGGACCCTTGTTTGGTTTAGGACCATACTTTTTAGGATACTGCTTCTTGGGATTCTTTTGATATGGTTGTTTTTGGGATGCTAAGGCTTTCTTAGAAGCATTTCTAGGAGTGATAAGACCAAGGTGTAAGAGTTTTTCTTGTTCTCTTATCAAAGAATCACAAAAGGAATCAAAAGAGGGATTCTTGTAGGTGGTTCCAGAAGAGATGATGGCTTCTCTAGTGGAATGGAAGGCAGAAACAAATACAGAATATGTAGGGCCAAGCTTAGCAATAATGCAATAGATGAGGCTACCATCTTCCTATTTTACCTTACAGCCTTCTAAAAGAAGTCTAAGGGTCTTGAATTTGGACAAAAAGTCTTCAATAGAGGAGAAATTATTAGGGTCCAAATTAAGCAACTCATTTTCAAGCTGGTGGGCCCTGATTTGATTTTGAATGCCAAAAACATTATTTAGCTTTTCTAGGGCTTTATCAGGGGTGTCAATGTCAAGGATGTGAAATCGAAGATCTTGAGCAATGGAAATTCCTATCAACCCTTGTGCTTGATCTTGTTTATTTTCCCATTTAGGAACTTTATCATCATCGGAAGGTTTAGTTTCTTGACCTGTGGCTATTCTATAAAGCCCTTTACTTCTAAGTATATCTACCATGTGAGGTAGCCATTGGAAATAATTGGTGCTGTTAAGAATAACCAGGGCATGCACTTTCCATTTAAAAAAAATTGAAGTTGAGAAAAACTGAAAATAATTTCTCCAATTGAAAGATCTTGAAAAATTAGGCCATTTAAAAAAAAACGGCTCGAAAAACAGCTTCCAGATGAAGAAGATATGCCTTTTGAAAAATCTGAGTTGTAGATGCTGAATAGTTACGGGAACGGGATGAAGTGCAACTTTTAAAAAAAAATTCCTTCCCTTTGAACAAATTTTTTTTACAAAAGAAGCTTGAGAAGGAGACTTGAACACAAGACCTCTATTCTCATAAAATAACCCCTCACCAAGTGAGATAGTAAAAGGATCACATTATTGTAGGAAAGGAGGAAGGGGTTTTTTCCTGCACAAAAAAACACAAAAAAATCGAGCAAAAAAAAAAAACGAAATGCAAAGCCTTATTGCAGAATGTTAGATTTTCTATTAGCCTTACTGGCAACTATCACTTTTTTCACTATTTTTGATTTCCCGAGATCACACAAAGACGCGTGGAAAGAGCATACGTAGCAAAAAAAATCCCTTTTTTCTGTTTCTGATTTGTTGAGATCGCACGGAGCGCACAACAAAGAGCATAAACAGAGAAGAGGGTATAGATCCAGAAAATAAATAAAACCTTAATACCGAAAATAAACAGAAATAAACCGAAATAAGCAGAACTATTAACAAATATAACTGCAGAATAGATGCTTTATACCTCCAGATCTAAACTGACATAACTTGTGCAGCCGGAAACCTTTTCGCATGAAACGAAAGGTGTTCCTCACTGTAACAGACGCTCCGGACACAACCGAGAAGTTCTCCAAGCCCAAAATTGTTCAGAAATAGTAGATCTACAAAACGACATTCGCATGCAGTCAAACCAGCTTCAGATTTTGATCAACAATAGACGTGGCCCTCAAAATAGCTCTGATACCATGTAGGAATTTACAGGGTAAGTTTTGTAGATCAAGAACCAAAGGTCACAGCTCACAAACATATCACAAATCAGTATACCAGTATAATCACGTGGTTAAATCCCTCAAAGAGGGAAATAGTCCACGCATTGAGCCAACGCGACCACTTCAGGGAATTTATTAATATAAAAAGAAAAGTTACATATGTTTCTCTCATAAATGGTTATCGAAAAAATGACCCTCCATGCACTTTAAATAGAGATCATGGACCAATCAGGTGTTAAGCCACGGATCAAGTGCCGTTAATACTGAGGTGAGAGATAACCGTCAGATCACTACAAATCGTGACTGTCAGATTATAAGTTACAAATGTACATGGTAAAGAAAAAAGCTTTACCTAACTCTACACTAGACTAAGTTATTCTTAACTATTTCCTATGTGTCGAAATATCCTAACACTTTATTTTTACACCTATCTCAATTATAAAGGCTCTCTCAAAATCTCTCGCGCTGATCCCCATAACATCTCTTTCCTACCTTTCTCTCTTCATGCTTTAAGAACCTTAGGATTTCCCCAAGGTGTTAGCACTATATAATTTAGAAGATTGGAACAACTAAACTATAAAGCATGACGTCAAACCTCTTTGGAGTCCAAGACCTAGCCTTATTAGACTCAGAGAGGGCTCTCTCTGTTTTATGATTTAAATCAATTTAAATTGCTGGTTATAAGTACTAATATTAGGCTAGTTACAGTGATGGGGTTTGTTTGTTTGATTGATTGTGTGGTTGGACAGATAGGGCTGCAGAGGCTATTCCATTAGGCAATGGAGTCAAAGGCTAGAACGACACATCAAAATCAAGAGCAAATAACATGGCAAGCTAACTGTGCTAAATGGATCTTAAGAGCTGTATGAATTATGAGGTGAAAGAAACAATAAGATTCAATAGTGACTAAAGAACAATTAAGAATTCTTTAATTAGAATTCAACAAAAAACATTCAGATTGTAAATGCAGATAGAATTAAGGCGCTTCGACAACAAATCTTAATCTAAAATTTCTGATTTACAATTAGATGAGCATATACACAATAGAGAAAACAACGGAAACATTTAAAAAGAGAAGAAACACATCACCATTTTAACACAACTCAAGAATCCTGTAAATGGTCTTTGATTATTGATGTCAAGCTCCAAAATTACAATGCTCCAATAGTAGTTCTTACAATATAGGTGCTAAAATATCCAACCCTTGATAATGATAATTATAGCAGTATTTAACTAAAAACTAAGTCGGTTTTCCCTAATCTACTCTATAAAAATTAATTTATTACAAACAAACTGAAATTAGACAAGTGTGGCCATGCAAGGCCCGAATAAAGAAAATATCTGACAACACCGCCTGTAGAATTAATTTCGGTAACTCTTCAAGAATGAAAAAACTCAGGCGGCTCTTCGTGAATCCAAAAAATGACTTAGCGGTGGCTGAGATGGTTATGAGGAGGCAACACTGGGTGGTTCTAACACCTGACTCTTTCTTTGGGCCACCACTGTATAGATCATAAAGGAGGATGCGCTATTGGCACTGCTAATCAACTGGTGGTGTTGCTGAGGTGTCTATCATGCCTTTTCAATTTTGAAATGTACACAACCTATTCCACTCTTTTCTGTTGGGGATATTCATGCTTACCACTTGTCGGTATACTTCGTCCACCTCTGTGTATTTGCTAAAAGTGGTTCTGGTGGGGAAAACATGCTTTAGTTCATGTTGAATAAATATTTCATTACTTAAGAGATCTCGGATAACTTTCCCAATCACCCTTCCTTGGATGCTAGTGAATTTGGTGGTGTCCTTATCAGCTTCTTTGAGTTTGATCATATAATCTTCCCTCTGGATCAACTTGTAATTATTCACAAATAATGAGGGCAACCCTTTTGCTATCAAGGGTTGAATCTTATTCAGGAATCTACTGATGGCCATGTCCAACTCACAACACTTCTCCTCCAATTGCCTTACTAAATTCCTCTTAGTGAGGATTATTTTCACTTGTAATATGGTTGTTGTCTGTCTGGTACATCTAGCACTTCAAGCTCATAGTTGGTTTTGGAGTTCAGGAATTCTATAATCTTAGGGGCTGTGTTTGGCATGATTCCTAATTCTTGATTTTCTTTGTCAATGGCCACTACACAGTTGTCTACTAACTCTTTTTGTTCAAAAATGATGTTGATGGGGTGCCACATTTATTCCACTGACTTAATGATACTACCCCAGATTACCAAATTCATTTGGCCCAGAATGCTACTATCTGAAAATTCTTTCCCTGCCTTCTCCAATCTCTTGATCTGCTTCTTGGCTATCTCATGGGCAGTTTCAGTCCTGGCCTTTTGATCTTTTAGGATGCCAATTTGTGCTTCCAATTTCTGGATCTCTTGTGACTGTAGGGTCATGCTTTCCATGGCCTTTGACAACTGGTCTGTAATACTAGGTGTTCCAGCAGTTGTGCGAACATCTGATGGAATTATTGAGATAGGGGTAGCTTCCACTGGGATGGGTGTACCTCGAGCTGCCTCTTCTTTCTCCTTCAGTAGTTTCTCCAACTCATTCTCCATCTGTTTGATTTGGTCATACTGTTCTACGACTAACTTCAATAGATTTGCCTCCTGTGATTCCTCTTCCTCAATGCCTTTGGCCAGGGGATATTCTATTACTAGCATCTTGAGTTGCTTCCTGAGGGCTGCTATATCAACATTCTTCTTCTTCAAAACCTCCTCCATAGCTTGAACATTGGCTGGGTCAAGACCTAGCTTCACTATTAAATATTCTAAAGACTTAATCCTTGAGTCTTTAGCCATGGCAGATATCTTTTCCATACTGAGTTGTGATCAAGCATTGGATAAGGATATCTGAAGCTTTGACAAGTTCATAGCAGTACTTGTCAGGGTGGAGGCCACCATCTCTCCAATCTGCTTGTGTAATTCCATCTAATCAATGAGATGGATGTCCGTGGCATTAAATCCAAATGATACCTTCTTGTAATCTCCTGCTCCTTGTGGTTTTGGGACCAAAGCTTCTATAAATTCCATATGCATCATTTTCTTCTCAGTGTCAAACGCAGACAATAGCCTGCTTTGTGAACTTGGGGTCTACTTCCAGAATTGGTTGTAAGTTTTGGTCTTTAGTACCTCATTTCACAATTTTATTTCCTTAAATGTATCATATACTACTCTTTCTTGAACTTCTATGGTAGGTCTGGAAGTAGATGTCTGCAAGGTCTGCTGCTCCAAAGATGTTGTGGTAGTAGATGCAGGTGAGACCATTGTTTGACCACCCATTGGAGATGGTCCAGGGGTGTCTGCAATATGAACCATTGTTTGTTGCCCTGATTCCCCTCCTTGATCAATATCCGTAGCTGAGATAAGAATAGGGGTAACAGGTTCTCACCAAAATAAATCGATATGTTTACTATTTTATTTTATTGGCTTTTTTGTTTATTTATTAATTATATTGCTTTTATTGCTGACTTAACTTGTGATTTCCGGAAGTTGTGGACAATTCAGGCCCTCTTCCTATATATTATTTTGAATTCTTTACTAGAGGTATCAGTCACCGAAGGTGACTGATCCTCTCTTGGCCTTTTACTCACTACCTCCTTTTCTTGCTCTTTCCCCTTGTCTTCTCTTCCTTCTGCATTCTTCCTTTCTTGTGGTATTGGGGTCTGAACGCCTGGAGTGGAGGACACTCGTTCTTCCCCTTCTTGGAGGGTATTAGTCACCCATTCTTTTCGATTGGAATATTGTTCAATTGAAGGCCTGAGTGTGTGAACATAGGGCGTGGACTTGATTTCCACCTTTTTCCCGGAGATAATCCTTGAAGGGTCATAAGACCAAGTGAAGCTGTGGTTGAAACCCATCTCCTTCAGTATCTTCTCTGCTTCCTCTCTTGCTGCTCTAATGTTATAGATGACAGACCCAATTTGTGTTTTGATCCTGAACCGAGTCTTCTTCTTTGTAGAGACAAAGTGGAGCTCATCTGCATATATAATTTTCATTTTGTATTCCAGTGCAAAGACCCTCATGGAGAGGAAATTTGGAATTTTTTAAGGAGCTATCTCACTTCCATAGAATCGAGTCTCTGTGTAGTTTTGATACAAATACCAATCTGCTGTCTTCACTTGTTCTGTTAGTTTCATGGTTTTTCTGATTTCCTCATTTATCCTGGTCTCTACTGCACCATTGAGTGTGTTGATGGTTGGATGCATGAATAAATCTACAAAATCCTTGTATGTAAAATCCTTTTGATCTTTTAGTAGCAGGGTAGTTCAGAATATGATAGAATGGGGCTCATTATCTTCATTTACCTTGGACATCTGATATTGAAACCTTCTAGACTGGAAATGGACGAACATATATACCAACACAGAGGAATATTTTAAAACCTCTTCTGTGTAAAGCTTTGAAAACTGCTCATTAATGGCCTCTACAAGAAATTTAGCATAGTTGAACAGGAATGCGGGCTTAGAACCTGTGGAGAGAGTGGACAAGAAAACTATCACAACTTCCTGTACCCACTGATAAGTGTGATAACCTAAAAAATAAGATAAAACAAACATAATGTGCTGGGTCCTCTCAAAAAAGGTAGATGAGGGATAAGGAGGGTTCTTTGCAGGAATTGCGGGGGTCATGGAAAGCTACAAGGTTTTGGCTCTACTGGTAAGGTTAATATTATGATAACATTCTCTGAGGACTTCATATGAGAAAGGGACCACTTTTTCAGGAGTGGGGGCCTGCATCATCTGCTGGACGGATTGGGCATTGACTACAAACATGATTTCTCCTGATGGGGTGAATATGGTCCTCTGGTTAATATCGTAACAAATCCAACAATTCCTGATGAACTTTGGGAAAATATGGGTCTCTGGGAAGATGTAAAGGGGTAACTGGGTCTCCCATAGGCTAAGGTCATCTGTTCCTTTGAGGAATTGGTCCTCAAACCAGAATTAAACATCAAACAAATCAGACTCAGACTCTGTCTCATGAATTTTGTAATCTCTGTCTGCTAGAGCCAAGTGATCCAGGTCCACTTGTGGGTAGACCATTGGATTAAAAGGCTGTTGATATAGCTTTGGAGGCATTTTCCTCAATGCTTCTTCTTTCACAAACTTGCAATGGAGAAAGGGATAACATAGAGGGGAACTTGAGAAGGGAAATGATAATGGGTCAAGACTGGGAAGGGATATAACAATAGGGAATAATAACCGGGATTGACAGTCTAAAGGAGCCCTGTAATCCGGTTTCGCACAGTGCTGACAGTTCTTATTTGAAATTCACACTTTCTTCAATATTACCTGAAAATTCAATACTTATATTATTTTGACAATAATTACAGAGTAAACTCTGTAGTTATGCCGAAATTTGGCTTATTTAAACAGTAATGTGGAGGTGTGGAGGTGGCACAGGTCCGTTGGGTAACGACCCGACCATTTATGGCGCAACAATTTTCTTTTAACGAGAGGGCATGTGACTGCAAACTGACAATGGGAGAAAACGTGGAGAGGAAAGTACATGCAACGGTAAAAAAGGTGCAGCGGTTTGGTAAATGACGTAAAGGGATTTTCAGAGGGGATCATGAGTGGTAAGCAGTGTTTTGAGAGGGGGTGCGGAATAGCTCTATGCATGACACGTTAGCCGGAAGGATGGTATGGGATACTGCCCATTCTGGACCCCCCCTTCATGTTAAAGTTTGAATACCGCGGGGAGGCCAAAAAACGTTGTGGGTTGTATGATTTGCGAAGGTGGGCGGATATAGCAGGGAGTTGCGGGGGGTTTAACTTAGAATTGACGGGGAGAGGAGCAAGTGGGTCCGCCCGGACTTGGAAATTTTTTAGATCTTGGCTCTGAGAGACATTGCATCCGTGCTGATATCGCACTTCATCATTGCTGTATTTTAACTTTGCTTTGCGCCATCCTTTAAAACTTGTGATGTTCGCCTTGCTATCGGGTCCCACCCATCACACATCCCAACTCGGCAACTTTAACATTTTCCCTTTGCATTTCTTCTTTAAAACTTGCGATGTGCGCTATGCGGGCCGGGGCCACGTCATTGCCATGTCACCCTGCGAGGTCACCAGCCTTGTCACCTGCTACGTCATCTGCCACGTCACTTGCCACATCACCTACCACGTCACCTGACACATCACCTCATGTCGCAGATCGGTGGATTTAACATTTTGCCTTCACACTTGTTTTATAAAATTTGCGATTTGCGATCTGCACTCGGGTCCCACCGCATCGCATATCGTGCATCTGTGATTTTAACTTTTACCCTTCCGCGACAATCTTTTGACACTTGCGATGTGTGACTGCAATCGCATCGCATCGCGAAAAACTTAACATTGCGGGCGCTTATAAGTAAGTTGTAAATGGTGCGAAGTACGCCATGCGACGCGCTAACTGTTGACAAGTGCGAAAAGGCGGAAGGTAAGGAAACTATGAAGTTTAAAAGGTTTATATGCGGGTTTTGGTAATGCACGAAGGGTTGATGGGTTCTACCAAATCACATTGATGATGTTTTATGTTTTGGTGATGAATTAAGAGGAGACGGTTGAAACTTGCAGGCTACGAACTGTGGGCAAGGGGTGAAGTTTAATGGTATGCGGCTGTTCAATGGGTGGCAGAGCTTATAACCATAGAATTTAGGACTTTAATATAAGTGGGTTCTATAAGGTAGTGAGTAAAAAAAAGGTCTTGGGTTTTAAAATAGTTTTTAGAGCCTTTGAAGTTTAGAATTTGGGAAAATGGGGAACAAGGAGGGTGAATGAAATGAAATGAGGGCAGTAATGAGGTTTTGATCACCATTACCTTATCAACAACAATTTTTCTCCTTTCCACTGAACTATAAGGCAAATTGATTCATTTGATACTCTTTGACAGTCAGGGCCTCCATTTCTTCTCTGAAAATAAACGATAGCCCTAAAATATTATTTTCAGCATATAAAAAATCTAATGAGTGATCAATCACCTTGTGATATTTTAAAATACATGAGTCTAACAGTGGCTCCAACTGGGGATGGAAGCTCCTTCAGGAGCTGTTAAGAACACCGTAGACTAGTGGCCTGATCCATTGGGCTGATCCCAACCCTGCAATCTGATTTGCTGCAAATTATGTGGCTGCAACCTTCAAACTGAAGTCAGTGCTTTTTGCAAACTAAGGTCTGATATACACTTGATCCCGAGACTGAAAATCAACCTAAAGCATGAAAACTGGAAACATGCTCAAAGTATTAAGAGATCATTTGCATACCTACCTACCCAATCTATGATTCTAATAATTTCTCTTCCTTTTGGGGTGCATTTAGACTTGCAGACCCTGACATCATTTTTATTTTTAATATCTAACCTATCACCTATCCCTTATTTCTCCTATTGGCTCATATTAGGCTATTGAACCAATGTCATTTTCTACCTACCCACTGATAAGCCAAGATTAAATGGTTTTAAAAATATTCATTTTCTAACCTATCAGCAGAAAATTCAAAATTGTACAATCATGCTTAAACTATATGACTGCACAAAAACTCTTCTCAATAGTAGTGGTACTTTGATTTGCAACACTTTCAACACTTTATCTCGAATATTGAAATCATTTTCTTTTGTCCTCTTGTCAAAGACCTTCTTCATATTTTCTGCACCACCTGGGTTCTGTTGTACACCTGTTCTCTGGACTACTGCAGTTGAATGGTCTGGCTTATTCTTCTTTGCACGTCATTTTCTTCAGCCTGCACTTCTTGAATGAGATTCATGGCTGACACTCCTAGGGATTTTGGGAAAACTACATCCATTCCATAGACTAACTGGTATGGTGACATGCCAATTGATTTCTTGATGGTCAGTCTGTCAACCCACAATGCATGTACCAGTTTGTTATGCCACGATTTATTATTATCTTCCAACAACTTTTTGATGATATTGACTAGGTTCTTTTTGGAAGACTCAAATAATCCATTACCTTGAGGGTAATAAGCTGGTGAATGCCCCAAATAAATGTGATATTTGTGGAAAAAATCTATAATCTTCTTGGAATTAAAAGCAACAACAATATCTGTAATGATTTTCCTAGGACAACCAAATCTGGACAGGATGTTGGCTTCAAGGAATTTGATAATCACTGAGTCAGTATCAGTTCTAGAAGGGATGGCCTCTATCCATTTGGTAAAATAGTCTGTAGCAGTGATGACCCATTTATGCTGGCCAGAGGAGGAAGGGTGGATTTCTCCAATGAAGTCTAAACCCCATTGCTGGAAAGGAGCTTCAATAGAGATATGCTGTAAAGGCAGAGGCAACAAATTTCTTTTTCCCTCAAAAATTTGGTATTTATGACAAGTGGCTACCATTTTGAGGGTGTCTGGAAAAAGGGTAGGCCAATAGAAACCAACTCTAAGGATCTTATTAGTAGTGGTTTTCCAGTAGAGATGACCTCCACAATCCCCTTCATGGAATTCTTTTCTAACCCTATCTGCATCTTCTTTAAGCAAAAATTTAAGCAATATGCCCCCAGAATATTTCCAGTACAAAACATTTTCTAGGATGCAAAATTTTGCAGCGTTTAATTTCAAGAATCTAGATTTTGTTTTGGACAAACCAAGAGGAGCATTTAAATAAAATAGAACATATATTATATCTGCGTACCAGGGAGAATTTAGGAATTCTTCCTCAGTAGGTGGAGTCGCCAGCATCCTTTGTTAATCTAGTGAATGAATCATGTTAATATCCAATGCTTGAAAATTGGTTTCATCCATCAACTTGGCTAATCCTTGTCCCTTGATTAGTTTGGTGGGCCTGATATTTAAATCATACTCCAAGATGACAACAATCCACTTGCCTCTTTTTCCATCAAGATCCTGTGTTAGAATTTTTTTGACAACTGTATTGGGCACGAATGCAACGATGTGTGAATGCAAAATATAAACTCTAAAATCCTTCAGTGCTTTGATCAAGGCAAAACCCTGCTTCTCCTTGATATTGTACTTCAACGGTGCATCTCCTAAAGCTTGGTTGAAAAATGCTATGGGCTACTCTTGTCCATCCTTATTTTTCTGCAGCAACACATCAACAATCGTGTGCTTTGATGCAAAGGAGAAAATGATGAAATCCTTGGTGAAATCAGGGCTGATGAGAATAGGTGTTGTAGTAAGTGCCTGCTTTACCAGGTCGAAGGACTACTTAGCCTCTCTGGTTCACTTGACTCCTGAATCTCTTTTGAGCATGTTGGTGATATTCCTCAGGAGTTCAGCAAGGTTTTGTATAAACCTCCTCAAAAAAATTATCTTTCCAATGAAGGATTGTAGTTCCTTGATGTTTCTAGGATGGTTGATTTTTAGAACACCCTCAATCCTGTTGGGGTCAATCTTGATACCTTCTTCAGATATGATGTGGCCTAGAAGCTTTCCTTCTTCAAGACCAAATAATGATTTTATAGGGTTTAGAGATAGACTGAATCTTCTGCATTTTTCAAAAACTCTTCTCAAATGAGCCAAATTCTCTTAATCAATTTTTGAATACACTGTAATATCATCAAGATATATCACAATGAAAAGACCAATTTATTCTGAAAAAGCAATATCCATTTCTCTTTGAAAAGTGGCACCGACATGTGAAAAAGAAATATCCATTTCTCTTTGAAAAGTGGCACCGACATGTATTAATCCGAAGGGAATTTTTACATACATGAAGGTTCCCCAAGGAGTAGTAAATGATGTCTTGTGTTGATCATCTGGATGTACTAGCACTTGGTTGTATCCTGAAAAGCCATCTAGAAAAGAGATTCTTTTGGAGCTCACTACCTTTTGTAATATGTGGTCCATATTTGGTAAAGGGTAGTTGTCCTTAAGAGATGCCTTGTTCAATTTCTAAAGTCAATGTAAACCTTGATATCACCTGTCTTCTTTATTACCGGTACAAGGTCGGAAACCCATTCAGAGTATCTGATTGGGACTATTGTCTTGGCATCATACATCTTCTTGATCTCCTTCTCCACCAGAGGCATTTGGATAGGATTTATCCTGTGCAGTTTCTGTTTGAAAGGCTTTTGGTTCTCCTTGAGTGGAATTTTGTGCTGGATAATATTAGTATCATAAGATTTCAGGTCTCCATAACTCCATGCAAACACATTAATAAAATCTTTGAACAGAGCGATGTATTTATGTTTTATGGCTGCTGGCAGTGTTTTTGACAACTTTACCATCTTGGGCTCTTGCTCACTGCCTAGATTGCATTCTTTGATACTTGCTTATGTAGATTCCATTTTTGGTTTCTTAGCCACATCATTGAAATCAAATAGTTCCTCCAGAGGGACCAGTCCTCTCGGTAGGGTGTTTTCTCTGAATTCTAGTACTTCAAATTCTTCCTTTATTGGATCTTCATGCACCTTTGTCCTATGCTTAAATTCATTTGCTGAAAAATTAACATCAGAATGGTGAGGGGGCTCCTCCCTACACAATTTCTCTCTAGTGAAAAAGTATTCTTCACAGTCTCGGTCCAAATTGGAATCTTCAAACTCACCTTTAGATTGCAGGAGATTATCAATTTGTTTGTCATCTTCAAAGACTTGCCAATATCTCATATTGTTAGGGAATGTTGGGCGGTGTTTAACCTACATTGTATACTGTTTATTGGGCGGTGTTTAACCCATTAGACAGGATATTCTGATTCCTTGGAACTGCAGCAAGGTCATATTCTTCAAATTTTTTCAGGATGTCAAGGGCAACATTCCTGTATGCTCTCAATCTGGGATGCTTGGCTAAATATTCTCCCACGATTTGTTTAATGACCAGCTCAGAATCCCCATGAAAAGATATTCTATTGGCTCCTAGTTTCTTCAATAGTTGTAAACTCAAAAGGAGTGCCTCATATTCTGCTATATTGTTGGTAAACTGAAAGTTTAGCTTGTAAGAATGTCCTTATGCCTAGTTATTTTCAGTATTGCATACCCACACCCCTGCTCTTGAGCCAACTTTGCCCCAAGAACCATCAAAACTCATATTCCAGAAAGGTTCATTTTCAGACTTGTGTTGCACAATCTCCATTTGGTCTGACTGTTCTCTCTTATGGTCTTATTCTTCTCTAGCTACTTGTTCATTAATATTTACATCATTGTAAAGAATAAATGAATCAAGGTTAGAGTGGACATAATACAGGGGGTATTTATGAGGCTTTTCTTGACTGCTCACCATGTATTTCGTTAGAGTCTCTCTATACAATCTCCTTTGTTGGCCCAAAACTGGTATGGTAGCATAAGTCATATCCATTTGGAGAGTTCCTGAAAGCTTGGCTCCCCATGTACGTGATAAAAGCATACCATATTTGGGAGGGATGTCAGCCACCACTATTTCCATCACTAACTCTTGGCCAGTATCTGGGCTAATGTAATACAAAGATCTTTGATGAGGCCCAAACATTTAAAATTACTGGAGTCAAATGAGTACAGGTCTTTGTAGGGTCTAGTTATCTCCAGGCCAAGTTTCTCCATAATGGCCTTTGGCATGAGATTATGAGATGCACCTAAGTCTATCATGGAATTATTGATAATTTTATCATGAATATTCAAGCTGAGATAAAATGGGGGAACACCTCCCTCTTGGAATTTTCCCTCTACTTCTGGCCCAAACAAAAGTTCAGGTTTGTCATCATTTAGATTGATAGTATCGGTGATTTCTCCTATGTTCAATGCTTTTAGGATTTGGGACCTATATACATCTTGGTTTTCCAATTCTGTGAGAGGGACAAAGATTTTTATTTTGGAAATTTCATTCTCAATGCTGAATGGTGTCTGTGTCTTTGGCAGATTTGAATCATTCTTCTCAAGCACTATTTTTGCAACCATTTCATATTGTTGACTTGTATTAGGGATATCAACTAGAACAGTTTTGCTACGACTGACTGCTGGTATGCTAGTGCTGCTTTCTAGATCATTATTTCTGGTTATTTTAGTAATTTTCTTTGAACTCTCTTCTTTTTTCTTGGGATCAACTTCAAGGGCCTTTGTAGCAGAGTTTTCATAATTCTTTCTCTTGGGAATATCCGAATTCTTCTTGCTTCGGAGGTTATATTGTCTATGCACCTCCATGATGGAATTCTCAAATCCTTGTTTATAATCTTCAGACTCTTCAAATTCCACTTCAGTTTGAGTTGAAGAAAATAAATCTTGTTCTTTTTTGGTGAGAAAGAAAGTATCTTCATTGTTAATTCCCATCAGATTAATTTGACTTTCTTCTAGTTCCTCAACCACCCCTTCATCTTCATCATTATAATTTTATTGGAATGGAGGTCTAATTTGCTGGTCAGGACCTTTGTGTTCTCTCTGTCTTATTTGAGGTGGGTTTATTCTAAAATTTTGGTTTCTATTTAAAGGAGCTGGATGATTTTCCCTAGGGGAAATTCTATCATTCAAGCTGATCCTCTCCATCATTTTCTCCATGGTTCTCACCAGGCTATCAATCTTAACATCGGAGGTGTAGGTTGCAGGATCTTCCCTAAAAGTCACTCGCTTCTCACTTCTCATTCTAGCCCTTTTCGCAATCAGGTTTGCTTCCACACTTATTGCACCCCTCTGCATGTCTTCCAATGTAGCTGGATATTTTTCTCTCAGCTGATAAGCCATCTTTGGGTCGAAATTATCTGAAAATTTCATTAGGGCCAAGTCTTGTGGGGGTTTCATGTGAGGAGGGAGGGTATTGGATACACTGATGAATCTGGTGCAGTAATCTTGGACACTCTCTCCAACATTTCTTTTAATGTTTTCATATTCTGACAGGATTTGGAGAGGATTTTTCCTAACTTCCCATTTATTTATGAACAATTGGTGAAGGGCAGGGAGGTCATGAACACTATTGGGGTCAAGCATTTGAACCATTTTTTTACTTCTCCCCCTAAACTTTGAGCAAAAATTCTCATTTGGATATTTTCATCCTCTATCCACATGTTGTTGAGCAGTTTCAGGACCAGTTCCATCAAAATGTGGGATTTTGGATTAATAATCCTCTGGCATAGGCACCATAGGTTGTGGTAGAACTAATGGAGCATACCAGGCTGCCATGATTAGTGGTGGGGGAACCCAAGGAGGGTTGATAAGAGGAGGGTTTACCAAGGGAGGTGGAGGGTTAAATGGAGGAAGGTGGACAGTGGGTGTATGAGTGGAGGTTTGGGCACTGTGGTGGAAAAGGTTCAAGGTAAAGGTAGGAGCTGAAGATATACTTGCGTAACTTGGATGAGGATGAAAAAACTTGGAAACAATAGAAGGAGTTGCTACATTCAGAGTGGGTAATTCTACAAACTGCTGAAGATAAGCATCATCAATAGCCGAGGTGAGCTCTGTTACTAGACCTTGAAGGGAGTCAAAGTGTTGGAGAAGCTCAAAATCATTTTGATTGGAGGTAGAGGCTTCCCCGCATGGGCTTTGCTATAAGATGTATGGATCAAAAACTGCCTGGTCTATCCAATTCTGTGATTTAGTTCTGAACAAGCTTTGCTCAAAGTGTAAGTCGAACTGGATATATTGCAAGGTTGCAAGGTTTTTAGGGAGGGAACTTGTTTTGTGAGGAGGCCTGCTAATAGTTGGATTTTCAGATTTGGGAGTTTTTCTTAGGATTTTCTTTGGATTTTCAACTATTGAAGGGGGATTTGGGTTAGGATGGGATCTGGTAAAAATTCTTTTGGACGCCAGAATTCAGACCCAAGGCACAAACAGGCTGAATATTTTTTCAAAAACCAATCTGTAGCAATTACTTAAACACATAGTATTTCGACTAGGGTTTCTGAGTTTAGATGATATACTAAGCTTCTCAATAAGTCCCTAGTATGGTCACCATTATGTTAGCACTCTATAATTTAGAATATTGTAAAAACTAAACTATAAAGCATGACATCAAATCGCTTTGGAGTCCAGGACCTATCCTTCCTAGACTCAGAGTGGGTTCTCTCTATTTTATGATTTAAATCGATTTAACTTGCTGGTTATAAGTGTTGATATTAGGCTATTTACAGTGATGGGGGTTTTCTGTTTGATTGATTGTGTGGTTGGATAGATAGGGCTGCAGAGGCTATTCCATTGGGCAATGGAGTCAAAGGTTGGAATGACACATCAAAATCAAGGGCAAATCACTGGGCAATCTAACTGTGCTAAATGGATCTTAAGAGTTGTATGAATTATGAGGTGAGAAACAATAAGATTCAGTAGTGACTAAAGAGAAGTTAAGATTTTTTTAATCAGAATTCAACATAAAACATTCAGATTGTAAATGGAGACAAAATTAAGGTGCTCCGACAACGAATCTTAATCTAAAATTTCTGATTTACAATTAGATGAGAATACACACAATAGAGAAAACAATAGAAACATTTAAACATAGAAGAAACACATCACCATTTTAACACAACTCAAGAGTCTTGTAAACGGTCTTTGATTATTGATTTCGAACTCCAAAATTACAGTGCTCCAATAGTAGTTCTTACAATATAGGTGCTAAAATATCCAACCCTTGATAATGAGAATTATAGCAGTATTTAACTAACAACTAAGTTAGTTTGCCCTAATCTACTCTAGAAAACTTCATTTATTACAAATAAACTGAAATTGGACAAGTGTGGCCATGCAAGGCTTGAATAAAGAAAATCTCTGACAACACCGTCTGTAGAATTAATTTTAGTAACTCTTCAAGAATGAAAAAACTTAGGCGGCTCTTCGCGAATCCAAAAAATGACTTTGCGACGGCTGAGATGGTTGCGAGGAGGAAACACTGGGTGGTTCTGACATCTGGCTCTTTCTTTGGGTCGCCACTGTATAGATCATAAAGGAGGATGCGCTGTTGGCACTGCTGATCAACCAATGGTTGTGCTGAGGTGTCTATCATGCCTTTTCAATCTTGAAATGTACACAACCTATTCGACCCTTTTCTGTTGGGGATTTTCATGCTTACCACTTGTTGGTATACTTTGTCCACTTCTGTGTATTTGCTGAAAGTGGGCCTGGTGGGGAAAACATGCTTTAGTTCATGTTGAATAAAAATGTCATTACTAAAGAGATCCCAGATAAATTTCCTGGTTACCCTTCCTTGGATGCAAGTGAATTTGGTGGTGTTCTTAGCAACTTCTCTGAGTTTGATCATATAATCTTCCCTCTGGATCAACTTGTAATTATTCACAAATAATGAGGGCAACCCTTTTTCTATCAGGGGTTCAATCTTGTTCAGGAATCTACTGATGGCCATGTCTAACTCACGACACTTCTCCTCCAATTGACTTACTAAATTCCTCTTAGTGAGGATTCTTTTCACTTATAATATGGTTGCTGATTTGTCTGGTACATCTAGCACTTCAAGCTCATAGTTGGTTTTGGAGTGCAAGATTTCTATAATCTTAGGGGCTGTGTTTGGCATGCTTCCTAATTCCCGATTTTCTTTGTCAATGGCGACTGCACAGTTGTCTACCAACTCTTTTTGTTCAAAAATGATGTTGATGGGGTGCCACATTTCTTCTACTGACTTAATGATACTACCCCAGATTATCAACTTCATTTGGCCCAAAATGCTGCTATCTGAAAATTCTTTCCCTGCCTTCTCCAATCTCTTGATTTGGCTATCTCATGGGCAGTTTCAGTCCTGGCCTTTTGATATTTTAGGATTCCAATCTGTGCTTCCAATTTCCAGATCTCTTGTGACTGCAGGGTCATGCTTTCCATGGCCTTTGATAGTTGGTCTGTCATACTAGGTGTTCTAGTAGCTGTGGGAACAACTGATGGAATTGTTGAGATGGGGGTGGCTTCCACTCGGATGAGTGTACCTCGAGATGCCTCTTCTTTCTCCTTCAGTAGTTTCTCCAACTCATTCTCCATCTGTTTGATTTGGGCTGACTGTTCTACAGCTAGCTTCAATAGCTCTACCTTCTGTGATTCCTCTTCCTCAATGCCTTTGGCCAGGGGATATTCTGTTACTGGCATCTTGAATTGCTTCCCAAGGGTTGCTATATCAACATTCTTCTTCTTCAAAACCTCCTCCATAGCTTGTACATTGGCTGGGTCAAGATCCAACTTCACTATTCAATATTCTAAAGACTTAATCCTTGAGTCTTTAGCAATGGCAGATATATTTTCTATCCTAAGTTGTGATTGAGCATTGGATAAGGATATCTAAAGATTTGACAAGCTCATAGCAATACTTGTTAGGGTGGAGGCCACTCTCTAGTCTACTTGTGTAATTCCATCTAATAATTGGGATGGATTTCCGTGGCATTAAACACAAATGATACCTTCTTGTAATCTCCTGCTCCTTGTGGTTGTGGGACCAAAGATTTTATAAATTCCATATGCATCATTTTCTTCTCAGTGTCAAAAGCAGACAATAGCCTGCTTTTTGAACTTGGGGTCTGCTTCCAAAATTGGTTGTAAGTTTTGGTATTCAGTACCTCATTTCTCAATTTTATTTCCTTAAATGTATCATACATTGCTCTTTCTTGACCTTCTATGGTAGGTCTGGAAGTAGATGTATGCAAGGTCTGCTGCTCCAGAGATGTTGTGGTAGTAGATTCATGTGAGACCATTGTTTGACCACCCACTAGAGATGGTCCAGGGGTGTCTGCAATATGAACCATTGTTTGCTGCCCTGATTCCCCTCCTTGATCAATATCCATATGAATTTGGGACCTCTTCCTATATCTTATTTTTAATTCTTTACTAGAGGTATCAGTCATCGAAGGTGATTGATACTCTCTTGGACTTTTACTCCCTATCTCCTTTTCTTTCTCTTTCCCCTTGTATTCTCTTCCTTCTGCATTCTTCCTTTCTTGTGGTATTGCGGTTTGGACGCCTGGAGTGGAGGACACTCGTTCTTCCTCTTCTTGGAGGGTATTAGTCACCCATTATGTTCGATTGGCATATTGTTCAATTGAAGGCCTAGGTGTGTGAACATAGGGTGTGGACATGATTTCCACCTTTTTCCTGGAGATAATATTTGCAGGGTCATAAGAACAAGTGAAGCTGTGGCTGAAACCCATCTCCTTAAGTATCTTCTCTGCTTCATCTCTTGCTGCTCTACTGTTACAGATGAAAGGCCCAATTTGTGTTTTGATCCTAAACTAAATCTTCTTCTTTGCAAAGACAAATTGGAGCTCATTTGCATGTATCATTTGCCTTATATATTCCAATGTAAATACCCTCATGTAGAGGAACTTTGGTAATTTGTAAGGAGCTAGATCACTTCCATAGAATCAAATCTCTGTGTAGTTTTGATACAAATACCAATCTACTCTCTTCACTTGTTCTGTTAGTTGCATGGTTTTTCTGATTTCGTCATTTATCTTGGGCTTTGTTGCATCATTGAGTGTGCTGATGGTTGGATGCACGAATAAATTTACAAAATCCTTGTATGTAAAATCCTTCTGATCTTTTAGTAGCAGGGTAGTCCAAAGTATGACATAATAGGGCTCATTATCTTCATTTTCCTTGGAAATTTGAAAATGAAACCTTCTAGACTGGAAATGGATGAACATATATACCAACACAGAGGAATATTTGAAAACCTCTTCTCTGTTAAAATTTAAAAACTACTCATGAATGGCCTCTGCAATAAATTGAGCATAGTTGAACATGACTGTGGGTTTAGCACCTGGGGAAATAGTGGACAAGAAACCTATCACATCTTCCTCTACCCATTGATCTGTGCGATAACCTAACAAATAAGATAAAACAGACATAATGTGTTGGGTCCTCTCAGAAAAGGTAGATGAGGGATAAGGAGGGTTCTTTGCAGGCATTGGGGTATCAGGGGTCATGGAAAGCTGCAAGGTTTTGGATTTTTTGGCACAGTTAAGCTTATGATAACATTATTTGAGGACTTCATATGAGAAAGGGACCACTTGTTCATGAGTGGGGGCCTGCATCATCTGCTGGAAAGATTGGGCATTGACGACAAACATGATTTCTCCTGATGGGGTGACTATGGTCCTCTGGTTAATATCATAACAACTCCGACACTTCCCGATGAACTCTAGGCAACTATGGGTCTTTGGGAAGACGTAAAGGGGCATCTGGGTCTCCCATAGGCTAAGGTCATTTGTTCCTTCGAGGAATTGGTCTTCAAACCAGAAGTAAACATTAAACAAATAAGACTCAGACTCTGTCTCATGAATTTTGTAATCTCTGTCTGCTAGAGCCAAGTGATCCAGGTCCACTTGTGGGTAGACCATTGGATTAAAAGGCTGTTAATCTAGCTTTGGAGGCATTTTACTCAATGCTTCTTCTTTCAAAAACTTGTAATGGAGAAAGGGATAATAGAGAGGGGAACTTGAGAAGGGAAATGATAATGGGTCAGCATTGGGAAGGGATATAAAAACAGGGAATAGTAACCGAGATTGACAGTCTAAAGGAGCCCTGTAATCCAGTTTCGTACAATGCTAACATTTCTTCTTTGAAATTCACACTTTCTTCAATATTACCTGCAAATTCAACACCTGTATTATTTTGACAATAATTACAGAGTAAAATCTATAGTTATGTCGGCATTTGACTTATTTAAATAATAATGCGGAGGTGTGGAGGTGGCGCGGGTCCGTTGGGTAAACGCTCGTCCATTTATGGCGCAACAATTTTCTTTTAACAAGAGGGGATGTGACTGCAAACGTACAGTGGGAGAAAACGTGGCGAGGAAAGTACATGTAATGGTAAAAAATGTGCAGCGGTTTGGTAAAAAACGCAAAGGGATTTTCAGAGGGGATCATGAGTGGTAAGCATTGTTTGGAGAGGGGGTACAGAATGGACCTAGGCGTGACACGTTAGCCGGATGGACGGTATGGGATATCGCCCATTCCAGACGCCCCCGTCATGATAAAGTTTGAATACTGTGGGGAGGCTGAAAAACATTGTGGGATGTACGATGTTCGGAGGTGGGCAGATATAGCGGGGAGTTGCAGGGGGTTTAACTTAGAATTGACGAGGAGAGGAGCAAGTGGGTCCACTTGGACTTGTAAACTTTTAGATCTTCGCTCTGAGAGACATTGCATCCATGCTGATATCGCACTTCGCCATCGTTGTTTTTTAACTTTCCTTCGCGCTGTCCTTTAAAACTTGCGATGTGCGCTTTGCGATTGGGTCCCACCCATCGCACATCACAACTCGGTAACTTTAACATTTTCCATTTGCGTTTATTCTTTAAAAATTGCAATGTGTGCTATGCGGGTCGGGGCCATGTCACTGCCACATCACCCTGCCAGGTCACCTGCCCTGTCACCTACCACGTCACATCCCACGTCACCTCATGTCGCATATCGATGGATTTAAAATTTTTCCTTCACACTTGTTTTATAAAATTTGCGATTTGCGATCTGCGCTTGGGTCCCACCGCATCACATATCATGCATCGGTGATTTTAACCTTTACCCTTCCGCGAAAATCTTTTGACACTTGCGATATGCGACTGTGATCGCATCGCATTGTGAAAATCTTAACATTGCGGGCGCTTATAAGTAAGTTGTAAATAGTGCGAAGTGTGCCATGCGACGTGCTAACTGTTGACAAGTGCGAAAAGGTGGAAGGTAAGGAAACTATGAAGTTTCAAAGGTTTATACGCGAGATTGGGTAATGTACCAAGGTTGGATGGGTCCTACCAAATTGCGTTGGCGACGTTTTATGTTTTGGTGATGAATTAAGAGGAGATTGTTGAAACTTACGGGCTGCGAAGTGTGGGAAAGTGGTAAAGTTTAATGGTATGCGACTGTTCGATGGGTGGGTAGAGCTTATAACCATAGAATTTAGGACTTTAGTATAAGTGGGCTTTATAAGGTAGTGAGTCCAAAAAAGGTCTTGGGTTTTAAATGAGATTTCAGAGCCTTTGATGTTTAGAATTTGGGAAAATGGGGAACAAGGAGGGTGAATGAAATGAAATGAGGGTAGGAATGAGGTTTTGATCACCATTACCTTATCAACAACAAATTTTCTCCTTTCCACTGAACTATAAGGAAAATTGATTCATTTGATGCTCTTTGACAGTCAGGGTCTCCCTTTCTTCTCTGAAAATAAATGATAGCCATAGAATATTATTTTCAGCATATAAAAATCTAATCAGTGATCAGTCACCTTGTGATATTGTAAAATATAGGAGTATAACACAGGGCACAATAATCCACTCACTCAAGATTAATAAATTTGTGATAAGGTCCAATCATTCATTCAATTAACACCCACCAATTAATAAATACCTAATAAAATAATCAAAGCTCAAAGTGGGTTCAAATCAATGGATTACATAAGAATTATATTTTACTTAAAATTAAAGTAATCATAAGAAAATCCATGTAATTAATTAATCATATGAATAAAGGAAAATAATTTAACTAACCATTTTTCAAGCTTAATGATTAATTATAATGCTATATTAATTAATTTTTAATTAACCTTTAGGCTTAATCATACATTACATTATAATTCTACTATCATAGTAGACTATAGAATACTAATATATTGATTAAATAACTCCTACTTCTGAATAATATGTAATATTTGAACTAGCAATTGCATTGATAGGTGCAAAGTAATGCTGAATAAGTCTCTCAAAGTAGTACAAAAATTCTATTTTTTGCAAAACAAATTGGAACTCCTTGAGCTTTGTATTCATGCTCCTTTACAACCCTTTCGGTTTCTTTAGCCTCTCATGATTTTGTGACTAAAAATTTTCCATATCCACCTATAATCCAAAAAAAACAATTTCTTAAAACAAAATATTAAACTAATCTAAATAAAACTTTGAATAAAATCTAACATTAAAAATAAAAACTAATATAAAATTTAAATTAAATTAAATTAAAGTAATTAATAAAAAGTAATCTTAAATTTAAAACAACTCAAACTATAATGTAAATAGATAAAATTCAAATTTATATGTTAATATTACCATTCAAACAAAATTTGAAACTATTAAATAATAAAATCATAAATCAAGGTTACTAAATCAAAGCTAAATACCATTAAATAATAAAATTAGAAATCAACATTACTAAACCAAAGCTAAACACTAGAGCTCAAACCATAGGAACTCCTTGAGCTTTGTATTCATTCTCCTTTACAACCCTTTGAGTTTCTTTAGCCTCTCACGATTTTGTGACTCAAAATTTTCCATATCCACCTACAATCCAAAAAATAAACAATTTCTTAAAACAAAATATTAAACTAATCTAAATAAAACTTTGAATAAAATCTAACATTAAAAATAAAAACTAATATAAAATTTAAATTAAATTATATTAAAGTAATTAACGAAAATTAATCTTAAATTTAAAATAAGTCAAACTATAATGTAAATAGATAAAATTCAAATTTATATGCTAACATTATCATTCAAACAAAAATTGAAACTATTAAATAATAAAATCAGAAATCAAGGTTACTAAATCAAAGCTAAATAACATTAAATAATAAAATCAGAAATCAACATTACTAAATCAGAGCTAAACACTAAAGCTCAAACCAAAATTAAAATAAATTTAAGCTAAACTAAATTAATTTTTAACTATAACCAAAGAAAACTAGTAATATAACTAAAACAACATTATTTAAATAGAAGTAAACTAACAAAAACTGAATGACGACCATATACCAAAAACTAAAATAGCCATTAAAAAAGTCCTAACATAAATTTAATGAAAACTATAAAAAGCTCGTTTATATGGTCTGAAGAGCCAATCACTAATTTCGTATTATCATCAAAGATATGTTTAATTCCAAGCTTTTCTACGAGTGTGTGTGTGTGTGTGTCTATATATATATATATATATATATATATATATATTGTTAGATCCCTATATAACTAGTGTAGTCCCTTATTGTTGTCAGTGTAGCCCCCAAATTGTTATTGTTATACCCTTGTAGCCCCCATATTGTTATTATTGTGCCCCATAAAAATTCACTATTATTATTGTTGTGGCCTTACAATATTATTGTTAGGCCGACTAGGATTATATTGTGACCCCATGTACTCCTATATATAGAAATGTGGTTTTGTCATTTGTATCATCCAAAAATTGTTCATCTATATAATGTTAAGGAGGTTTCCCACTCGAAGTGGTTGATTTCTAAGGCAGTGATCTCTCTTTTCTTCTATTTTGGGAGCTGGTTTCATAACATTTGGTATCAGAGTTTTGGATTCCAGGGTTTCGCTCCTTCAAACAGTTAATCGTGACATTTTCTCTATAACTTGTTTATACGAAGGTTCAAACGCAAAAAAAAAGCCATTGGTGAAGAAATATTGAGGAAGTTCATGTAGAAATTTAAGATCTTGGTTTGAAATATTTTCGGGGATATGATTTGTGGAAATTAGGGTTTTTTAGGCTCTCGAATTTCATCTCAAAGATGTGACCTTGGGAAAATCGTTATAACTTTCTCTCTGAGCATCAGATTGGAATTATTTAAAAAGTTACTGAAAGTACATAGAATTTAGTTTTCTGTGTATCAATTTTAGAGCTGAAGGAGGAAACGGTGACACGTGGCATGCCGTACAAGTTTGCTCTACTAAATAAGTCCATAATTAGGTCATTGTGGGAGATTGGGCAGAACTTAGAATCCAAATCAGGTCAGACCTATGGCATTGGAAAGAATAACCAAAGGGTTATTATAGGATCGAAGCTTAAATCTTGAGGATCCAAAATTACAAATATACATCAGTTTCAATATCGAGCTCCTCAAAAGCAAGAAAAATGTGTGTATTTTTTTTTTCAAATTGCATAAGTCTTGCTTGAAAAATCTGTTTGAAGTGATTCCAAGGGCATATTGAAGCATATATATTAGTATTGGGTTCAAAAATTCCCCCTAAAAATAATTCAACACCCATTAAGCCCTCAGAAGGCTCTACTATGACTCATGAAAAGGAATAAGTGCAACATGATATATCAAAATTACAAGAGAAAGTGCAACAACTTTCGCTCTCACTGTAATGTATCACCTTACCCACCATAAATAATATAGAGAAGTAGAGGTCACATTAATCACTAATCTCAATTATCAAGCCAATGCTCCAATCATGAGAATTACATAATGAAAGTTGCAGCAAGAGAAACTACTGTTACTAATTCAGAAGAATATTATTATTCAAAAAGTGCCATGTAAAACAGTGGACCTACATAAATTGGGCACAAGTAGTTGTTTTCTACAGACATTAAATCCCAATAATGCACCCATGCATACATGCAGTTCATACGAAACTTATTATGATCATTTGCACAAAATCCTACAGAATTAGTCATTGTAAGATTGTTGCCAACAACACAAACCCTTTTTTTTATGAAATATTTAGATAATACAAGAAACAATTGACTTATTCCCTATTCACACTTCAATAAATTATTAAATTAATTTTCATATTCATACCAAAAACTTGCAGATGGAGGAAGATACACCCATTAAATAGTATATTTATAATTTCTAGTACATAAAAACGACAATAACTAAGGCTTTTACACTAAGAATTTATATCTACCAAAGCTACAACCATTTAGGACTTTTGACAAACATTTTGCAAACATGCAATCTACAGTGATTGACGTCTTATGAAAAACACTTTGCAAGCATGCAATCAAAAGCCATTGAGGAATTTTGTCAAACACTTGGCAACAATGGATTTAAGATTCTTCTTCAACATATTTATCTCATAAAATTCAGAAATTGAAACTTTAAATATTGGAAACTTAAAAAAAAGACTAAATGATCTTAGTATTTCATTAACGACTCAACAACAGGCGCACATAACTCACAGCAGCAATCTGCAAAATCGCCCAGATTTCTGATCTAGGTTCTCAAAAGTAATTTTTTTGGAATCAAATCAGGGGTTATAGGTTCATTAGGCACATATACCCCCTGATGTTGGGATTAATCACACTCAAAATACCCAAGAATGAAATTCTTCCAAACAATTCTTTTTTATATCCTTAATGTTTCATTTACGACTTTTGTCAAACACATGGAATGAAAACTTTCAACTACATCACTACATGAGGAAAAACAACCCAGAGTTATGCTACTAAGATATTCTCATTGAATTCACACATTTCTAAATCCACCATATGAGTTCTTGAAACATTTTACAACCCACAAGCCAATTCATTTGACATGATTTGACAACCTTATTGCACCCATTGCTACAATTTGACAAACACATGGCAGCCCTGAATGCTACAACCATTAAGGCTTTCTGTCAAAATTCTGATAGTACTATTACAACAAATTGAATAACAAAACATTGAATTATTGATAAGAATATGAGACATAATACATAACTGAAATTTACCTCAAACTTACCTCAAGCATTTGATTTACCAAACCATATTTTAGTTTCCATTATTTTTGCATTTTATTTGAAGGGTTGATTCTGTAATTCCTCCAAGTATATTTTGGGTACATGTCCATTTTATTACTTCTGCTGTAAGATGCAAGTTAGCACTTATTCATGCATAAATAAATTGATGGCATTACTCATTCACGGATTTTGTCAAACACTTTGCAAAATATCCCGAAAACCTTTCTAAAACATGCATCTAATTACTTGAAACAAAACCATAAATCGTGAAAGACTTACCCAAGTCCTTTGGAATTTATTTATTGCAATTACCTTCAACAATATTTGGATTTCCTTTCTCAAATGCTATAATACCAAGATTAGTACCATAAACTACACCAATAATAACTCCAATATTGAGATTTAAACATCCATACGTATAGACTGATCTAGTCTTCATTTGTTTACTAATCAATAATATTCTAGATAACGTAAGCTTAAACCAAAATTAGATGCTTACAACAATTTAAATTTCTACTTTTTATTTTATGCTAAAACTATACTATAATTTTAGAATAATGGAAATTATACCTGAAGAGATATTCAGCTCCAATCATGGAGAATATGATCCACCTTTGATCCCTTAACCAACTCATTTGAACCATATGGTTTTCCACCCAACCATATCCAGGGAGAACTCCTCCCCCTGGAACCCCCGACCTGTAAGAGCTCACAAACAGTACCAAAATATAGCAGTAGAGAAATATCCAAGGCAAGTTGAGGAAGACAAGTTTCACTTCCTCCCAATACCACTCATGGTTAGCTCCACCTTGTAGAGCTACTTAGTAATTTAGTTTAGGAATTTCAAATTCATTTCGAAATAAATTGGATACTCACGAAGTCTCTCCCTCTCATAATATTTTTGAAATCTCTCCAACTCTTGGTATCACAATGCACCTCCCAAGTGAGAATACATGAGACACTTATATAGGAGGAGCAACAAATTCTTGTCATAAAGGAGGAGTAATATGCATGCCTTGTATTCCCTTTAGATGAGTGTAACTCATGCCATTAAGGAGAGGTATGCATGCCTTAGTTAAGGAGAGTGTAACATATGCATTAAAGAGAGTGTAAGAGGAATATTTCATGACATGTCTTTAATGAGTGTAAGAGGAATATGCCATTCTTTGATGAGTGCATAAAATTGTGTAATGTATTATTAAAAGAGAGAGAAAGTTACATAGAGCCATGAGAATCATCAAGGAGAGAGGTGTGAAGTGATTGAGGAGATATAATTCTCTTTTAATAATAATATCATAGTATCATAAAAGATAATAATAATATTAATAATATTAATAATATTGAGGATTAAGTCGAGATTGAAATATTACGATTATTAATCATAAGTTAAGTGATTTTCCTTCAAGTATATTTGATTACCCATTGATTGGAGGTGATTTACTATTTTTGGAAAGTCATACTTGAAATGGTAGACATGACTTTCTATTTTTATATAGTCACTCCAAACTTGTTAGGAATGAGATTTTATTAAGGAAATTCATCTGTGAGCTGGCCATGAGTGGTATTTTTCTTTCGGAGAATAGGGATTCCGCACCCTTATTGCATGCATCTCCATGCCTTAGTAGATTGAGTACTCTATGCCCTAATCTACTCTAAATATCCAAGATTCCACACCTTGATATTTTTAAATATCCAGGATTTCGCGCCCTAAACATTTCATTATAGATCCAAGACTCCATGTCTTTATCTTTCATGGATTTAGGACTCTGTGCCCTAATCCTTTTATTATATATCCGAGACTCCTCGTCTTTATATTTCATGGATTTAGGACTCCGTGCCCTAATTTCCATGTCTTCTCATCTATTCTTCTTTGAAACTCCACGCTTCACCTTAAGGTACTGATTGTGAGATCATACCCATCTAATGGTTCATTGGTAAGGTCTTCTTCCAAGACCTCCACAGATCACAATCTCATAGATCAAATAAATCAAATGAATTTCATAATTAACTTATTCCCATTTTACCAAATATCGTGCATGACTTCCACAATCATTTTCGTTTTGGAGAAATGACTTCTGCAGTCATTTATAACTTGAGCATCCTTGTTGGAAATTACCAAGTTCGCAGTCACATCATGCTTAGTACGATATTAAGCACATATAATCATAAAAATAATGTATTATCCATAAATTATAATTAACCATATGTTCCACATAACCATGATCATCCATGGATCTATGTGTCCCAATCCTGGATCACCATCCATGTCATACACCTATGTCAAAACTAGGGTACCAAAAGAGAAAACATGGATAATATGCTCTTAACCAAAATTAGTTCTTATACACAAAACCATCAATATTATCATAAGCACACAACAACTAGGAGACCCAAACCAGGTCTATAGCATATAAGCATGTAAATAAGTATGTCATGCATAATATTATATCATTATATGAAAATCATCCTATAAGTGTCATCAAAGTTATCTCCCCAAGAAGGGACACTACATACTCCCCCTCTTGGGTTAAACTTGGCCTGAAGTTTTTCCTACAGTCATAAGATACTTAGTTCTTTTCTATTCTCCTATGAATAAGTTGTTAACCTTATGTATATGTATTTGATATATTTTTATTTATGCCTATCCATAGTTTAATGTTTTCTAAATTGGAAGAAATTCCATGAAAACTGAAACATACAATTCTTAATAAAGTAGAAAATATATCCATGCTATATTAGGCATGTTTTGATATAAAATACCAATGATTTCTATATCAAAACCAGCCATTCAATTTATAGTACCCTATCAAAATACTATTTTATGTAATTGATATGACATCTACTTAAGTTATCTATAATAATTTGATATTATACATGTTTTTCTTTCTCATAGTCTGTATAAATCCTATATGTGTCATCTTCTTGGTTATGTAGTATTTTGAGCTTGCCAAGCTATAAATAGATCACACATTGGTTGTATAAACAACAATGATGGTCCATCCCATATCACAATGAAATTTTCATACAATAATCATAAAATCATCCACATACAATTGTGAGTGTAATTATGCAACAAAACATGATGTCATATATAGAACCCACTCTTACATCCCACTTGATTTATGTCTTCTCAATCCAAGTTTCCCCTTTTCATTCCATAAGACATCCTTGCAATCAAAATATTTAGGATCTACCTTTATTTTTTAATAAACGTTTACTCTTTAGGAAAAATCAAAAGCACCAGTTTTTTTTTTTTTTAATAATAAACTAACAAGCTAAGGTTTAATACAGCCCTCACTGACCCACTTATGTATTATATACCATTCCTTTAGTTTCCATAATCTTAATTATTATTCACTTCTCTAACTTGAGAATCAATATGAATGACTCTCTTAGAAGATTTTCATTCTGAAAGAAAATTAATGATATCGTTTTGAAAGCGGCTTGTAATCAAGAACAACTCTCACAATTATGCAAATACAATATCTATATTATTGAATCTACCTTGATAACTATAAGACAATTTTTTTTCAAACTATGAAATCACTCATGATTTCTATTCGGTAATTAATCAATTCATTTGGTTTCATGTCTTATTCCTTACTATCAAAATGTATGCAACAACAAGCTATGAAAACCATACATTTCACAATATGTGATGAATCTTGTTGAATCTAAATTTTATTTAGACTATCACAAGGGAATTTCTAGCCTAAATTTAAACCCTTGAGAATTACTAACCTCTCAAATTATTACAACATATTGTAGGACTACTAAATACTCATACAACTATACATCCCAACACAAAATTCTTAAATCCAACAATCTCTTCCATTCCACATACAATACAATCATCTTAGGCTTCTAAATCATGCAAGAATTCCAATTCATCAAAATGTGATCTCACTCTCCTTCAATTTCTCCCTCAAAAATTATCACAATCACATATTCTTGTAAAACAAGAACTCAACTAAGCTTTTCATTAATCACATGCCTTTTTCTTTAAGTTCAAATAAAACAAGTTCTCACCACATAAAATGTTTACATTGTAAAAATTTTATTCTCTTAACAATTTATAAACAATATGATTTTTGACTCGATCGTCTAACTCACAATATTTTAGAGCAATACATGAGTTCAATCCTCATAATTTCTCTAATTAATGTGGTTAAATAGAATTCAACTAATATTCAACTGATAAAATCATTAAAGAGACTATTATGGTTTTCCTAGACCTAATTTGTCTTAATCCAATAGAAAAGTTATTTAATCACTTATCACAATAATATTTTTCTACATTTCAAGAATTTGAAAATCATTTTAATTCTACCTAAATTCGACACATACAAAAGGATTACAATACTAGAGGATAGATATCTATTTTACACTTGACTCCATATATAAAAATCAATTATTCCAAACATTATAAACTACCTAATGGTGTTCAGTATACCAATCTTAGTATATTCATTTATAATAAAAATAAAATAATGGATTTAAAGCTCAAGCAAATTCATGTTACAAATCTCTATCCATTTAAATTTAATTACACATAATCACTCCTTAATCACGTCTATGAGATTCCATCAAAATATTCTAACTAGAAGAATTACTTAGCTCATAGATATATTTTAGTATGGATTCCACACCCATATCTTACCTCATTAATTATCTCATAGATATATACTAGTATGGATTCCACACCCATACATTTTCTCATAGATATATGCTAGTATGGATTCCACACCCATACATTTTCTCATAGATATATGCTAGTATGGATTCCACACCCATACATTAGCTCATAGATATATGTTAGTATGGATTCCACACCCATACATTTTATCATAGATATATGCTAGTATGGATTCCACACCCATACATTAGCTTAAGGAAAACATAACCTTCAAGTGTTCCTTAAAATGGCTTCCACAAACCTTCATGCACTAGTCGTTTAAGCCTCTTGTTTATTAGGAATATCATACCTCAACCTAGTATTTGAGATTCAAAGTTATTTGATGCATAATGTCAAGAAATACACAAAATCATGTCAAAGAAATCATAGGAATTTCATTCTTACTCATTAATAATTTATTCCCAAATCATATCTTAACACAACTAATTAATGCACATACATTACTCTTGAATCTACATTGACAGTTAAAAGTGACATCCTTCAAGGTAGTTTTTTGTTAAGTTTCCATTAGTGTAGGTACGGAAAGACTCAAAATTAACATGATGAACTCAATCATCACGTTAATTGAATCTCAACCTTATACTTGTTACTAATTCCCAAAGTAGACACACCAAGGTCATCATACTGTAGTCCAGATTAAGCAAATATATTTCTTAGTAGATACGATTTCAGCTAGTAAAGATGGATACTAAGCCCATATCACATTGAAAATGATGCATTAAATATATATGAAACCATGCATGCACTCCACCTATCTTCCTCATATATTTACAATCAAGCCATTCACATGCTTGGGTTTAACCCCAACTTTCTCAATCACATCCTTTCCCAGTATGTCTTTAAGTATTTTAACATATTTATAATAACTTGTCTTAAAAAAAATATAAAGGAATATAAGAAAGCATTCTTTTTCTTTTATGAGTTTCTAAATGACATAATAATAAGAATAGTCTCTATGCAACCAATATGCTTCCAAGTCAATATATAAAACAACTCAACATGCATGAAAAATCAACATTCATGCATCATCAACCTACAAGTAAGCATGTTGGATCATTAGGCCCTAGTGTTGTAACCTGGCTATGATACCATATGTAATGTCCCACCTTACCCACCATAAATAATATAGAGAAGTAGAGGTCACGTTAATCACTAATCTCAATTATCAAGCCAATGCTTCAATCATGAGAATTATATAATGAAAGTTGTAGTAAGAGAAACTACTGTTACCAATTCAGAAGAATATTATTATTCAAAAAGTGCCAAGTAAAACAATGGACCTACATAAACTGGGCACAAGTAGTTTTTTTCTACAGACATTGAATCCCAATAATGCACCCATGCATACATGCAGCTCAGACGAAACTTATTATGATCATTTGCACAAAATCCTATAGAATTAGTCATTGTAAGATTGTTTCCAACAACACACACTTTTTTTAATGAAAGCTTTAGATAATACAAGAAACAATTGACTTATTCTCTATTCACACTTCAGCAAATTATTAAATTCATTTTCATATTCATACCAAAAACTTGCAGACGGAGGAAGCTACACCCATTAAATAGTCTATTTATAATTTCTAGTACATAAAAATGACAATAACTAAGGCTTTTACAGTAACAATTTATATCTACCAAAGCTACATCCATTCAGGAAATTTGACAGACATTTTGCAAACATGCAATATACAGTGATTGAGGCCTTATGACAAACACTTTGCAAGCATGCAATCAAAATCCATTGAGGAATTTTGTCAAACACTTGGAAACGATGGATTAAAGATTCTTCTTCAACATATTTATCCCATAAAATTAAGAAATTTAAAATTTAAATGTTGGCAACTTAAAAAAGAGACTAAATGATCTTAGTATTTCATCAAAGACTCAATAACAGATGCACATAACTCACAACGACAATTTGCAAAATCGGCCAGATTTCCGATCTAGGTTCTCAAAATTATTATTTTTGGAATCAAATCAGGGGTTACAGGTCCATTAGGCACATATACCCCTTGATGTCGGGCTGAATCACATTCAAAACGCCCAGGAATGCGATTATTCAAAACAACAAAAAATTATATCCTTAATGTTTCATTTACGACTTTTGTCAAACACATGGAATGAAAAATTTCAACTACAACACTACATGAGGAAAAACAACCCAGAGTTATGCTACTAAGATATGCTCATTGAATTCACACATTTCTAAATCCATCGTATGAGTTCTTGAAACATTTTACAACCCACAAGCCAATTCATTTGAAAGGATTTGACAACCTTATTGCACCCATTGTTACAATTTGACAAACACATGGCAACCCTAAATGCTACAACCATTAAGGATTTCTGTCAAGATTATGATAGTACTATTATAACAACTTGAATTAAAAAACATCAAATTATTGATAAGAATATGAAACATAAGCCATAATTGAAATTTACCTCAAACTTACCTCAAGCATTTGATCTACCAAACCATATTTTAGTTTCCATTATTTTTGCATTTTATTTTAAGGGTTGATTATGTAATTCCTCCAAGTATATTTTGGGTACATGTCCATTTTCTTACTTCTGCTGTAAGTTGCAAGTTAGCACTTATTCATGCATAAATAAATTGATGGCATTATTCATTCACGGATTTTGTCAAACACTTTGCAAAATATATTGAAACCCTTTCTAAAACATGCATCTAATTACTTGAAACAAAACCATAAATCGTGAAACACTTACCCAAGTCCTTTGGATTTTATTTATTGTAATTACCTTCAACAATATTTGGATTTCCTTTCTCAAATGCTACAATACCAAGATTAGTACAATAAACTACACCAATATTAACTCCAATATTGAGATCTAAACATCCATACATATAGACTGATCTAGTTTTCATTTTTTTACTAATCAATAATATTCTAAAAAACATAAGCTTAAAAAAAAATTAGATGCTTACAACAATTTAAATTTCTACTTTTTATTTTATGATAAAACTATACTATAATTTTAGAATAATGGAAATTATACCTGAAGAGATATTCAGCTCCAATCGTTGAGAATATGATCCACCTTTGATCCCTTAACCAACTCATTTGAACCATCCAGTTTTCCACCCAACCATATCCAGGGAGAACTCCTCCCCCTGGAACCCCCGAGCTGTAAGAGCTCACAAAAAGTACTGAAATATAGCAGTAGAGAGATATCCAAGGCAAGTTGAGGAAGATAAGTTTCACTTCCTCCCAATACCACTCATGGTTAGCTCCACGCTGTAGAGTTACTTAGTAATTTAGTTTAGGAATTTCAAATTCATTTCGAAATAAATTGGCTACTCTCGAAGTCTCTCCCTCATAATATTTTTGAAATCTCTCCAACTCTTGGTATCACAAAGCACCTCCGAAATGAGAATACATCAGACACATATATAGGAGGAGCACCAAATTATTGTCACAAAGGAGGAGTAATATGCATGCCTTGTATTCCATTTAGACGAGTGTAACTCATGCCATTAAGGAGAGGTATGCATGCCTTACTTCAGGAGAGTGTAACATATGCATTAAAGAGAGTGTAAGAGGAATCTTTTATGACATGTCTTTAATGAGTGTAAGAGGAATATTCCATTCTTTGATGAGTGCATTCAATTGTGTAATGTATTATTAAAAGAGAGAGAAAGTTACATAGAGCCATGAGAATGATCAAGGAGAGAGATGTGAAGTGATTGAGGAGATATAATTCTCTTTTAATAATAATATCATAGTCTCATAAAATATAATAATAATATTAATACTATTTAGGATTAAGTTGAGATTGAACTATTACGATTGATTAATCGTAAGTTAAGTGATTTTCCTTCAAGTATACTTGATTACCCATTGATTGGATGTGATTTACTATTTTTGGAAAGTCATACTTGAAATGGTAGACATTGTTATCACTCTAGTAATTTTAAAGTTGTGAGATTTTGGTTTTTAGTCAAAGAATAATAGAGGTAACCACAAACCAACTTCAAACTCTAGGATCTAGCCTTCCTAGGGTTCAGAGAGGGCTCTCTCTTTAAGTTTTAACTTTCTTTGATTGGTAAAATATTAGGCTAGTTATGAATGTGCAACTTTGGTTTGGTTTTGGTAGATTTGGTGGGAAAAATCACTTGAAAGGTTGGATAGTGGGAAATCTATATGTCCATTGTGCTAAGGAGTCAAATCAAGCAAACAGGACTGGGATCAAGGACAAAAGGTCAAATTTTTTCAGGGCAAGATAGAAAACCCTTGAAGATCTTGGAAAATTGTTTTTATGAGGTGATATGATCGGTATAAAGGGCACTTAATAATCCTTTGATCCGGAAAAAGAAGTAATAGGAAGAGGTCAAACAAGAGAGGGAACAATTAATGGTTCCCTACACTGGAAATCAAAATAAAACATATAAATGATAACTAGTTAAAAATAGGGTGCTTTTAACAAATCCTGTAGTAATGCTCCTAGTTACATATTTAGATTTAGAATAAACATAAATGGATGCATGTAACAAAGAAAGATAACAATGACAAGTGAGGAAATACTTCACTACAAATATCTCATCACACGAATCCTGAAGTATGATGCCAATTGTTATGATCCAGCCTGCTAACTCGAAATTTGACACACAAAAAGCTTTCAAGTCCAAGAAGAAAAGACTATAAAAATCCCAGCAATTTTATTCCACACAAAATACTTCTAAGGATGAAGTATTTATACATAGTTATTTACAAAATATCCTAGAACACTTCTAGGAATTATCTTAGGAAAATAAAATATCTTTACAACAATAATAGAGACAGCTGCTTAACAAATCAACAAGCTGTCCTATTTATCCAAAAGAAATAGAAACTGTTTAGAGGATATGATACAACTAGCTGCCTTGGTGTCCTTCTTGCCGACTCTTAAATATTTTTTGGAATCTGATCTGCCTTGTCTGATACTCTTTCTCGGATACTCTTTATTCACTAATACTCTCCAAACTCTGATACTCTTTAACCATAATAAAAAACTGTTTACTGCTGTAAAAATCTGTTTTGACTATAAATTAGAAAACAATTTTCTTCCTTCTTTGATCTGTCTGTCTTTTATCCTTCATAATAAATCTGTGAGTTCTTGCCAATCCTCATCTTTAGGAATTTGTTTTTATTTAATTTCCTAAAATTTTGATCAGCTTTAGTATATCTAGCAAAGGTTGGCTTGATGATAAACAAGTGTTTTATCTCATGTTGCAAGTAGAATAAAACTTCAAAACTCTTGAGTAACACTTTTCCTGTTGGTATGCCTTGACCTGTTGGTTTATTTACCTGTTCTTTCGCAAAATCTCTAATCTTTTTATCATAGTCATTTTAAGGCATCAGTTTATCATTAATGACCATAATATCAGGCAGTACTTTTTGCCTCAAATTTGTAAACTTAACCATAAACCTGGGTATGGTAGTATTCATACTCTCACATTTTTCTTCTAATTGCCTCTTCAGATTCTTTTTGTGGTAACTTTCCTAATTTCTAGGATAGTTTCAATCCTGTCTATAATTTTTAGTTCTTCTAACTCCTGTCTATTTTTGCTGTTAAGGAAGGTGATTAGCCTTAAAGCTTGCTCTGGTTAAATAACCAATTCAGTTTGAGTCTTTTGAATTTCTGCCTGTGCTTTTAGTAAAAACTCTCTTTGCTAAAAAAATACCTGAATTGAAGGCCATACATCATGGATGGCTTCAATGTCATTATTCCAAAGGTGATTTTTGATGTATGATATTTGCTCCTTTAATGTCAATTCCTTTTGCAATTTCTTCAACTCTTCATTCAGTCTGATGGGATTTTTTTAATGTGTCTTTGCATTTATCGGAGCTAATTTGCCTGATTTCTCAAGATTTTCTACCATCTTTGTCAACCTGTTAATCTCATTTGTCTTTAAAGAAATTTCTTCCATTGCTTTCACTAATTTGCTGGCCTCATCTGTATGTTGTACTGCTATTGTAGATGATTCAGTAGCTGAAGTTGTGGAAGAAGTCACTGGCACTGCAGTAGCTATTTGTTCTTTGGGTGCCAACTTTTCAGGTAAAGTTGAAGGCACTGCTGCAGTGATAACTGGAATAACTGTAGGAATCTCTAGTTATTTCACTGTTTCCTTCTCTTCGACAAGTTTGTCCATCTATATTTCCATCTCCTTAACTTGGGCTGTTAACTGAAGAATTAAATTCACCATGTCATCTTTTTCACTCTATTCCTATATGACTTCTTTTGTTTAAGGATGCTCACTTTGAGGAAGTTTGAGCTGTTTCCTCAAAGCTTCTATATCTTCATTTTTCTTTTTCACCAATAATTATGCTGCTTTGATATTAGAAAGGTCATATCCCACCTGGAACACTAGTTATTCTAAGGCTTTTATCCTTAGATCCTCGGCATACAATGAGGCTTTGTCCATCTTCATTTGATCTTGCATATTGGAGATGGTGTTTTGGAGCTTCTGAGCACTCATGGCTTTATTTGTGACAATATAATATAACATTTCAAAGGTTTGTCTATGGAACTCAATTTGATCAAGAGCATGGATCTTATCTGTCTGGGCTTCCAAATAAAATTTTTTATAATCTTCCACTGTCTTAGGAGATTTGGCTGTGGGCTGCAACACTGACATGATTAACTTTTGATTTGAATAATCAAATGCAGAAAGGAGTCTGTTTTTCACACTTGGAGTTTGTTTGAGATATTGAGAATACATATTATTCTTTATCTCTTTCTTCAGTTTAATCTGTTTATATTTCTCTTTGATATCCAAATCCTTTTCCTCAGCTGCCTGTGAGGAAGAGGCTTCCATGCTTTGCTGTCTTTCCATCAATTGTGTATCTCCATTATTGATTTGTTCTTCATTCTGATTTTTAGTATTTGGATCATTGATAATTATAGTAGCAACATTTGTTTCTGGAAAATCTATATTAAAGGCTATGTTTCTTCTACATCAATTGTCACTTTTCCTTTACTTGCTGAATCTAATTTGGGCCTTTTGTTATATATGAGCTTGAACTTGGTTTCAGTTGTAGTTTCTGCCACATAGGCTCCTTCTTCCCTTATTCTTTTAGTGGAATTCTTTGGCTCATTTGCAGTCTCTAAGGTATGAATAGTATTACCTTTGTTCACTGCATCTATTAAAGTGTTTTCAGTCCATTCAATCTGATTTGAAAACTTTTTTATTTCTAGTTTTGCTTCATGGATGAAGGGTGTTAACTTGCATTTAACCCTTAGCTTACTCAAGATCCCTTGTGGATCATAGTTCCAAGGGAAACTCTCTTCAAATTTGTATTCCAATAATTGATTTGCTGCTTCTTTCTCTACATCCCTGTGATTGCATATCAATGGCCCTATCTGATTCTTAAGTTTGAATTGGGTTTTCTTTTTTACTGCCATGAAATTTATTGAATCAGAGTTTAGGATCTACCTGATATACTCCAAGGCAAAGATCCTCATTGAAGGATGTTTGGGTAACTTGAAGGTAACAAGTTTGACCCAAAGACTCTGATCTCATTGTTTTTTTCATACAAATACCAATCACCAACCTTACTCTGCTCTGATAACTGCAATAGATTTTTCATTTCTTCATTTATTCTTGGCTACTCTGTTTTGGTCAACATTGTGATCACTGGATGTAAAAATAACTCTGAAAATTCTGAATAACTGAAATCTGTACATTATTTACTGAGCAAGGATGTCCAAAAAATGGCAGATAGAGGATTTCCCTCTATGTCAAGCTTTTGGAGAGTAACTGGAAAATTGTCTGATTGGAAGTATAAAAACATATGGAAAAGGAAGGAAGTATATCTGAATACTCCCTTAATTGGAAAATTGGTCAATTGATAATGAATACTATCAACAATGAAACCAGCATAATCAAATATTACTGATGGTCGTTGTCCTGGGGAAAAGGTGGATAAGAACCCCAAGATGGACTCATCTGTGTATTCATTAGTAAAATATCCAAGGATGAAGGAAAGCATGGAAATCACATGTCTAGAACCTTCAGAGAATTTAGCAGTAGAATATGGGGGATTTAGCTTAGGAATTTCTACATGCAAAGGCATAAATGTCTGGAAAATCATGAATCTCTTGGGAAAATCTAGGCCAATATAGAACTTGGTGAGGGCCTCTATAGACAAAGGGACTGCTTGGGGGTCAGGCTGAAATTGTAACATTTGGTTAATTGATTCTGTAGTAATGGTAAAAAACACTTCCTTATTGGCATTTACAATGGCTCTTTGCTTAGGAACATAATACTGCTGACACAATCTAATGACCTGCTGACATGGGTGAGTTAATGGGACAACATATCTGGGCAAATGAGATTCCCAAATATGGACCTCTTCTTCATTATCTAATGACTTTTCATAGCATCAGTTATGGATATCTAGCAGGTTAAATTCAACAATGGGATCTGCTATCTTGTAATCAATATCAACTAATGGGATATGTTCAATGTCTATGACTGGGGGTTGTAAAGGATTGACAACAATAGCAGTATTTGAAGTCATGGCAAGGGTTGGTTTGGGCACTTTGGAAGCTTCAGGCTTGCTTGTGCTCTACTTTTTAGGCATTTTGATCTACTTCTGCAAGTTTAGATAGTTTGCAGGAGTAATTTTCTTTTAGCAGAGGATTTACTGGAAAAATTTGGAAAAGTATAGTTTTTTCTTTGAGCTTTCTTTCCCAATTAAGTCTGTGAAAGAGTTTTATAGGCTTTTAACTGGTTTAAAATAAGAAACAAGGGTTTCTTGAGTATTTTAGTGGAAAATTGGGCTAAAACTCTTTTGAAAAGGGTCACAAAAGCTTAGGATACCCGCAGAGGTTTTCAGGTTTGATTTAAAGCGTGGAATAGTTCATCAAACTGTGAAAACTCATAAATTTCTTCAAAAATTGTACGCAGTAGAGAAACAGGGTTTCTGGAAAAATTTGATAGGGTCTGGCCTATTTTTGGGGCTTTTTGACAGTTTATTTTAATGGATTCTTAAACTCTAAGAGTGTTTTTGCTTTTAAAGGTTTTAAAAATTATTTGCAAGCTCAAATTTTAGAAAAATACCTTTTGTATGCAGGTATTTGGCTTCAAAAGAGTTTCAGAGGTTTTTTGAATAAGTTGATAACTTTTGTAGCTTTTTTGGAGCAAAGTACAGCTCCTCGGCAGTCTTCAAAGGTCACAGGGTAAATCTTGTAGGTTTCTGGGCAAAAAATGGCAGAAAATGGCTTAAAAAGGATGTTTTTACAGTCGAGGAGGTGCAACTAACAGGTTAAATGCAGAAGAGAAATGAAGGAATTTTATTTTGAAGGTTTAATATGCATTTTGGTCACATTACTTTTGCATTGAATGCTGGTCACATCGGGCGGGAGCAAGGATTTCGAAATTGGAGGATCAAAAACCATAAATGGTTATCGGAGGACATTACAGGGGTAAGCGGTTTTGGCTTGAACCCACGCGATCCAATAGGAATCAACCACGTGGAGGTGAGATATAATTGTGAAACCACCCATTTCACGTAGATTTGGAGCTTGGGTGATTGCACAACTTTTCTACGCAATATTGCGATTTCACCGTTGGATCTCGGGATAAAATGCGAAGGGTCCAGATCTGTTGGGAAAGCGCACTGGACTAGGAGTGGGGCCAAAGTTTTTTATATGCGGCGGAAATGGCTTAAAATTTATAAAACTGTGTTTTAATAAAGTTTAAACCTTAGGCTTTATGAAAATAGCGGAAGGGTTTGGTTTATTTAAATGTTTTTTAATAAAAAATTTACAATGGGTCGATCGTGGTATAGGTGGGGATTAATATTATATAGTAATTCAAACTTTTAACATATTATTGAACACTATAGGGGCGAGATATTTAAATAAAGATATGTTTAGACCAATGGGGTTGTTAGGGCGGGGTTTTTTGTATTGCGCATGTGGTATATTTAAACTTTGGTCTAAACTTAAAATAGTGGGTTTTAGAGGGTTATTTAAATATAAGGGTATTAATATATACGGGTAGGTGTAGTTCAGGATTTAATACAATAAGTTAGGTGTTAATATGAAAAAATGAATAGTGTAATGGTCATAAAATACATGTTAACTCTAAGTAAAGTGTAAATCATAGACAAAATAAAGCATTGTTTCCTTTTAATATTATTTCACTTATACTTAGGATAAATGCATTTTGAGGATTTTATGAATGATTTTGAAAGGGAATGAAGTTAATTATTTAGGATTTTATTTTTACTAAGTAAAAAATGGGTTTTACTTAGGAAAAAGGGATCATGATTTATGAATGAAGGGTAAATGTTGACGAATGTGGGTTTAATGTAAGAATTCAATATTTTTAACTAACCAGTCATCGAGCCTTGGGTCCGGTCCCAACAAAAGTCAAAGAAATGCTCTGAGCCTTTTTGACTGATAGTTTAGGATACTGAATACTTGTAGGGGAGGGGAAATTAGTGATTTTTCCCAATGATGCTTTATTACATGATGGCTCAACTTCTTTCTACTTATCCAACTTTATTTCTAACATTTTTTTCTTCATTTTGTAGGTGAATTTAAGCTTGCAACCTTAAAACATTTTTCTTTCAAAGAATAAAACTGTCTAAATCTACCTTATTTCATCCGAGGGCTCAGATTAAACTATTGAGCTCCTCATTATTCTCTACCTATCTACTGATTTGTCAAGTTTAAAATGTTTGACAAATCTTTATTCTCTATCAAAAACATGAAATTTAAAGCATGAAAAGTTAAGATTAAACTATTTAACTGATCATGATTATGGCATTTATTGACATTCTGCACATAATCATTATTCTTGCAGTAAAAAGTAAAAGTAGTGGAATTTGGATTTGCTCACTTTCAGGTCTTATTTCTCTTTTTTCTTTTGGGGTATATTTTTCTAAGTCCTTTGATCTTTCTTTTAGGACTTTTTACCCTATTTTTGGATTTTTATTATTTTTCATATTTTCAAAATATGGGAAAACAACTTGCAGAAAGCAATGTATGTACATATTTACAAGACTATAAAAGTCAATTCAAAATTTGTGAACCCTATTATTATAGGACCCTAACAGACATGACTTTCTATTTTTAGAAAGTCACTCCAAACTTGTTAGGAATGAGATTTTATTAAGGAAATTCATCTGTGAGCTGGCCATGTGTGGTATTTTTCTTCCGGAGAATAGGGATTCTGCAATCCTATTGCGTGCATCTCCGTCCCTTAGTAGATTGAGGACCCCGCACCCTAATCTACTCTAAAGATCCAAGATTCCACACCTTGATATTTAAATATTCAGGACTAAGCACCCTAAAATTTTCATTACAGATCCAAGAATCCATGTCTTTATCTTTCATGGATTTAGGAATCCACACCCTAATCCTTTTATTATATATCCAAGACTCCACATCTTTATATTTCATGGATTTAGGACTCCGTGCCCTAATTTCCATGTCTTCTCATCTATTCTTCATTGAAACTCCGCACTTCACCTTAAGGTAATGATTGTGAGATCACACCCATTTGATGGTTTTTTGGTAAGGTCTTCTTCCAAGACCTGCACACATCACAATCTCATAGATCAAATAAATCAAATGAATTTCATAATTAACTTATTCAAAATTTACCAAATATTGTGCATGACTTTCATAGTCATTTTGGTTTTGGAGAAATGACTTCCGCAATCATTTATAACTTGAGCATCCTTGTTGGCAATGACCAAGTCCCCTATCACATCATGCTTAGTATGAGATTAAGCACATATAACCATACAAATCATGTATCATCCATAAATCATAATTAACCATATGTTCCACATAACCATGATCATCCATGGATCTATGTGTCCCAATCCTGGATCACCATCCATGTCATACACCTATGTCAAACTAGGATACCAAAAGATAAAACATAGCTAATATGCTCTTAACCAAAATTAGTTCTTATACACAAAACCATCGATATTATCATAAGCACACAACAACCAGGGGACCCAAACTATGTCTATAGCATATAATCATGTAAATAAGTATGTCGTGCATAATATTATTCATTATATGAAAATTACCCTCTAAGTGTCATCAAAGTTATCTCCTCAAGAAGGGACACTACATACTCCCCCTCTTGGGTTAAACTTGGTCGAAAGTTTTTCCTACAGTCATAAGATACTTAGTTCTTTTCGATTCTCGTATGAATAAGTTGTTAACCTTATGTATATGTATTTGATATATTTTTCTTCATGCATATCAATAGCTTAATGTTTTCTAAATTGGAATCAATTCCATGAAAACTGAAACATACAATTCTTAATCAAGTAGAAAATATATCCATGCTATATTAGGCATGTTTTGATATAAAATACCAAATATTTCTATATCAAAACCAGCCATACAATTTATAGTACCATATAAAAATACTATTTTATGTAATTGATATGACATCTACTTAATTTATCTATAATAGTTTGATATTCTACATGTTTTTCTTTCTCATAGTCTGTATGAATCCTATATGTGTCATATTCTTGGTTCTGTAGTATTTTGAGCTTTCCAAGCTATAAATAGATCACACATTGGTTGTATAAACAACAATGATGGTCCATCCCATATCACAATAAAATTTTCATAAAATAATCATAAAATCATCCACATACAATTGTGAGTGTAATTATGCAACAAACCATGATGTCATATATAGAACCCACTATTACATCCCACTTGATTTATGTATTCTCAATCCAAGTTTCCCCTTTTCGTTCCATAAGACATCCTTGCAATCAAAATATTTAGGATCTACCTTTATTTTTTACTAAACGTTTACTCTATGTAAAATCACAAACACCATTTTTTTATTTTTTAATAATAAGCTAACAAGCTAAGGTTTAATACTGTCCTCATTGACCCAGTTATATATTATATACCATTCCTTTAATTTCCATAATCTTAATTATTATTTAGTTCTCTAGCTTGAGAATAAATATGAATGAATATCTTAGAAGATCTTCATTCTGAAAGCAAACTAATGATATCATTTTGAAAGCGGCTTGTAATCAAGAACAACTCTCACAATTATGCAAATATAGTATCTATATTATTGAATCTACCTTGATAACTATAAGTCATTTTTTTTTTCAAACTATGAAATCACTCATGATTTCTATTTGGTAATTAATCAATTCATTCAGTTTCATGCATTATTCCTTACTATCAATATGTACGCAACAACAAGCTATGAAAACCATACATTTCACAAAATGTGATGGATCCTGTTGAATCTAAATAATATTTAGACTATCACAAGGGAATTGCTAGCCTAAATTTAAACCCTTGAGAATTACCACCCTTTCAAATTATTACAACAGTTTGTAGGACTAATAAATACTCATACAACTATACATCCCAACACAAAATTCCTAAATCCAACAATCTCTTCTATTCCACATACAATACAATCATCTTAGGCTTCTAAATCATGCAAGAATTCCAATTCATCAAAATGTGATCTCACTCTCCTTCAATTTCTCCCTCAAAAAATATCACAATCACATATTCTTGTAAAACAAGAACTCAACTAAGCTTTTCATTAATCACATGCCTTTTTCTTTAAGTTCAAATAAAACAAGTTCTCACCACATAAAATGTTTACCTTCTAAACATGTTATTCTCTTAACAATTTATAAACAATATGATTTTTGACTCAATCGTCTAACTAACAATAGTTTAGAGCAATACATGAGTTCAATCCTCATAATTTATCTAATTAACTTGGTTAAATAGAATTCAACCAATATTCAACTGATAAAATCATTAAAGAGACTCTTATGGCTTTCCTAGACCTAATTTGTCTTAATCCAATAGAAAATTTATTTCATCACTTATCACAATAATATTTTTCTACATTTCAAGAATTTGAAAATCATTTTAATTCTACCTAAATTCAACACACACAAAAGGATTACAATACTAGAGGATAGATGTATAGTTCACACTTGACTCCATATATCAAAATCAATCTAAACCACCTAATGGTTTTCAATATACCAATCTTAGTATATTCATTTGCAATAAAAATAAAATAATGGATTTAAAGCTCAAGCAAATTCATGTTACAAATCTCTATCCATTTAAATTTAATTACACATAATCACCCCTTAATCATGTCTATGAGATTCCATCAAAATATTCTAACCAGAAGAATTACTTAGCTCATAGATATATTTTAGTATGGATTCTACACCCATACCTTACCTCATTACTTATCTCATAGATATATACTAGTCTGGATTCCACACCCATACATTTTCTCATAGATATATGCTAGTATGGGTTCCACACTCATACATTAGCTTAAGGAAAACATAACCTTCAAGTGTTCCTTAAAATTTCTTCCACAAACCTTCATGCACTAGTCGTTTAAGCCTCTTGTTTATTAGGAATATCATACCTCAACCCAATATTTGAGTAATTTAAAGTTATTTGATGCATATTGTCAACCCAAAATACACAAAATCATGTCAAATAAATCATAGGAATTTCATTCTTAATCATTAATAATGTATTCCCAAATCATATTTTAACACATCTAATTAATACACATACATCACCCTTGAATCTACATTCACAGTTAAAAGTGACATCCCTCAAGGTAGATTTTTGTTAAGTTTCCATTAGTATAGGTACGAAAAGACTCAAAATTAACATGATGAACTCAACAATCACGTTAATTGAATCTCAACCTTATACTTGTTACTCATTCCCAAAGCAGACACGCGAAGGTCATAATACTATAGTCTAGATTAAGCCAATATTTTTCTTGGTAGATACGATTTCAGCTAGTAAAGATGGCTACTAAGCCCATATCACATTGAAAATTATGCATTAAACATATATGAAACCATGAATTCACTCCACCTATCTTCCTCATCGATTGACAATCAAGCCATTCACATGCTTGGGTTTAACCCTAACTTTCTCAATCACATCCTTTCCCAACATGTCTTTAAGAATTTTAACATATTGCTAATAACTTGTCTTAATAAAAGTATAAAGGAATATAAGAAAGCATTCTTTTTCTTTAATGAGTTTCTAAGTGACATAATAATAAGAATAGCCTCTATGCAACCAATATGCTTCCAAGTCAAGATATAAAAAAACTCAACATGCATGCAAAATCAACATTCATGCATCATCAACCTACAAGTAAGCATGTTGGATCATTAGGCCCTAGTTTTGTAACTTGGCTGTGGAACCATATGTAATGTCCCACCTTACCCACCATAAATAATATAGAGAAGTAGAGGTCACATTAATCACTAATATCAATTATCAAGCCAATGCTTCAATCATGAGAATTACATAATGAAATTTGCAGCAAGAGAAACTATTGTTACCAATTCAGAAGAATATTATTATTCAAAAAGTGCTAAGTAAAACAATGGACCTACATAAATTGGGCATAAGTAGTTGTTTTCTACAGACATTGAATCCCAATAATGCACCCATGCATACATGTAGCTCAGAAGAAACTTATTATGATCATTTGCACAAAATTCTGCATAATTAGTCATTGTAAGGTTATTTCCAACAACACGCCCCCTTTTTTTATGAAAGCTTTAAATAATACAAGAAAAAATTGAATTATTCTCTATTCACACTTCAGCAAATTATTAAATTCATTTTCATATTCATACCAAAAACTTGCATACGGAGGAAGCTACACCCATTAAATAGTCTATTTATAATTTCTAGTACATAAAAACGACAATAACTAAGGCTTTTACACTAACAATTTATATCTACCAAAGCTACAACCATTTAGGACTTTTGAAAAACATTTTGCAAATATGCAATCTACAGTGATTGAGGCCTTATGACAAACACTTTGCAAGCATGCAATCAAAATCCATTGAGGCATTTTGTCAAACAATTGGAAACAATGGATTTAAGATTCTTCTTCAACATATTTATCTCATAAAATTCAGAAATTGAAACTTTAAATGTTGGAAACTTAAAACAAAGACTAAATGATCTTAGTATTTCATCAAAGACTCAACAACATGCGCAGATAACTCACAACAACAATCTGCAAAATCGCCCAGATTTCCGATTGGGTTCTCAAAAGTATTTTTTTTTGGAATCAAATTAGGGGTTAGAGGTCCATTAGGAATAGATACCCCCTGAGGTTGGGCTGAATCACATTCAATACGTCCATGAATGCAATTCTTCAAAACAACAAAAAATTATATCCTTAATGTTTCATTTACGACTTTTGTTAAACACATGGAATGAAAACTTTCAACTACAACACTACATGAGGAAAAACAACCCAGAGTTACCCTACTAAGATATGCTCATTGAATTCACACATTTCTAAATCCACCATATGAGTTCTTGAAACATTTTACAACCCACAAGCCAATTCATTTGAAATGATTTGACAAGCTTATTGCACCCATTGCTACAATTTTACAAACACATGGCAGCCGTGAATGCTACAGCGATTAAGGCTTTCTGTCAAAATTCTGATAGTACTATTACAACAACTTGAATAACAAAACATTTAATTATTGATAAGAATATCAAACATAAGCCATAACTGAAATTCACCTCAAACTTATCTCACACATTTGATCCACCAAACCATATTTTAATTTCCATTATTTTTTCATTTTCTTTTAAGGGTTGATTATGTAATTCCTCCAAGTATATTTTGGGTACATGTCCATTTTATTACTTCTAATGTAAGCTGAAAGTTAGCACTTATTCATGCATAAATAAATTGATGGCATTACTCATTCACGGATTTTGTCAAACACTTTGCAAAATATCCTGAAACCCTTTCTAAAACAAGCATCTAATTACTTGAAACAAAACCATAAATCGTGAAACACTTACTGAAGTCATTTGGAATTTATTTATTGCAATTAACTTCAAAAATATTTGGATTTCCTTTCTCAAATGATACAATACTAAGATTAGTACCATAAACTACACCAATAATAACTCCAATATTGAGATCTAAACATCCATACATATAGACTGATCTAGTCTTCATTTTTTTACTAATCAATAATATTCTAAAAAACATAAGCTTAAAAAAAAATTAGATGCTTACAAAAATTTAAATTTCTACTTTTTATTTTATGATAAAACTATACTATAATTTTAGAATAATGAAAATTATACCTGAAGAGATATTCAGCTCCAATCGTTGAGAATATGATCCACCTTTGATCCCTTAACCAACTCATTTGAACCATCCAGTTTTCCACCTAACCATTTCCAGGGAGAACTCCCCCCTAGAATCCCCGAGCTGTAAGAGCTCACAAATAGTACCAAAATATAGCAGTAAAGAGATATCCAAGGCAAGTTAACGATTATAAGTTTCACTTCCTCCCAATACCACTCATGGTTAGCTCCACCCTGTAGAGCTACTTAGTAATTTAGTTTAGGAATTTCAAATTCATTTCAAAATAAATTAGCTACTCTCGAAGTCTCTCCCTCTCATAATATTTTTGAAATCTCTCCAACTCTTGGTATCACAATGCACCTCCCAAGTGAGAATACATGAGACACACGTATAGGAGGAGCAAAAAATTCTTTTCATAAAGGAGGAGTAATATGCATGCCTTGTATTCCATTTAGATGAGTGTAACTCATGCCATTAAGGAGAGGTATGCATTCCTTAGTTATGGAGAGTGTAACATATACATTACAGAGAGTGTAAGAGGAACCTTTTATGACATGTCTTTAATGAGTGTAAGAGGAATATGCCATTCTTCGATGAGTGCATAAAATTGTGTAATGTATTATTAACCGAGATAGAAAGTTACATAGAGCCATGAGAATCATCAAGGAGAGATGTGTGAAATGATTGAGGAGATATAATTCTCCTTTAATAATAATATCATAGTCTCATAAAAGATAATAATAATATTAATCATATTAATAATAGTAATAATATTGAGGATTAAGTCGAGATTGAACTATTACAATTGATTACTCATAATTTAAGTGATTTTCCTTCAAGTGTACTTGATTACCCATTGATTGGAGGTGGTTTAATATTTTTGAAAAGTCATACTTGAAATGGTAGACATGACTTTCTACTTTTAGAAAGTCACTCCAAACTTGTTAGGAGTGATATTTTATTAAGGAAATTCATCTGTGAGCTGCCCATGAGTGGTATTTTTCTTCCAGAGAATAGGGATTCCGCATCCCTATTGCATGCATTTCCGTGCTTTAGTAGATTGAGGACTCCAAGCCCTAATATAATATAAAGATCCAAGATTCCACACCTTGATCTTTTTAAATATTCAGGACTCTGCGCCCTAAAAATTTCATTATAGATCCAAGAATCCATGTCTTTATCTTTCATGGATTTAGGACTTTGCGCCCTAATCCTTTTATTATATATCCAAGACTCCACATATTTATATTTCATGGATTTAGGACTTCGTGCCCTAATTTACATGTCTTCTCATCTATTCTGCTTTGAAACTCTGCGCTTCACCTTAAGGTATTGACTGTGAGATCATATCCATCTGATGGTTCGTTGGTAAGGTCTTCTTCCAAGACTTGCAAACATCACAATATCATAGATCAAATGAATTTCATAATTAACTTATTCACATTTTAACAAATATTGTGTATGACTTCCACAACCATTTTGGTTTTGGAGAAATGACTTCCGCTGTCATTTATAACTTGAGCATCCTTGTTGGCAATGACCAAGTCCCCTGTCACATCATGATTAGTACGAGATTAAGCACATATAATCATAAAAATAATGGATCATCCATAAATCATAATTAACATTATGTTCCACATAACCATGATCATCCATGGATCTATGTGTCCCAATCCTAGATCACCATCCATGTCATACACCTATGTCAAAACTAGGATACCAAGAGAGAAAACATAGCTAATATGCTCTTAACCAAAATTAGTTCTTATACAAAAAACCATCGATATTATCATAAGCACACATCAACTAGGAGACCCAAACAAGGTCTATAGCATATAAGCATGTAAATAATTCCTTCATGCATAATATTATATCATTATATCAAAATTACCCTCTAAGTGTCATCAAAGTTATCTCACCAAGAAGGGACACTCCACTCGTAGAGAGCAACAAAAAATTAAATGGAAGTTTTGAAGAAAGACGTGGAAGCTAAGATGGATGGTTTGAAGAATGGCATGGAAGACATGGAAGAAAAAATGGAAGACACAAAGAATGATCTAAAAGAAAACATGGAAGGTTTGCCAAAGTTGATACAAGAAATGATTTCTAATGGTGAAAAGATAGTAGAGGAAACTCATGATGAGAACAAAATAAATGTTAATCATGATTTCATAAACTATAATGTTGGATTGAAGATCCACCATATTCCAAAGATAAATATGAGGAAGTTTGATGGCAAGGATCCCGTAACATGGATACTATAGATGGAGCAATATTTTGATCTCAATAATGTTCAAAACACATGAAAGGTACGCATTGAAACTTTATATTTAGAACAAATACATTTGTATGGTATCAATGGCTTTTATCTCGTGAAAAAAATGTCACTTGGTCAATTTTTACGGAGGAAATGATAGCACATTATGAGGATACAAAGAGAAACACCTTATTTATCCAATTGATAAATCTCAAACAAAAGGGTTTAGTGGTGGAGCACATTGAGGACTTCCAAAAATTGAATATAAGGGTAGCTGATATTCCATAGGAACACATGATTGATGTCTTCATAGGGACTTTAAAGGATAACATACAACATGAGGTTCACCTTTGGGAACTTGATTCATTGGAGAAGTCATTCAAGTTGACAAGAAAAATTGAATGTAAAATTATGGCGACAAGAAAGCCTACCACTCACATCTAGTGATATCGTAGGACATCCTACTAATACTTTCCCGGAGTTAGAAGAATTAAAAGCCCTTTTACACACTGAAATAAATGCCGCGACCTTGAATTCCCATAACAAGGAATAGGACACGGAAAACCAAGGGAAATAATTACGCACCAACCATGCGTGAGAAATATGCGACCGTTATGGGCATTATACCCATCAGTGCTTAGAGATGTCGTGATATAGGGATGCCTTGCAAGCCCTAGAGCAATCTTACCAGGAGGACCCCTAAGCGCTACCCATGCAAATGGATAAGGGAGAACCCAAAACCATACTGTACGTACGAGAGGAACCTACATATTGCTCGTATATAGTCACCCCAACGGCCCAAAGACGAAAACTAGAGGCCACACTACAGGTCCCAGCTTGCGCACTATGTGACGAGCCTAATCACTTAGTCACATAGTGCCCCGATTTAAGGGCATTTAACCATTGGTATCAAATATCGCAAGTTTCCCAAAGCAACTTAGTTTGACATTGACGACATACATGTCAGATTCGTTGGAGAAACCACCACGTGCGTCATTGTCCCCATATATATCGATTCCAGACTATGTTGGATTTCATGCGATGATTTGTCGCTGAAAACCCCAAATTATCTGACTCGGACATGGAATCCACAAATTGTTGGAAATATTGTCATTGATGGCAAAGGAGGTAGCAGATGCAGAGACAGGAACAGTTACAAGGAGACAAAGACATACAATGGAGGCAGCAAAGAGGAAATGAATATAAAGGAGAAAGGCAGAGGTGGAGGAAGCAAATACGGAGACAGAGCCGTTATCACAGCAGTAGAAGCAGAGGCAGAGTGACAGAAGCGGCAGAGGCAGAGCCACAGCTGTTATTGCAGAGAAACCGCTGTTATTCCAAGAATATATATATATATATATATAATCTTTTATACAGCCGGGCGTTACACATAATATAAATTAATTTCCGGAATTTATATTCAAATGCTCTTTATTTAGTTGAAGAACTTGACTTCTGGTCGATTCTGTGTTTTAAATTGTACATTGTAGTGAGCTCTGCGTCAAAGAAATCGAATCTCAGAAACCCATGTATAAGAACCATAATCATGAATGGAGGCGAAACCAAAACAAGGGTTGTATATATGGTAGAACTGGGCGTCAATAGCGATTTCGAATCATAATAATACATTGAAAAGTAAGCAATTTTTTAAATAATAAAGACAGATGGAACCATGAGCGGGGAAATGGAGCCATGACCCAATGAACAGTAACAGTGGTTTGGAGCGAACGGTGGATTTCATCGCACCACTATTATACGGAAGGCGGTATTTTGGAGTTTCGCAGCGACTCCATTGTTTGATCGATGCATGTCCCTGGATGAACAGTAAAACCACCGTTTAACTTGCGCCATCGCGCATTAACTATCGACCAGAGATGCCGAGCGAAATTGACATGAGTCGTTGATCTGGAAGAGGGCCATCGGACGGTGATCGTGCGTCGGACTTGCCCGGAGTTTAACCAAGGTGCGCGAATGATAGTCCAGATGTGATGTGCCATCGCGCATTATCTTTCGCGCAAGTTTCCCGTGCGATATCCGTTGGATCGGGAAATGCAATGACAACCGTCGGATGGGCGTGTGAGTTAAAAAAGGTATGGTCTATGCATTCACGATTGTACTGTGGGCCCGGGGCAGAGATATATACAATGAATTTGGTTTATATTAATGATGTTTATTAAAGTTTGACGAGTTATTAACATACGGTGGAAGACTAAGGTTTCTAATTAATAAAAGATTGCCGATTATCTTTGGACTCCGTTGTAATGGTTCCAATATTAAAGAAAGCGTAATATATGTGTGGATATATTATGTATAATGAATGTATATGTGAAGTGGCGAAACATGGAATTTGTGAATATGGTTTAATACACCGAGGGTCAATTATTATGTTGCGTAGAATGGTTGTAAATGCAGAATTAGCGCATATGTACACATAAGAGATTGTGGGGTTATAACTATAGAGGAGTATTGAATTAATATCGCAATTCTCTGAATTAAGATATTAAAATAACCCAGACTTGTTTATATAAATTGCCAGCGTGGAATTAAAGAGAAGTGTGAGATTGCCCGGATTGGGAAATGATTGGGCATAAAACTTGAATGCAATTATGGAAAAGGAAAAATAAGAGGAGAGCATGCAGAGATACACAGAGATTACAGGTTTGACAGGAATATATACAGGAATGAGTTGGACAGGAGAATAAGCACAAAAAACAGCGAATATGCAGATGATAGTGAACAAAGAGTATGCAGAACAGGTTCTTAACAGCAGCAGGAAAAGACAAATCCAGTAAAGCCAAAATCCAGAAAAGGAGCTGAGTAAAATTGAAATATGTAATTAAAAATGTGAATGTAAATGTTGTAATTAATTTTTTATTGTTTGTGATGCAAAGGCAAGTATCCTAAGGAAAAGAAAAAATCCCACTGTAGCATGGAAATTTGTACATATTGTAGTAATTCTAAAATTGAGTTGGAAAAAGGAATAAGAAGACAGAAGCCAAAGAGTCATGACTATTCACTCCAAATTCCTTGTGAAATACAAACAGTCATGTGAGAATTTCTATATATAATATCAATTTGATAAGCTCAAGTGAGAGAGAGAGAAAATATAGAGAAGGCAGAGTATAGAAGTATAAGGAAGAGAAGATCAAGAAAAGAAGAGCAGAAAGAGTAGCTACATAACAGAGCTAATATCTGAGGTAAATAAGTAAACATTCAGTTTGTTAAATTGAGGAAGTTGGAGCTTCCCTATCAAGTTGCAGCTTGATAACTGTCAGTTGTAGCTGACTGAGGTTAGAGCCTCCTGTAGGTTGGTGCCTGTAGAAAATTGAAGGGAGTTGGTGCTTCCTTGCAAGTTGTAGCTTGCAGAATTGAGGTAGGAGCCTCCTGTAGGTTGGTGCCTGCAGAAAAATAGTGGTGAGAGGGAGTTGGAGCTTGCCTTTGCATCACAACAATAATAAGATGTGGTTTTTTCCCTTTATGGGTTTCCACTTATATCTGGTGTCTCTGTGCATGATGTTTATGTGTTGATCTGATTTATATCATCTGCTTAATACCTGCTGCTCTCATATTAAGTCTGTTGTTCTATTATATTAATACTTGCTGCTCACATTTTAAGATTACTCACATATTAAGCTGGACATGAAATGAAGGTGTAAATAAGGTTTAAAAAAAAAACCTTTAAAAGATTATGAACGTGTTAAATTGATTCACACCCCCCCCCTCTCAGTTTAACTAAGAGTTCAACAATTGGTATCAGAGCAGGTTCCTTTGTACAAGTTTAACAACTGAAAGGAGATCCTAGGTTCTCAAGATGGCTAGTAAAGAAGGATGCTCAACCAATAAAGCCCCTTTCTTCACTGGTGAAAATTATTCTTTCTGGAAAATCAAAATGAGGACATACATAATGTCTCTAGGAATAGAAGTCTGGGCTGCTGTGGAATTAGGATATGCCCCAAAGGAAACTGACACAGAAAAAGAAACAAAACAAGATTTTGTGGCTAATGCAAAAGCCATGAATGCCATCTTGAATAGATTGTGTGAAGCAGAGTTCATCAAAGTGATGCACAAAGACACTGCCAAAGAAATATGGGATACTCTTGAGAACATACATGAGGGAGACAAGAAAGTAAAGACTGCCAAACTTCAAGTCTATAGAGCCCAGTTTGAGAACTTAAAAATGAATGACGATGAAGACATTGCCAGTTTCTTCCTAAAGGCTGCAGAAATTATTAACAATATGAAATCTCTTGGAGAAAAAATGCCAGAAAGTATAATTGTGCAAAAGATTCTAAGATCTCTTCCATCCAGGTTTAATCCAAAGGTGTCTGCAATAGAAGAAACAGCTGATTGGGAGACCTTGACCATGAACCAGCTACTTGGAAATCTAACAACCTATGAAATGAGGCTCCCACAGAAGAAGCCAAGTACGAGGGAAGCAGCCTTTAAAACAGAAAAGAAGAAAGAAGAAGAGGGAGACATATGCTCTTGCTCGGATGAAGAAGAGGCAAAGTTTGTCAAGAAATTGGATAGAGGCTCAGGTAAATACAAAGGTAAAATCCCCTTCAAATGCTTTAACTGTGGAAGAGTGGGACACTATGCTGCTAAGTGTCCTCACAAGAAAGTAAGAAATCAAGCTCAAGAATCAGAGAAAGACACATCAAAGAACTGGCAGAAAGGAAAGAAATTCAGCAAAAAATCCTTCTATGCTCAGCAAGACAACAGTGCATCTGAAGACTCAGATGAATCCTCAGGAGAAGAGGGAACCTCTGAATTTTTACTGATGGCCATATAAGATCTTTAAGGACTCTTTCTAGAAGAAGAAGAAGAAGGGGAAGTCGACCTTGAGGGGGAGCTAAGAAGTGCTCTGGAGGAGATTGACAAACTCAAACTAAAATGCAGAAAACAAAAAGAGATTCTCCTCAAATGTGTGAAAGAAGAACAAAATTCAGAAGTCCTCATGCAGCTGAAGGTAAAGCTTGAAGAAGCCAAGAAGATTGAAGATATGTTACTTCAACAAATCAAGGATAAAACTCGAGAACAAGAGAAGCTGGAAGAAGAAATTGTATGTCTGAGGAAGAAATTAGAAAGTGCTCAACAGAAAGTGTCTATATACCCTTCTCAAATGACAATCTCTAGTAAGTTGAATGAAATCTTGGATGCTCAAATATCTCCTCTAATAAAAACTGGGATAGGCTATGAAGGAGAATCAATAAAGGCAAAGAAAAGGAAAACAAAAATATAATTTTTGTGAAAGCAAAGAAGGCTGATGAAGCAGCTCAAATAATTCCTACAAAGGAAGAAACATGTAATGAGAAAGATAGAGACCAGAAGAAACCTCTAATAACAAAGATTGCAACAAATACTAAGACAACAGAGAAAGGATCATATACTTCTGATTATATCAAATTTGGAAGCCATCAAAGGAGGTTCTTGCCTCCTGTGAAGAATGCCACCTGTTATGTCTGCTACAAGCTGGGACACATTGCTGCATATTGTCATGCAAGAAGGAGTAATTCAAACCAGCAAAAGATGCAAACATTGAAGAGACTGCCTCAAGCAAACAAATGGAAGAGACAACCTTACATTAGGTATGCAAATAGCTTCTATGGTTACTGCTTTTATTGTAAGGAATTTGGTCATAAAATCATTGAGTGTAGAAAGTATGGACAAAGATTGATGTTTAACACCTCAAGGAGGTTTATGATTCAAAGAAATTTTGTTCATACTTATAACTCTGCAAAAATTATGATCAAATGTTGTGTATGCAATCAAGTTGGACATATACCTTCCAAATGTCCTCTAAGAAAATGTAGTCCATCATCCCACAAAAGATACCAAACAAAATGGTGCTTCCAGTGGATAAAGAAGGAGAATAAATGTGACCTGGCCCTAACTGCTCAAGACCTGAAAAGCCAGTGGTACCTGGACAGTGGCTGCTCAAAACATATGACTGGAGACAAAAGCAAGTTTATAACTCTTGATGAAAAGAAATCTGGGAATGTTACATTTGGCAATGATAAATCAGGTAAGATCAAGGGAAAAGGCTCAGTCACCATAGATAATGGAAGAGGAAAGGCCCAAGATGTACTATTTGTAGATGGGTTGAAAGAAAATTTACTGAGTGTCAGCCGGATGTGTGACAAAGGCTGTGAAGTTCTCTTTAGAGCACAAGATTGTGAAGTCAGATCAAGCACAACTGGAAAGACTCTGCTCAAAGGTGTCCAAACAGAGAGTAATGTGTACATAGTAAAAGAGGAGGATGAAGCCTGCCATCTTAGCAAACTTGAGGAGTCATGGTTATGGCATAGGAGATTGGGACATCTCAGCTTCGACCATATCATCAGACTGAGCAAGAAGAAAGTTGTCAGAGATATGCCAGAAATAAAAAGACCTTCAAATACCATATGCAAATCTTGTCAATTGGGGAAACAGACTCGCACATCCTTTAGATCTAAAGATGAGCTATCAACAAGAAGACCACTCCAGCTTGTGCACATGGACCTGTGTGGACCTGCTAGAACTAAGACACCAAGTGGAGAATCCTACTTCATGCTGATAATAGATTATTTCTCCAGAATGACATGGGTTGCTTTTCTCAAGAACAAATCAGAGCACTAGAAAAGTTTAAGAAATTCAAAGCATTAGCAGAGAATCAAACTGGATGCAAGCTAAAATGTATCAGATCAGATAGAGGAGGAGAATTCACAGATTATGACTTTGCAGACTTATGTAATGAACATGGAATAAAGCAACAATTTACCATTGCAGGGACACCTCAGCAGAATGGAGTAGCAGAGAGACAAAACAGGTATGTACAACAAATGGCAAGAGCTATGATGCAAGAGAGTAACATTACTCAAACCTTTTGGGCAGAAGCTGTACACACAACAATACATATTCTAAACAAAGCTCATTTAAGACCTAACAGTGACAAGACACCTTATGAGCTATGGCATGGTAAACCTGCATCAATCAAGCACTTTAGAGTCTTTGGCAGCAAGTGCTACATAAAGAATAATGATGAAAATATGGGGAAGTTTGATGCAAGTGCAGATGAAGGAATACTCTTAGGATATGCATCCAAGAGTAAAGGATACAGATGCTACAACAAGACCCTTCGAAAAATTGTAGAAAGTATTGATGTAAGATTTGATGAAAAACTTCCAAACAAGACAAGAGATATAGAATACAGCAGCGATCCTGAAAATCATGAAGAAGAGGACCAAGATGATGAAGAAACAAGCAAAACATCAGAACATGCTGAACTGAACTCAAAAACCCCCTTAAGATACACTCAAAAGAACCATCCAGAAGATCAAATCATAGGAGACAAGAGTGTAGGAGTGCAAACAAGAAGGCAGCTAACTGAACAGACAGAAGAAGTATACATAGCCATGTTATCACAAATAGAGCCAAAGAAGTTTGAAGAAGCCAGCAAGGACAAGAATTGGGTAAAAGCAATGAATGAAGAATTGGACCAAATTGAGAAGAACAATACCTGGGAAATAGTTCCTAGACCAATTGAGAAGAATATCATTGGTTCAAAATGGGTATTCAAAAACAAAATGAATGAGCAAGGACAAGTAATCAAGAATAAAGCCAGGTTGGTCTGCAAAGGATACTCACAAATTGAAGGACTTGATTATGAAGAAACATTTGCCCCTGTAGCCAGAATGGAAGCTATCAAAATGTTCCTGGCATTTGCATGCTACCAAGACTTCAAGGTATATCAAATGGATGTAAAGTCTGCTTTTCTTAATGGAGATCTAGAAGAAGAAGTGTATATGGAACAACCAGAAGGCTTCTCATTGACAGAAAAAGAATACTATGTATGCAGACTGAAGAAGGCCCTATATGGACTGAAACAGGCTCCTCATGCTTGGTACTCAAGACTGCATAAATATTTGCAAAAAAAGGGTTTTAAGAGAGGTGGAGTAGACAACAATCTATACATAAAAGCCCATGAAAATGAACTCCTGATTGTTGTAGTGTATGTTGATGACATTATGTTTGGAAGCAACAAAGATGAACTAGCAAAAGGGTTTGTTGATGAGATGAAAACAGAGTTTGAAATGTCTATGATTGGATAGCTCAGTTTCTACTTGGAACTACAAATTCAACAAAAGAACACAGACACCTTCATCTCTCAGGAAAAATACTTAAAAGAAATGCTGAAAAAATTCAAAATGGAGGACTGCAAACCTATGACAACACCCATGATCACGGGATGCAAGCTGTGTGCTGATGATGGGACTGCAGATGTAGATCAAAAACTCTACAGATCCATGATAGGAAGTCTGTTGTATCTGACAGCATCAAGACCAAACATCATGCTAGCAATAGTACTAGTGGCTAGATATAAAGCAGCACCTAAACAAAACCATCTTCTGGCAGTCAAAAGAATATTTAGATATCTACAAGGAACAACACAGTATGGACTTTGGTATCCTAAAGGAAAAAGCTTCACTTTGATAGTATACACAGATGCAGATTGGGCCAGCTGTGTGGATGAGAGGAAAAGTACAAGTGGAGGTGATTTCTATCTAGGAGAAAGTCTGGTGGCATGGTTAAGCAAGAAACAAACATCTATCTCTCTGTCTACAGCAGAAGCAGAATATATAGCAGCAACATCATGTTGTACACAAGTCATGTGGATGAAGCAAACTCTTTAAGACATGAAGGTAAGCATTGATGAACCTATTTCAATCAAATGTGATAATACAAGTGCTATAAGTATATCTAAAAATCCTGTGCTTCACTCAAAAACCAAACATATTCCAATCAAGTATCATTTTCTCCGAGAACAATTAGCTCAAAAGATAGTCAAACTGGAGTATGTACCAACAAAAGAACAGACAGCAGATATATTTACCAAACCACTTGCTAAAGAACCATTTGAATATTTGAGAGACAGATTAGGGGTAGTATCTATAGATGCTACTCTCTGATATAAAGAGAAAGCACAATTTCAGGGGAAGAACAAAAGCGAAAATATCCTTCCAAGAGGAGAACAGCCAGCAAGGAAAGCATGAATTAGGTTCTCAGAATCAAAGGATTAAGGCAAAAGAACACCAAGTTATTATCCTAGAGTTATCTGCATTATTCAAGCATCAAAAAGTCAATTACAGAGCAAAAGGATCAGTATTGTATTCTGAAACATTATATTAAGAATCTGAAACATAAAAGACGAGTAGTGATTATCATTTGAAGCCTCTCAGCGTTTTAGTTGATGAATCCAATCATGCATCTCTGACTAGATAAAGCTGCTACAATGTATTTTGTGAAGTATCATTATTCTCACTTTCAGCTCTATATAAGTGAAAGAATTGTATCAATTTACAGTGTATTTTCAAATTTGATAATCCTCAAAGTGTTCTCTCAACAAGTCTTATACATCACTATGGAGCAGCATGGTACAAAGTCAGTAGAAGAGGGCCTAAACATAACTCAGAGAGAGGAAATGCAAAAAGCAACCCTTTGCCATTGATGTCAAAGGGGGAGGAAGAGAAAACAACAGGAGAAAGGGCAGGAAAACAGAGAAAATGTATTGCCATCAATGCCAAAGGGGGAGACTGTTGGAAATATTGTCATTGATGGCAAAGGAGGTAGCAGATGTAGACACAGGAACAACAAGGAGACAAAGACAGACAATGGAGGCAGCAAAGAGGAAATGAATATAAAGGGGAAAGGCAGAGGCGGAGGAAGCAAATACGGAGACAGAACCGTTATCACAGTAGTAGAAGCAGAGGCAGAGTGATAGAAGCGGCAGAGGCAGAGCCACAGCTGTTATTGCAGAGAAACCGCTGTTATTCCAAGAATATGTATATATATATATATATATATATATATAAATTCCGAGAATATTTTATACAGCCGGGCGTTACACATAATATAAATTAATTTCCGGACTTTATATTCAAATGCTCTTTATTTAGTTGAAGAACTCGACTTCTGGTCAATGTTGTGTATTAAATTGTACATTGTAGTGAGCTCTGCGTCAAATAAATCGAATCTCAGAAACCCATGTATAAGAACTGGGCGTCAACAACGATTTCGAATCATAATAATACATTGAAAAGTAAGCAATTTTTTAAATAATAAAGACGGATGGAACCATGAGCGGGGAAATGGAACCATGACCCGATGAACAGTAACAGTGGTTTGGAGCGAACGGTGGATTTCATCGCACCACTATTATATGGAAGGCGGTATTTTGGAGTTTCGCAGCGATTCCATTGTTTGATCGACACGTGTCCCTGGATGAACAGTAAAACCACCGTTTAACTTGCGCCATCGCGCATTAACTATCGACCAGAGACGCCGAGCGAAATTGACACGAGCCGTTGATCTGGAAGAGGGCCATTGGACGGTGATCGTGCGTCGGACTTGCCCGGAGTTTAACCAAGGTGCGCGAACGATAGTCCAGATGTGACGCGCCATCGCGCGTTATCTTTCGCGCAAGTTGCCCGTGCGATATCCGTTGGATCGGGCAATTCAATGACAGCCGTCGGATGGGCGCGTGAGTTAACAAAGGTATGGTCTATGCATTCACGATTGTACTGTGCACCCGGGGCGGAGATATATACAATGAATTTGGTTTATATTAATGATGTTTATTAAAGTTTGACGGGTTATTAACGTACGGTGGAAGACTAAGGTTTCTAATTAATAAAAGATTGTCGATTATCTTTGGACTCCATTGTAATGGTTCCAATATTAAAGAAAGCGTAATATATGTGTGGATATATTATGTATAATGACTGTATATGTGAAGTGGCGAAACATGGAATTTGTGAATATGGTTTAATACGCCGAGGGTCAATTATTATGTTGCGTAGAATGGTTGTAAATGCAGAATTAGTGCATATGTACACATAAGAGATTGTCGGGTTATAACTATAGAGGAGTATTGAATTAATATTGCAATTCTATGAATTGAGATATTAAAATAACCCAGACTTGTTTATATAAATTGCCAGCGTGGAATTAAAGAGAAGTGTGAGATTGCCCGGATTGGGAAATGATTGGGCATAAAAATTGAATGCAATTATGGAAAAGGAAAAAGAAGAGGAGAGCATGCAGAGATACAAAAAGATTACAGGTTTGACAGGAATATATACAGGAATGAGTTGGACAGGAGAATAAGCACAAAAAACAGGGAATATGCAGATGATAGTGAACAAAGAGTATGCAGAACAGGTTCTTAATAGCAGCAGGAAAAGACAAATCCAGTAAAGCCAAAATCCAGAAAAGGCGCTGAGTAAAATTGAAATATGTAATTAAAAATGTGAATGTAAATGTTGTAATTAATTTTTTGTTGTTTGTGATGCAAAGGCAAGTATCCTAAGGAAAAGAAAAAATCCCACTGTAGCATGGAAATTTGTACATATTGTAGTAATTCTAAAATTGAGTTGGAAAAAGGAATAAGAAGACAGAAGCCAAAGAGTCATGACTGTTCACTCCAAATTCCTTGTGAAATACAAACAGTCATGTGATAATTTCTATATATAATATCAATTTGATAAGCTCAAGTGAGAGAGAGAGCAAATATAGAGAAGACAGAGTATAGAAGTATAAGGAAGAGAAGATCAAGAAAAGAAGAGCAGAAAGAGCAGCTACAGAATAGAGCTGATATCTGAGGTAAATTAGTAAACATTCAGTTTGTTAAATTGAGGAAGTTGGAGCTTCCCTATCAAGTTGCAGCTTGATAGCTGTCAGTTGTAGCTGACTGAGGTTAGAGCCTCCTGTAGGTTGGTGCCTGCAGAAAATTGAAGGGAGTTGGTGCTTCCTTGCAATTTGTAGCTTGTAGAATTGAGGTAGGAGCCTCCTGTAGGTTGGTGCCTGCAAAAAAACAGTGGTGAGAGGGAGTTGGAGCTTGCCTTTGCATCACAACAATAATAAGATGTGGTTTTCTCCCTTTATGGGTTTCCACTTATATCTGGTGTCTCTGTGCATGATGTTTATGTGTTGATCTAATTTATATCATCTGCTTAATACCTGCTGTTCTCATATTAAGTCTGTTGTTCTATTATATTAATACTTGCTGCTCACATTCTAAGATTACTCACATATTAAGCTGGACATGAAATGAAGGTGTAAATAAGGTTTAAAAAGAGAACCTTTAAAAGATTATGAATGTGTTAAACTGATTCACCCCCCCCCCTCTCAGTTTAACTAAGAGTTCAACACAAACAACACTACAACGCAAAGGATCGAAGCAACAAGGACCATACTGCATGTGTCAGAGGAGAGATAGTCACCTGAATGACCACCTCTTCTCCGTAATCATCCTCAGGCTCTGATCCAGCTCTGCGCACTCTGTGATGAACGAGATCACTTCATCGTTGATTGTGCAGCTCTAGAGTTATTTCAAAGATGGTACCCAATCAACCTAGTGTATTATGACGACATACAAGAAGTCTAATATTCGCACCGAGTGTGTTCAGATAACCACTCAGTTCTTCGTTGTCCCTACATCCCCCGCTTCCGTTCAGTGTTAAATTATTTATGCCAGGCCATAACCTGTCTCGCTGGAACAGACAGATCGGATTCAGACTCATTGGAAAGTTCGACAACCCAGGAGAATGAGGAAACCAGGTACATCCTCTTCATATCGGCAGAAAAAAAGCCAACAAGGGGGGAAAATTATCACCCCCAACCACCCTCCACGAATAATCCCAAACTGCGCATTGTGCGACGCACACAATCATTTGATCACTCAATGCCCAGATTTACGATCACTTCGCAAATGGTACCCTATTACTCCGGTAGTCCAAAGGAAGTGGAGAACCAAAGAGCAACAATTTTGTCTAATTTTCCAAGAAAACCTTCACGCTCGACATTGTACTTACAACCCCCACTTTATATCTATGTTAGACGTCATATGCTCATTGGTCAACAAATACCCGAATGTAACTAGTTTTGAACCTAGGCAGCTAGGCACAATGCGGTCTTGCCCCCATCGTCCCCAAAACCCTAGGAAAGCTAAGGCGACCAATCATCCTAGCGAGGCACAAAACCAAACAAGAACAACATGTGTTCTATGCGATAGAAAGGACCATATGATCCATCAATGTCAGGAACTTGAGAAACTCACTTACAGTCTTCGCATGGTCACCACCATGCTGCGTATCCATTTCTCTAATCAAGAGAATATCACACGCTGCAATTGCAGGATTTACTCGCAATTCCACCACACTATGAATTGTGAATACCTCCCAAGGTTACGAGCGGAAAGAGAAGCGTTGAGTTTGGACACCCTAAAGGAGCCACACCACCCAAGACCAAAGAATCGGAGATGGTAGAAGTAAAAAATGCACCAATGCCCAATCATCTCCAAGCATCCACTTCTAGCGTGGAGAGTAGTGTTGATTCCCATACCATCTACTTGTTAGGTACCTTTACTCCATGCACCATTTTCACGAGCCATAACCATGAAACAAAGATGTGCCCTATGATGAAAAAATTTCAGCACCTCTGCATTTAATGCAACTTCTAAGTGAAGGAAGGTGCATGTATCCTTAGTACACCACCAAAAGAGCACGAATTTTCTCTCAGACAAACAACCATAATGGAAATTCTTCCACCATTGAACATTGACGACACAAAGCACCATATACGATTCATCTCATCATGCATGGGAACCATGACTTGTGCTGTCTGGTCATCTTTTATTGGTATCAAGACCGTTGCAACTACCAAAACGGTAGTAGTACCTTTGACAGTGCAAAACCAAACCATCTGCACCCTATCAACCTTGTATGGTTCCATGACATCAACCATAGAATCATATTCATGTATGTCGACCAACACTATTAGGTCCAAACCAATTCCTCATGGCCTCGCACAAACCAATTCCCCCTTATACATCTTATTTCACTTTGATGAAGATATTCTAGAGGCCATGATGGAGCCAGATTTTCCATGGGACTCAATGCATCACTACTTGTTTTTTTTCCAGGAAAAACATTCGTGCCTAGCAGCCCAAAAACCCCAAGATATATATGCCATTTAATCCAAATACTTCCTTCCATATGGGAAGGTATATTGGTTCAAAAACCCTATCCCAACACCCGATACGTTTGAAGAAGGGAATATGTCAAATATTTCGCCAACCATTAAGGTGAATATCTTAAGAAAACTAGGAAAAACCGAAGAAATATCGTGAGGGGCAGCATGCTCCCCAGACGAGGTAGTCACTTATACAAACTTATTACAAGAGTACAGGGATATCTTCACATGTTATTATTCAGAAATTCCAGGGCTTAGCCCCACCATTGTAGAACACCACATTGGCACTTGGCCTGACGTATCACTAGTTTGACAAAAGCAGCGTCAATTACACCCATCCGAGGCAAAAGAAATTAAGCAAGAGATTGTCAAACTTCACAAAGCCAGGTTCATCTACCCAATCGCTTATACTTCGTGTTTTTTCAACCCTGTACCCATCATGAAAAAATAGGGCATGATATGAAACCAAAACCAAAAATAGAAGAAAAGAGAGATCAATGCCTTAGAAATAAGCCACTTTGAGAAGGCAACCTCCTTTACACTACATAAATGAAAAATATTCAATGATACAAATGAAAAAACCTCCTTCTATATATAGGAGTCCATATGGTCACAATATAATCCTAGCCGACCTAACAATAACAATGTAAGGGAACAATAATAAAAATATGGGGGTTACAAGGGTACAACAATAACAATAAGGGGGTCACACTAATAACAATAAGGGACTGCACTAGTAATATAGGGACCTAACATGACCCTATCCTTCAAAAAGTGTTGTCCTCAACGCTTGAGTAGCTCTGGATGCTTCTATATAAAATTCTCATCCTCCCATGTAGAATCTTCAGTGGGTAAGTTCTTCCACTTGTTGAGATACTCTGAAATTGATCGATTTCGTAGATGTCAAGTTCTTGTTTCCATGAATGCTTCAGGTTCCAATATGATTTTTCCTTCCTCATCAAGTTCTGGGAATATTGTTTGAACTTGAATTTTGTAACCTATAACCTTATTTAAGCATGAAACATGGAAAACTGGATGCACTCGTGAAGAAGTAGGAAGCTCCAATTTGTATTCCATAGTACCAATCTTTTGCAACACCTTGTAAGGACCATAGTACTTTGGCGATAATTTATTATCCTTTTTAGCTTGCTTGAGGGAAATTTGTTTGTATGGTTGTAGCCATAAAAATACCCAGTCCCCTACATCAAAAATTCTCTTGTCGCGATGTTGGTCTAAATGTTGTTTCATTCGAATTTTTGCCAAATTTAGGTTATCCTTTAAGATTTGGAGAACTTGTTGTTGATGCTCGATGTGATCTTCCACTTCTTGAACCTTAAAATTTTCTCTTAAATATGATGTCATGGACGGTGGATGATATCCATAAAGTGCCATACATGGGGTCATTTTTTTGCAGTATGGAAGGAAGTGTTATACCACCATTCATCCAGAGGTAACCACTTGACCCATTGTCTTTGTTTATCAGATACAAAACAACAAATATATCCTTCCAAACATTTGTTCACTATCTCAGTTTGACCATCGGATTGAGGATGTTAAGATGAGCTATGAGCTATTTGAGTACCCAAACAAGAAAATAATTCTGTCCAAAAATTTCTAGTAAAAATGGGATCTATGTCACTTACAATAATCTTTTGGTTTCCATGTAGCTTTTGAATTGTATCCATAAATGTAGTAGCAACTGCACTTGCTTTAAATTGATCAGAGATAATGCACAAAAGTGTGCATACTTGGTAAGTCTATCAACTACCACCATGATGACACTCTTTCCTTTAGAATTAGGTAAACCTGTGATAAAATCCATTGAAACATCCTCCTAGCGTTGACTTGGAATGGATAAAGGCTGTAGAAGACCCGAGGTCTAAATTGTCTCAACTTTATTTTGTTGGAAAACCAAACATTATGCCAAAAAATTTTGAACATCGGATTTAAGGCCAACCAAAAAAAATTTATTTCTTCACCCTATGGTAAGTTTTAAAAAATCATGAGTGTCCTCCTAAAGGAGAAGTGTGCAATTTGAAAAGAATAATTTGTTTTAGTAGGAAATTCTTACAAATATATGAGCGATATTTGTACCATAAGGAATCATTTTTCCAACTAAATGTATTAGATGTACTAGGTTCTTGTTGCAACTTTTGAATGAGTATCCACACTTCTTCGTCCTTCTTCCATTCATCCCTTGCTTCGATATCCAATTTGGTTGGATAATAGAAATGGCACAAATAAATGCTTCCACCTCTTCATCCTTTCTTGGGAGTGAATTTGCAACAACATTTAGCTTCCCTTTTTTGTAGATGATTTCAAAGTCATAACCTAACATCTTTCTGACCCATTTTTGCTGCTCTTCTAAAGATAGTCTTTGTTCCAAAAAGTGTTTAAGACTATCATGATCAGTTTTTACCTTGAAGTGTCTCCCCATTAGGTAAGGTCGCCATTTCTTTAGTGCATGTAGTATTTCCAACATTTCCTTCTCATAAATAGCTTTCTGTAAATACTTTCCTTTGATTGGACGAATTTCAAAAGCAACGGGTCTTCCTTCATGCATTAAAACATCACCAATTCCATTTCGTGAGGCATCACATTCCACAATAAAAGGTTTTTGTGAATTTTGGCGTAGCTAAGACCGGTGCTAGGCACATTGCTTCCTGAAGATGTTCTAAGGCCTTAGTTTCTTCAGGATTCCATGAAAATTCATATTTCTTCAATAATGTTGTTAGAGGTGCTGCTATTCTACCATAATTCTTAACAAAATTGCGATAATACCTTGTTAACCCGAGAAATCCTTGCAACTGCTTTATGGTTGTGGGGAATTTCCATTCCTTAATGGATTTAATTTTGTTAGGGTCTACCTTAACACCCTCGTGAGATACAATATGACCCAGATATTCCACCTCTTGTACTCCAAAGAAACACTTGGAGGTTTTTGCATATAATTTTTTCTCCTCCAATAGTTTGAGCACCCTATAAACATGTTGAAAATGATCCTTCCAAGACCTGTTGTAGATTATTATATCATCAAAAAATACCAACACAAATTTTCTAAGGAAGGGTTTGAAAATGGAATTCATCAACCCTTTAAATGTAGAAGGTGCATTGGTAAGGCCAAAAGGCATGACCAAAAATTCATAATGACTCTCATGAGTTCGAAATTCTATTTTCAGAATATCTTCAGTCTTCATTATAATTTGATGATATTCTGAATGAAGATCTAACTTGGTAAAATAAATTGCTCCATGTAATTCATCCAATAATTCATCAATCACCGGAAAGGGAAATTTATCTTTAATAGTGATCTTATTTAGCTTCTTATAATCCGGACACATGCGCCATGATCCATCCTTCTTGTGCCCCAATACTATTGGGGTAGAGAAAGAACTTTGACTAGGTTGAATTATACCAGCCTCTAATATTTCTGCAATCATATGCTCAATTTCACTCTTTTGGACATAAGAATATTTGTAAGGCCTGATGTTTGGAGGAACACTTCTTGAAATCAAATGAATAGTGTGATCATGATAATGAATAGTTGGGAGTCCTTTGGAGTTTCAAACACCTTAGAATGATTGTCCAAGAATTTTTGGATATCTGGAGAAATAAATGATTTTGATGTTGGAACTTCTAGTGAGCATAATTGTGAAATTACGCCTCGTTGTAATTTCTTCAAAAGTTTTTTCATGACATTAGAGCTTATTATATTTCCCAACTTCCTTGCGATACCCCATAATTTGACTTCCTTTCCTTTAGAAACAAATTCAAGAAAATTTCTTGAAAATTAAAATCTATTGTCCCTAAAGATTGTAACCATTGTACTCCTAGTACAACATCAACACCTCCCATTGGAATGGAAAGCATTGGACTATTCAATACATATTTCCCCGTGGTTAGCTTGATATTATGGCATTTTCTAGAGAAATTTATAGTTCCTCCATTTGCAACCATCACTTGACATTGTGGTGCTGGGTATAGGAAGAAATTCAATTCCTTGGCTACCTTACAATGAATAAAATTATGGGTACTACCCGAATCAATCAACACTATTACCTTTTTATTCTTGATATGTCCTTTTATCTTGAGAGATTGAGGAGTGGTAATGCTTGCAAATGCATTACACGATATGGTTGGAATAATTTCTTCTTTCTCTAGGGTTGGTTCCTAGTGTATATTCTCTTCTTTTGAAGTTTCTTGTTCATTTTCTTCCTCCTCTTCACAATCTATGTAAAATAATTTCTTCTCAGCACACTTATGACCTTTAGTGTATTTTCTATCACAACTCTAGCAAAGCCCTTTTTCTCTTTTTATCTTCCAATTGTTGTGGTGTCAACCTTGTAGTTTGTGGAAGTCTAGGAGTAGCAACACCTTCATCTTTATAGATGTGAGTGGTAGGCTTCGTTGTCGCCATAATTTTACATTCAATTTTTATTTCCAACCTGAATACCTTCCCCAATGAATCAGGTTCCCAAACGCGAACCTCATGTTGGAGGTTATCCTTTAAAGTCCCTACGAAGACATCAGTCCTGTGTTCCTGTGGAATATCAGTTACCTTTATATTCAATTTTTGGAAGTCCTCAATGTGATCCACCACTGAACCCTTTTGTTTGAGATTTATCAATTGGCTAGAAAAGATGTTTATCTTTGTATTCTCATAATGTGCTACCATATCCTTCGTAAAAATTGACCAAGTGACAATTTTTTTACGGGAGCAAAGCCGTCGACACTATACAAATGTATTTTTTTCTAAATATAAAGTTGCAATGCGTACCTTTTGTGTGTTTTTAACATTATTGAGATCAAAATATTTCTCCATCTGTAGTATCCATATTACGGGATCCTTGCCATCAAACTTCCTCATATCAATATTTCGAATATGGTGGGTCTTCCATCCCACTTTTGATTTTATGAAATCATGATTAACATTTATTTTTCTCTCATCATGAGTTTCCTCTACTATATTGTCACCATTAGGAATATTTTCTTGTATAAAATTTGTCAAACCTTCCTTCAACCCTTCCATGTCTTCCTTCAAACCTTCCATTTTTTCTTCCATACCATCCATCTTAGCTTCCACGCCTTTCAAACCATCCATATTATCTTTGACACCTTTCTTCAAACCATCCATATTAGCTTCCACGCCTTTCTTCAAAACTTGCATTTCATTTTTTTTTGCTCTTTGCGAGAGCGAAATTTGGTGCACATGCTCTTGTAATTTTGATATATTATGTTGCACTTCTTCATCTTCATGAGTCATAGTAGAGTATTTTGAGGGCTTTATGGTTGTTGAATTCTTTTTAGGGGGGATTTTGGAACCCGATACTAATATATATGCTTCAATATGCCCTTGGAATCACTTCAAACTTATTTTTCAAACAAGACTTATGCAATTTGTAAAAAAAATACACACCTTTTTCTTGATTTTGAGGAGCTCGATATTGAAACTGAATTATCTCTGTGATTTCAGATCTTCAATATATGAAATTCAGTCCTACATTAGCCCTATGAATATTCATTCAAATGCCACATGTCTGACCTGATTTGGATGCTTCGAGACAAGGTTATGCCCAGTATCCCACAATGACCTAATTATGGACTAGTTCAGTAGAGAGAAATTGTACAGTGTGCCACGTGTCACTGTTTCCTCCTTTGGCTCTGAAATTGATACAAAAGAAACTATATTCCGTGTTCTTTCCAACACTTTTTATCGAATTCCAATCCGATGCTCAGAGAGATAGTTATGAATATTTTCCCAAGGTCACCTCTTTTAGATGAAATTCGAGAGTCTAAAAAAACCCTAACTTCCACAGATCATATCTCCGAAAATATTGTGAACTAAGATTTGAACTTTTTACACGAAGTTCCTCAGGATTGCAGCTTCACTTGACAAAAAATTCAGCTTTGGAACCTTCTTATAAAAAAAGTTATAGCGAAAATTCCACGATGACCTGTTTGGAGTAGAGAAACCCTAGAATCCAAAGCTTTGATACCAAATGTTATGAAACCAGCTCCAAAAATAGAAGAAAAGAGAGATCAACGCCTTAGAAATAAGACACTTCGAGGGGGAAACCTATTTTACATTACATAAATGAACAATTCTTCAATGATACAAATGGAAAAACCTCCTTCTATATATAGGAGTCCATGGGGTCACAATATAATTCTAGTCGTCCTAACAATAATAATGTAAGGGCACAATAATAACAATATGGGGGTTACAGGGGTACAAAAATAACAATAAGGGGGCCAGACTAAAAAAAATAAGGGACTACACTAGTAATCTAGGGACCTAACATGGCACCATCTGAGTGTGCACCGATTTTTGAGATTTAAACAAAGCTTGTCCCAAGGACAACTACCCTACCCCATTTAGATTCTTGCGCCGGTCATAAGTCATTGTCCTCCATGGACGAATTCTCAGGGTACAATCAAATTCAAATCCGAAATATAGATCGGTATGAACGATGTTCACTACACCTTGGGGCATGTTCGCATATCAAGTCATGCCTTTCGGTCTTAAAAACACTGGAGCCACCTTCCAGCGGGCCATGAATTATATCTTCCACGATCGGGCTCACCTCATCTTAGATTACTTGGATGACCTCACTGTACGATCCAAGAAATGAAGTGACCATTTAGAGGACTTATGGTTTGTATTCCAATAGTTCTGACACTACAACCTACGCTTGAACCCTCTCAAGTGTGTCTTCTGTGTCAATGCAAACAGACTATTAGGATTCATCGTATCCCAACAAGGGATCATAGTTGACCCCCTCAAGGTCCAGAAAATAAAAGAAGTACCACCACCCAAAACTCTTAAGAAAGTTCAAAGCATGAATGGGAAAGCCAACTTATTACGACGCTTTCTCCCCGACTATGCCACTTGTGCATAAGGTTTCCTACGCCTAATTTGTGAGGAAATTACGTTCAAATGGGACGATCAAGCTCAAAAGTCATTTGAGGCACTGAAAGACACATTCTATTCAGCCCCTTTGATCAACCCACCCAATTATGACAAATACTAGACCTTATATCTGTTAGCATCAGACACAACCATAGCTGGGGTGTTAGTCCAAGATGAACCATATAATAAAGAGCACATAATATATTACGTTAGCAAGAACCTCTCTGTCCCTGCTTTAAAATATGAACAGGAAGAAGAAAATTCCCTAGCCGTAGTACACGCAGTACAAATTTTTTGACATTACATCATCCTAAGGACTACAACAGTCATAGGAACTACCAACCCCATGAGATATTTTCTAACCTATCGTATGTTGAACCATAAGTATGGTCGATGGGTAGTCATATTACAAGAATTTGACTTGCAGTTTAGCTCCCCCAAGAGAAAAAAAACATTAACCTTAGTTGAGTTCATCACTGACCTTCCAAGTCTGACTAAAGGGTCACTAGTTAACGACTCACTACCAGATGAACATCTATTCTCGGTGATGACCGAGGATCCTTAGTATGAAGACATCCTGTTATTCTTGCGAACCAAAAAGTTCAAACCACAACTCACCCGTGATGACCGAAGGCGCATACGCCATTAGGACCCCTGGTACCTTATATGGGGGATGTCCTTTATCGAAGAGGTGTTGACACTATTTTATGTCGATGCCTCACACATGAAAAAGCTGAGCAAGACCTTAATGATTTCCATAGTGGGGCTTGCGGCGGCCACCTCTTAGGGATGACCATTTCCCAAAAATACTTGCAGGCTGGTTATTTTTTTCCTAACCTATTCCACGATTGCGTTCAAGCAGTCAAAAGGTGTGAGTAATGCAAACACTTCACCCACAAGGTAAGATCAGCTCCCGCTCCTCTGCACCTGGTCATTGTAGCAGGTCCCTTTTGTAAATGGGGAATCGAATTTATGACTTGCAATCCTGCGTCGTCTAGAAACCACAAATACATTATTCTAGCCATTGACTATTTTACAAAGTGGGCAAAAGACATGCCTACGTTTGACAACACGACAGATACCATAGCTCGGTTTCTATTCAACCATGTCATCACATGATTCGGTGTGCCTAAGGTGTTAGTCTTCGACCATGGAAAGCATTTCAAAAACAAAATATTCTAGGAGTTGTTCCATCATCTAGGATTCACACATGAGTTTGTGTCACCATACTACCCCCAATGCAATGGTCAAGTAGAAGCTATTACCAAAGTACTCAAAACAATGTTACAACGTATGGTTAACAACCATAAAAATAACTGGCACCATATGGTATTTTCAACCTTATGGGAATAATGCACAACAGTTAAATATTCAACATGATTCACACCTTTCCAATTGGTATACGGAGTGGAGGCCATGATTCCCATTGAACGCAAAATCCCCAACTTTCACGCAACTATCAAACTCCTCGATGATACCCAACATTTATAGTAATGGCTGGTACAATTAGAACTCATCGACGAAAATCGACGAGAGTCTCTCTAACATAATGAGGTGCACACGAAAAGGGTAAAAGCATCATTCGACCGCAACATCACTCCTCGCTCATTTTTAGAGGGGGAGCTAGTCCTCCGCTATGATGTTTATAAAGAAGCCTTACGACTAGGCAAGTTCGAAACATTATGGAAGGGTTCTTACATCATAAAATAATGCCTCCTAAAAGGACCATACATCCTGTCTGAGCCTGATGGTACATGCCTAGCTAATCCCATCAATGGGCTCTACCTCGAAAAATTCCACCCATAAGGGCAGGAAGTCTCAGCCTTAGAGATAATATGCATGTAACATAAAATTTTGAGATGATCACAATCATCATGGACTTTTTCTAAAATTTTCTCTTGTGTCATATATGGATCGTTCCCCCATCCACTATTTTGGAATCGTTGATGGAACCTTTTGATGGTTGCAAAATCTAGCAGCAGTCGCCTGGGCCATATACTCTCCTGACCGGTCACCATTCCTCACCAACAGAGTATGTATTGGATCAGCTACCAATAATCAAGAAGAATATGATGCATTCATCGGGTTGTTGAGCGATGCCTCCAAACAGGGTGTTTTCCATATTTTATCACTCATAAAGTTAAACACTTTTATTGATATGGTTCTACATGTCATTAACCTAGAACCTAGGTTCATGCTATCTCATAGTCATTTTCATGAAAAGACTAAAAACATTGCATTTGGTGATGTCTACTGTAAGTCTAAAACCCACCTCAAACCATGTCATGTCATTCAAATCTACCTCACCTCATTTAATTGTCATTCCCACGCATTTAAATCACAAAATATTTCACTTGTCAGTGTTACACAGTTTCATATTGAATTATATGGTAAATAATCAATTTTCACTACGAAACTAGGTTTTTCTTGAAAAGAGTGTCAGAGAGGTGTGAGGTATCAAATTTTGATGGATGAAGACAAAGGTGAGGTCAGCTAAGTTAGTTTTCATAATTCCCAAGCATGCAAGATCATATTTTGTATCATCATTGTTTTTTGTGGTCACATGTGTCATCATCCTCCCTCAAGTTGTCAAATTAATTTAAAAAAAAATCACCCAAGCTCCTCTCTGTGATTGACCCTTCAGCCTTTGCATGTATCAGTGATTTTTCACCTTGGAAGAGTCCAGCCCATTGCAAGACAACTCTCTGTCAATTTGTTTCTTTACAGGTGTCACATGTTTAAGAATGCAACTTTGTTATAAAGGAAGATGTCTATGAAGGAGAAAGCATAAAAAGGAGGTTCTGTGCTTAGATAGAATTCCATGTACCTTTAGATATTCATGGAGGAACCTAGCTTTGCTGAAACATTCACTCATTCAAGTTGCTTGAATTTATGCTGGAGCTACAAGGGAATTTGCTTTGTCTTTGGACTGTGTGAGCAGTAAATTTAAACAAAAGATTATGGATGAACATAGATGAATTCAAAAATAATGAGAGAGGTTATTGTCAAGAACAAAACAAGGAAAAATAACCTTTTTCACTTTTCTCACAGGTGCTACCAGTTTGGAGATTCGAAGATGTCTCTGGGATCTATTTTCGGAAACCAAAATTTTCCTGTTTTATACATTTTTTTCTAATATATATTATGGACAGATGGAGATGGTTTTAAAAAAACCAAGAGAGGTTTTTCTTTAGAACATTCTGATTCACAAAAAAATCCTCCCATTTTTCAACAAATATCAAGGATATGAAGATAGGAGCTCATCTTTGAACCCTATTATTTCAGAAAAAAAACAAAGTCATTTTATTGGTAAATTAACTTGCTAAAGGTGAAAATGATGCTTTTTGAAGAGGGTAAGAAGAAATTTTGCCTTATCGTATTTCATCATATCAATTTTCATACCTACAGGTGAAATTTTTATGAAAAAGGGATAATTTTTTATTTTCTCCATAATCAAGTAGTTTCGTAGCAAGTTTCGGGCTTAAAGGCTGAAAAACGCTACAGAATTTATGAAGATTTCTTTTGGCCTCTAAAATTAGTTTTATGAAGAATTAAGGAGGGAGGTTGACTGTATTTAGATATTTTGACCTAATTTTTTTTTTTACTAGCATAGGTGGCAGAAGGAAGGGTAAAAAGACAGAAACCAACTTGCTACTAAACTATGCTACGAAACTGCCTAAAGAATACTCTGTTTTGCAGCGAGGTGTTTTTGAAGGAATTTTGAAGGTTCAAAGGACATATGGAAGACCAGGAAGCCATGTGGAGGCATACAAATAGATAGGGAGACATCTCAACAAATATTCATCACTTGACATATGTACCACTCATACAAAACAACATGAAGACAAAATTGTAGTTGTTATTGATTCTTTCCTAGAAAATAGATCAGTTGTTACTAAATTCTTGGAAAGTGTATTTATGTCTTATGTCATGGAGAATGTCATTCGAACACCTAATCCTTATCTCTGTAATGATCCCACTATTAGAGAAGTGGAGGAAATAAATGTAAGTAGAGTCACACTAGGAGAGAAACTATTCAAGTGAATAGGTGTCTTTTTATGTTCCAGAAATAGAGTTTTTAGTTATGCTTAGTTGTCAAAGTTAAGGTTCGATAACCCAACATCCTATGCAATGTAAAAAGAGTATATTTATTGTTGGGTGTGGAGCCTGATTATCTTGTTTATTTTGTATCACAGCATTGGACCCCTGTACCTTAATGGGGCGGCAACGCTGCCCGTAATTAAACGCTGCCTGGGGGGTCTAGGGGGGGTGGCTATGACTTTATGGAGCCCCCCCCCCCCCTGGCAGGGGGTTTCTGGGGCAGCACCCCCGAAGCTGAAAATAGATGAAAAATTTCCTTGTAAAAGTATAGTAATTTCTAGTCAATCTAGGCTATTCATTAGGCAGATGGTTTGACGGTAGAAGTTATGTTTAGTTTAGGGTTTTTTTTCCCTAGAAGGCAACCCCTCGCTTGTATGAGGGCATTGTATTGCGGCTGTGTATTGTATGTGTATTCTCAGAGCAAGAAACGAATAGGGAGTCTATGAGAGAGAACATAGGATATTACAACGGATCTGCTGTAGGTTGTGTCTCTTCATTTTACTAGATAATAGAAAGAAAGGATTGGCTATTCGGGGTGGACGTAGCCCAAACTGGGTGAACCACATATATCTGTGTCTCTCTGGTTTGATGTGTTTTGTGTGCTTGTGTTTTCCGCATATTTTATGTGTTGCATTGCTTTGTAATATATAATTTTCTAACATTTATAGACAGAAGATCGAATATTAAAGGGTTGGGATATGATTATTTGACACTACCACTGTTGTAATTTTTAATAAGAAATATACAGTTGGAGCATGCCTATTTCAGACCTGAGATTCTTCTCTGTATTCTTATGTAAGTTTGTTATATCAATATTTTACTTTCTCTCCAGTGTTCTAGTTGTATAATCACTTGGAATTCATGATTACATGCTCCAACTTCCTTTATACACCTAGTCTGTTGTTTTGTCATGTTTTATTAGTTTGCTTATATATAATCGCTTGTAATTCATGGTGACATGCTCCAACTTCCTATATACATATATCTTGTTGTTTTTTCCTTCATGTGTGGTTTAATAAGAATACAATTGCCTCAGCTTCCATGAGATAAGTTGACTTGTGACTTAGTTTTCATATTGAATCGATAAGCCCAATGGTAGTAAACCCTTTATATATTTCACCTACACAAAAAACAACACATTCAATCCAATTCAGAGTTAGTCATATGTTTTCAAGATTACTCATTGAATATCCTTTATTCCTTTGAGAGATCCCTCTCAGACTGGAGAGACTAATTTCCAGTTGCAAGTGGTTTGAAAGAGTTAATCCAAGTTGACCATTGAAGCAACCCAACAGGAATTAAATTTGGTGATAACATTTTTGCACCGTTGTCGGGGACACGAAGGTGAAAATTTTCTCTGGGCAGAATGTCAAGGTTCAGATTTGACTTCTGATGGTGAACATAAGCCAAAAAATAGGAAGGTTGTACCATTCACCTGGCGACTCCATTTTTCAAGATCCCGAGCTTCAAAGTTTAGAGTGAATTCAGTGGGAAGAATCCATATTTCAGAACATTCATGGTGATCCAATATGACAGGGTATGTGACAAAACCTTTATATGATGACATGTTACAACGTGTAAGGGATGAGTTAGCAGAATTTTAGATAGATGAAAATTTATCAACAATAGTATTCCATTGTTTGAATCCAGTCGACTCACACCTGAAAATAAAATTTGTTTTCTTGGTTTAGCTGCTGAAAAATTAAAGAATGAAATTGAACTATTGGATGTTCAAATTGGATCATATGATTTCCAAGATCCAAAACAGTGCTTGGAAAGTCTTCCTCCTCCAAAAAAAGGAGGAAATTGTTATACCATTTGACTTGCAGATAAAGGAGGAATGTGGTTATGAGCATGATATTGTAGAGATGGAATCAACGTTTGGCCTTGATGAAGAAAATGGTCATTAGGGGAATTTTGAGGTCTAAAATGGGCCTCCTAAGGAAATTATAAAATAATAGTGGAAATAATAAAATAATATCTGATTACATCATCAAATTTTAGAGGGAAAAAAGGAAAAAATACCTTTTCAACTCGTATTTTCAACTTATCTCCCAAAGTTTTTAATCAAATTTCGAGCGGGAGTACTCGTTGGATGCAAAAATTAATTCCTCATAAAAGGAGTACCCATGTTGCATACTTTCGATGGACCCTGCTACACAAAAAATGAGAAGTACATGAAAAGCGTGATTGCAAACACCCTTTTTAATGTATTTCTAATTTTTCATGTAGTAGGGTCCATCGAAAGTATACAACATAGGTACTACTTGGATGAGGAATTAAATTTTGCATCCAACGAGTACTCCCGCTCGAAGTTTGAGTAAAAAAGTTGGGAGATAAGTTGAAAATACGAGTTGAAAAAGTAGTTTTATTATTTTATTTATTTTTAATATTTTTACCCTTTTACTTAAAAAATGGTGAATCATCCCCCATGGTTGACATCATCATCTTGAATTTTATTGGTTCTTATAAAGTTTATTTTAGTTGTACATTTTTCTTAGGAGGCCCATTTTAGACCTCAAAATTCCCCTAATGAAATCAACAATTTTCGCTACAAAACTGCCTAAAACTGTTTTCACTACGAAACTGGGCTTTTCTTGCAAAGAGTGTCAGAGCGGTGCGAGGTATCAAATTTTGGTGGATGAAGAAAAAGGTGAGGTCATCTAAGTTAGTTTTCATAATTCTCAAGCATGCAAGATCATATTTTGTCTCATCATTGTTTTTTGTGGTCACATGTGTCATCATCCTCCCTCAAGTTATCAAATTGCTTTTTAAAAAAATCACCCAAGCTCCTCTCTATCAATAACCCTTCAGCCTTTGCATGTATCAGTGATTTCTCACATTGGAAGAGTCCAACCCATTGCAAAACAACTCTTTGTCAATTTGTTTCTTTACATGTGTCACATGTTTAAGAAGGCAACTTGGTTATAAAGGAAGATGGCCATGAAGGAGAAAGCATACAAAGGAGGCTTTGTGCTTAGATATAATTCCATGTACCTTTAGCTATTCATGGAGGACCCTAGCTTTGCTTAAACATTCACCCATTCAAGTTGCTTGAATTTCTGTTGGAGCTACAAGGGAATTTGCTTTGTCTTTGGAATGTGTGAACAGTAAATTTAAACAGAAGATTATGGATGAACAGAGATGAATTCAGCAATACTCAGAGAGGTTACTTTCAAGCACATAACAAGGAAAAATAACCTCCACTTTTCTCACAGGTGCTACCAATTTGGAGATTCAAAGATGTCTCTGGGACCTATTTTTAGAAACCAGAATTTTCCTATTTTATTCATGTTTTTCTAATGTATATTATGGACAGCTGGAGATGGTTTTCAAAAAACCAAGAGAGGTTTTTCTTCGGAACATTCTGATTTACAAAAAAATCATCCCTTTTTGCAACCTCTATCAAGGATAGGGAGATAGGAGCTCATCTCTGAACCCTATTATTTCAGAAAAAACAAAGTCATTTTATTGGTAAATTAACTTGCTAAGGGTGAAAATGATGCTTTTTGAAGAGGGTAAGAGGCAAGTTTGCCTTATCATATTTCATCATATCAATTTTTATACCTACAGGTGAAATTTTGATGAAAAATGGATAATTTTGAATTTTCTCCATAATCAGGTAGTTTCATAGCGAGTTTCGGGCTTGAAGGCTGAAAAACACTACAAAATTTCTGAAGATTTATTTTGGCCTCTAAAATGAATTTTATGAAGAATTAAAGAGGGAGGTTGACTGTATTTAGATATTTTGACCTAATAATTTTTTTTGACCAATAGAGGTGGCAGAAGGAAGGATGAAAAGACAGAAACCAACTTGCTACTAAACTACACTACGAAACTGCCTAAAGAATACTCTGTTTTGCAGCGAGCTATTTCTTAAGGATTTTCGAAGGTTCAAAGGACATATAGAAGACCAACAAGCCATGTGGAGGCATCCAAATAGATAGGGATACATCTCAACAAAGATTCATCACTTGACATATGTACCACTCATACAAAACAACATGAAGACAAAATTGTAGTTGTTATTGATTCGTTCCTAGAAAATAGGACAACTGTTACTAAATTATTGGAAAGTGTATTTATGTCTTATGTCATGAAGAATTTCATTCGAACACCTAATCCTTATCTATGTAATGATCCCACTATTAGAGAAGTGGAGGAAATAAATGTAAGTAGAGTCCCATTAGGAGAGAAACTCTTAAAGTGAATATGTGTATTTTTATGTTCCAAAAATAGAGTTATTAGTTATGCTTAGCTGTCAGAGTTAAGGTTCGATAACCCAGCATTCTATGCAATGTAAAAAGAGTCTATTTATAGACATAATATCGAATATCAAAGGGTTGGGAGATGATTGCTTGACACTACCACCGTTGTAATTTTTAATCAGAAATATATAGTTGCAGCATGCCTATTTCAAAACTGAGATTCTTCTCTGTATTCTTATGTAAGTTTTTTATATCAGTATTTTAATTTCTCTCTAGTGTTCTAGTTGTATAATCACTTGGAATTCATGATCACATGCTTCTACTTCCTTTATACACCTATTCTATTGTTTTGTCATGTTTTATTAGTTTGCTTATGTATAATCACTTGGAATTCATGGTGACATGCTCGAACTTCTTGTATACATTTAGCTTGCTATTTTGTCCTTCATGTGTGGTTTAATAAGAGTACAATTACCTCAGCTTCCATGAGATAAGTTGACTTGTGACTTAGTTTTCATATTGACTCCATAAGCCCAATGGTAGTAAACCATTTACATCTTTCACCTACACAAAACAACACATTCAGTCCAAATCAGAGTTAGTCATTTGTTGAATATCCTTTATTCTTTTGAGAGAGCTCTCTCAGACTGGAGAGAATAATTTCCAGTTGCAAATGGTTTGAAAGAGTTACTCCAAGTTGACCATTGAAGCAGCCCAACAGGAACTCAATTTTGTGATAACAACATCGACATGTATTTCTTGATTCCCAGCTAGTGGTATCACAGTTAAACCAAGATTTTGAAGTACGATATTCACACCTATTTAGGAAATACTTGCATGCATGACGGTTGAGTCATCATTTTTATCACATTACATTTACACATATACCAAGAAATCAAAACCAAACAGCCAATCGGCTAGCTAACCATATCCTAGACTGGGATGCATCTCGTATAAACCATCATCCATAAAAAGCAATGACATAAAGCACAAATATCCATCATAGGAACATAACATCCATCATAAACACATATAAACATAAAACAAATAATAAACATAGAAACATCATAAGAGCCGCAAAAATATACATCTCGCATATATACATCAAAAAATATATGAGTCCCAGTATACAAAACAGGTCCCTGACCATCATGTTGAACAAAAATATACATGTCATCAAAATAGGGAAGCACCCTCATAATGGGTGCTTTCCCTAGCCATAAAAAAATCTCTAGGGCTGAGCCCCACCTAGTGGGTCTTCTAGACCCATGACAACACCCGGTGCCAGTATAGGTGCAACAACCATATCTGCAAGTGTCGCCCTGCTTAAAGTCGGGCGATGCACCCTCTCTTAGGCTATCATCGTCTCTAGTGAGACATCATCCAGGTCATCAAAAAAACCCCTGGTCGGCATGCCTCTGGTAAAGCTATCTAATTGAATCCACGAGTCGGCTAAACCTATATCATGAGCATCAACAACCTCAGCTCGAGCCTCTGCTCCCAGCACTCTAAGGTCAACAGTATCCAACTGCTCCTCGACCACTGCCACCCGTGCCTCGGTTGCCTCAGTACGGGAAATCAGAGCAACATCCCCACTGGTAGCTACAGTGCTGCTACCCTCTCTTGAGGGGCCTCCTACACCACCCTGCCCCCTAACCAGGGCTTGACCAGCCCCAAGAGGGACCCTCCTCAGAGGCTGGTGACCCACCAAACAAGTGGTAGGACGTGCTGCCAAACCCACATCTGTAAGAAAAACCAAAAAATAGTATCAGTGTCACCACAAAGACATATAGATCTATATATAATAAAAATCCTCAAAATGTAGAAAAACAACAAAAGTCATACTCGTCGGACCCCATGCATAACCTGCAGGAAGACTCCTATTTGGGTCCCCCCGGAAGTCCATCCCAGAGTATGGGTAGTCAAGAAATTACATCTGCGGGTTTGAATTGAACTGTGCCTCAACCATTGCATCCTAGTAGTGACCCGCCTCTGCTCCTCCACCACAGGGCATCATAGGCGCCCACCGACGCATCCTGGGATCCCTCAGAGGACCCAGGGGCACTGCCACAAGATGTCGAAGCATCATGACCCTCTCGTACATGATGCTACAGAGGATTCTCACATAAGCGAAGGCCTTAATGAACCCCCTCTGGGCCTTTCCCATTGTGTATACCTTTTCCCGATCGCGAGGTCCTCACGCAAAAGTTACCTTCTGCGCAAGGACCGTGCGGGGCATCCTTGATCGCCCGCATTGCTGGTCCCAAAACTGGGTATAAAGTTCTTACAAATCCATAGTTGTACGAACCCCCCATTCAATAAAATGACAAAAATGAAAAGCATGACGTTTAAGGCTCTACCTGACACTAACGACATGAATCCTGGGTACTCAGCTGACCGCAACGGCAAGAAAAAGTTGGGAACACGGGTTCAGCTCTGATCTCAGACCCTCAAAAGACACAAAAATGAGTTGAAATGAGCCATATTGACCCATATATTGCCCTTTTCTCATTATTCGACAGGGCATAATTGGAGCTCAGAGTACCTTATCAAAAAACCGAGAGAAACACAGTGATCAATGCTTCATCATGTTCAAACTAGGCCCCATAAATCCATGCCTCAGAAAAAATTCATTTTCAGGTACATCAGGTATGCCTTCTCTTATTTATTTGCATTCAAATTATTTCAAATATGTCTGTATGAAAAATATTATTTTACTTAGGGTATTGGTTGCAGGTATTACAAACATGCCAAATCACCATATGTCCCAGCCAACAAAGGTACAAAAGCAGGTATCATTCTACCCCTAGCATGATAGGCTCCCCAAGAAGCTTTACATACTGTGACATGATTTCTTCAAAGAAAAAAACCATAGGTTTCATTCACCTGACCATGTTTATCATCACCTCAGCTTGTACATGATAAACACACTTGCAGGTCAGTAGAGCCTTACCCTCCATGGTGTCCATCACTCATGTCGACCATACACCAAAGGTCTGGAGCCATGGCCATAAAACCCCAAGCCCGGGAAGCACTTCATTTTCATTTTGTTATCTCTCTGTAATTTGTAAGATTGGCAAGAACGGACGGCAGAGGACAACATCAAACCGCTTTGGAGTCAAGGACCTAGCCTTCCTAGACTCAGAGAGGGATCTCTCTGTTTTATGATTTAAATCTATTTAACTTGCTGGTAATAAGTACTGATATTAGGCTAGTTACAATGATGGGGTATTGTTTTTTTGATTGATTGGGTGGTTGGAAAAATAGGGCTACAGAGGTTATTCCATTGGGCGATGGAGTCAAACCCTAGAATGGCACATCAAAATAAAGATAAATTCACAAGGCAAGCTAACTGTGCTAAATGGATCTTAAGAGTTGTATGAATTATGAGGGGAAAGAAATAGTAAGATTTAGTAGTGACTAAAGATCAATTAAGAATTCTTTAATCAGAATTCAGTAGAAAAAAATCAGATTGTAAATGTAGACAAAATTAAGGCGCTTCGACAACGAATCTTAATCTAAAATTTCTGACTTACAATTAGATGAGAAGATACACAACAGAGAAAACAATGGAAACATTTAAACAAAGAAGAAACATGTCACCATTTTAACACAGCTCAAGAATCCTGTAAATTGTCTTTGATTATTGATGTCCAATTGCAAAATTACAGTGCTCCAATAGTAGTTCTTACAATACAGGTGCTAAAATATCCAACCCTTGATAATGAGAATTGTAGCAGTATTTAACTAACAACTAAGTTGGTTTTCCCTAATCTACTCTGGAAAAATTCATTTATTACAAACAAACTGAAATTAGACAAGTGTGGCCATGCAATTCCCGAATAAAGGAAATCTCTGACAACACCGTATGTAGAATTAATTTCAGTAACTCTTCAAGAATGTAAAAACTCGGGCGGCCCTTCGTGAATCCAAAAAAATGATTTGGAGGTGGCTGAGATGGTTGCGAGGAGGAAACACAGGGTGGTTCTGACATTTTTCTCTCTCTCTGGGCCGCCACTGCATGGATCATAGAGGAGGATGAGCTGCTGGCATTGCTAATCAATTGGTGGTTGTGCTGATGTGTCTATTGTGCCTTTTCAATCTTGAAATGTACACAACCTATTCCACTCTCTTTGGCTGGGGATCTTCGTGCTTATAAATTGTCAGTATACTTCGTCCACCTCTGTGTATTTGATGAAAGTGGGTGTGGTAAGGAAAACATGCTTCAGCTCATGTTGAATAAATATGTCATTACTCAAGAGATCCCAGATAACTTTCCTGGTCACTCTTCCTTGGATGCAAGTGAATTTGGTGACATCCATAGCTGTTTCTTTGATTTTTATCATATAATCTTCCCTTTGGATCAGATTCTTATTAATTTCAAACATTGAGGGAAACCCTTTGCTATCAGGGGTTCAATCTTATTCAGGAATTTGCTGACGACCATGTCCAACTCACGACATTTCTCCTCCAATTGCCTTACTAATTTTTTCTTAGTGAGGATCCTCTTCACTTCTACTATGGTTTTTGTTCTGTCTGGTGCATCTAGTACTTCGAGCTCACAGTTGGTCTTAGAGTTCAAGAATTCTATAATCTTAGGGGCTGTTTTTGGCATGTTTCCTGATTCTTGATTTTCTTTATCAATGGCCACTGCGCATTTGTCCACCAACTCTTTTTGTTCAAAAATGATGTTGATGGGGCGCCACATTTCTTCCACTGCCTTAACGATACTACCCTAGATTATGAACTTCATTTGGCCTAGAATGTTGTTTTCTACAAATTCCTTTTTTGCCTTCTCCAATCTCTCGATCTGCTTCTTGGCTATCTCATGGGCAATTTCAGTGCTGGCCTTTTTATCTCTTAGGATGCCAATTTGTGCTTCCAATTTCCGGATCTCTTGTGACTGTAGGGTCATGCTTTCCATGGATTTTGACTGCTGGTCTGTCATACTAGATGTACCAGCAGCTGTGGGAACAACTGATGGATTTTTTGAGATGGGGGTAGCTTCCACTAGGATGAGTGTAACTCGAGCTACCTCATATTTCTCTTTCAATAGTTTCTCCATCCCATTCTCCATCTGTTTGATTTGGGCTGACTGTTCTACAACCAATTTCAATAGCTCTGCCCTCTGTGATTCCTCTTCCTCAATGCCTTTGGCCAAGGGATCTTCCGTTACTGACATCTCGAGTTGCTTCCTGAGGGATGCTATATCAACATTCTTCCTCTTCAAAACCTCCTCCACATCTTGAACATTGGCTGGGTCATGACCTAACTTCACTATTAAATCTTCTAAAGACTTAATCCTTGAGTCTTTAGCAATGGAAGATATATTTTCTAAACTGAGTTATGATTGAGTATTGGATAAGGATATCTGAAGCTTTGACAAGCTCATAACAGTACTTGTCAGGGTGGAGGCCACCATCTCTCCAGTCTGCTTGTGTAATTGCATCTGATCAATGGGATGGATGTACATGGCATTAAATTCAGATGATACCTTCTTGTAATATCTTGATCCTTGTGGTTGTGGGACCAAATATTATAGAAATGTCATATGCATCCTTTTAAAAGTAGATAGTAGCCTGCTTTGTGAACTTGGCGTCTTCTTCTAGAATTGGTTGTAAGTTTTGGTCTTCAGCACCTCATTTCTCAATTTTATTTCCTTGAATGTATCATAAAATGAACTTTCTTAACCTTCTATGGCAGGTATGGAAGAAGATTTCTGCAAGGTCTGCTGCTACAAAAATGTTGTGGTAGTAGATGCAGGGGAGACCATTGTTTGACCACCCACTGGGGATGGTCCAGGGGTGTTTGCAATATGAACCATTGTTTTCTGCCCTGATTATGCTCCTTGATCAATATCCATATACACTCGAGCCCTCTTCCTATATCCTATTTTGAATTCTTTGCTAGAGGTATCAGTCACCGAAGGTGACTGATCCTCTCTCAGCCTTTTTCTCCCTATCTCTTTTTCTTGCTCTTACCCCTTGTCTTCTCTTCCTTCTAAATTCTCCCTTCCTTGTGATGTTGGGGTCTGGACACCTAGAGTGGAGAATGCTAGTTCTTCCTCTTCATGGAGGGTATTAGTCACCCATTATGTTTTATTGGCATATTGATCAATTGAAGGCCTATGTGTGTGAACAAGGGTGTGGACTTGATTTCCACCCTCTTCCTCGAGATAATCCCTGCAGGGTCATAGGACCAAGTGAAGCTGTGGCTGAAACCCATCTCCTTCAGTATCTTCTCTGCTTCCTCTCTTGTTGCTCTACTGTTATAGATGAAAGGCCCAATTTTTGTTTTGATCTTGAACTAAGTCTTATTCTTTGCAGAGAGAAAGTGGAGCTCATCTGCATGTATCATTTGCCTTATGTATTCTAGTGCAAATAACCTCATGGAGAGGAACTTTGACAATTTTTAAGGAGCTAGCTCACTTCCATAGACTCAAATCTCTGTGTAGTTTTGATACAAATACCAATCTGTTGTCTTCACTTGTTTTGTTAGTTGCATGGTTTTTCTAATTTCCTCATTTATCCTGGGCTATGATGCATCATTGAGTGTGCTGAGGGTTGAATGTATGAATAAATCTACAAAATATTTGTATGTAAAATCCTTCTGATATTTTAGTAGCAGGGTAGTCCAAAATATGATAGATTGGGGCTCATTATCTTCATTTACCTTGGACATCTAAAACTAAAACCTTCTAGACTGGAAATGGACAAACATATATACCAACACAGAGGAATATTTGAAAACCTTCTGTGTCTCAAGCTTTAAAAACTTCTCATGAATGGCCTCTGCAATAAATTGAGCATAGTTGAACAGGACTATGGGCTTATCACCTAGGGAAAGAGTGGACAAGAAACCTATCACAACTTCCTGTACCCACTGATCAGTGTGATAACCTAAAAAATAAGATAAAACATAGATAATGTGTTGGGTCCTATTAGAAAAGGTAGATGAGGGATAAGGAGGGTTCTTTGCAGGCATTGGGGTATTAGGGGTCATGGAAAACTACAAGGTTTTGGCTATGTTGTCCGGGTCAAGATTCTGATAAAATTCTCTTAGGAATTCATATGAGAAAGGGACCACTTGTTCAGGAGTGGGGGCCTGTATCATCTTCTGGATGGATTGGGCATTGACTGCAAACAAGATTTCTCCTGATGGTGTGACTATGGTCCTCTAGTTAATATCATAACAACTCCGAAACTTCCTAATGAACTCTGGGAAACTATGGGTCTTTGGGAAGATGTAAAGGGGAAACTGGGTCTCCCATAGCCTAAGGTCATCTGTTCCTTCGAGGAATTGGTCCTCAAACCAGAAGTAAATATCAAAAAAATCAAACTCAGACTCTGTCTCATGAATTTTGTAATCTCTTTCTACTAGAGCCAAGTGATCCAGGTTCACTTGTGGGTAGACCATTGGATTAAAAGGCTGTTAATCTAGCTTTGGAGGCATTTTCCTCAATGCTTCTTCTTTCACAAACCTGCAATGGAGAAAGGGATACCAGAGAGGGGAACTTGAGAAGGGAAATTATAATGGGTCAACACTGGGAAGGGATATAACAACAGGGAATAGTCACTGAGATTGACAGTCTAAAGGAGCCTTGTAAACCAGTTTCACACAATGCTAACAATTTTCCTTTTTAAATTCACACTTTCTTCAATTTTACCTGTAAATTCAATCTTTTTATTAGTTCAAAAAAAACTACAGATTAAAATCTGTAGTTACGCTGACCTTTGGATATTTAAACAAAAATGCAGAGGCATGGAGGTGGCGTGGGTCCATTGGGTAACGACCTAACCATTTATGGCACAATGGTTGTTTGAATGGGAAAGGGATGTGACTTCAAACAGACAGCAGGAGCGAAAACATGGTGCAGGAAGTGCATGCAACGGTTAGAAAGGCGGAACAGTTTGGTGAAACAACGCAAAAGGCTTTCCAGAGAGGGGGGGGGGGGGGGGAGTGGTAAGCGGTGTTAGGAGAGGGGTGTGTGGAAGAGCCCTAGGCGCGACACATTAGCTGGATGGGCGGTATGTGATACGGCCCATTCCGGACCCCCCCACCCCCCCCCCCCCATGATAAAGTTCGAATACAGCGGGGGGGCCGAAAAACGTTGTGGGCTGTGTGATGTACGGAGGAGGGCGGATATAGCGGGAAGATGTGGGGAGTTTAACATAGATTTGATGGGGAGAGGAGAAAGTGGGTCTTTCCAGACTTGAAAAACCTTTAGATCTTAGTTCTAGGACACATCGTGTCTGTGCCGATATCGCACTTTGATTTCGCGGTTCCTTATCTTTTCTTGAGCGGTATCTCTTAATACTTGCGATGTGCGTTATGCGATCGGGCCCCACCGCATTTCATATCACACATCGGGGATTATAGGACTTACCTCCCGCACCATATCCTGCAGCTTTTGCAATTTACGATCGGGTCCCACCCATCGCACATCGCAAGTCAGCAAATTTAACATTTTCCCTTTGCGCTTACTCTTTAAAACTTGCAATGTGCGCTATGCGGGCTAGGGCCTTGTCACTGCCATGTCACCCGCCCAGGTCATCTGCTACATCACCCACCACCTCTCTTTCCATGCCATCAAAGGTCATCTGCGATATGTGGGGTCAAAGCCACGTCACCAGGCCATGTCACCCCATGTCGCAGATTGGTGATCTTAACATTTTTCATTTGCATTTGTTTTATAAAATTTGCGATTTGCGATCTGCACTCGGGTCCCACCTAATATCACATATTTCCCGTCGGTGATTTTAAGATTTAAATCTCATAGAAATCCTTTAGAACTTGCGATGTGCACTTGCGATCGCATCGCATCGCGAAAAACTTATCATTGCGGGCACTTATAAGTAAGTTGTAAGTGGTGCGAAGTGCGCCATGCGACGCGCTAACTATTGACAAGTGCGAAAAGGTGGAAGGTAAGGAAACTATGAAGTTTCAAAGGTTTATATTTGGATTTTGGAAATGTATAAGGTTGGATGGGCACTACCCAATCGCATTGACGGAATTTTATGTTTCAGCAATGAATTAAGAAGAGGCGGTTTAAACTTGTGGGTTGCGAAGTGTAGGCAAGACGTAGGTTTCATGGTATAATGTAAGACACGGCTGCTAGTGGGTGGGCGAAGCTTTTCACAATAGAATTTAAGACTTTAGCATAAAGAAATAAGTCCCAATGGTTATGTATGTGGGTCTTGGGGGTTTAAGTGGGATTCAGAACATCAGATTTCGAAATTTGGGAAAATGAAAGATAAGAAAAGGATATATGACATGGATGGAGGGCAATATGGAATTTTTTCTCATTATTACTCTTACTCAACAAACTTGCCTTCTTACTTGTACTAGAAATGGCAGATGATTTCTTACGCAACTCTTTGGCAGTTAGGGTCTTCCTTTCTTCTCTGAAAATAAATGATAGTCATAAAATATTATTTTCAGCATATAAAAAATCTAATCAGTGATCAGTCACCTTGTGATATTGTGAAATACAAGAGTCTAACAATGGCTCCAGATGGGGATGGCAGCTCCTTCAGGAGTTGTTAAGAACACCGTAGACTAGTGGCCTGATCCATTGAGCTAACCCCAACCCTACAACCTGATCTTCTGCAACTTCTGTGACTGTAACCTTCAAATTGAAGTTAGTGCTTCCTGCTAACTGAGGTCTGGAACACACCTGATCCTGAGACTGAAAGAGTAACCTAAAACTGAGGACTAGAAACATGCTCAAAGTATTAAGAGCTCATTTGCATACCTACCTACCCAATCTATGATTCTAATCATTTCTCTTCCTTTTGGGTGCATTTAGACTTGCAGACCCTAACATCATTTTTATTTTTAATCTCTAACCTATCACCTATCCCTTATTTCTCCTATTGGTTCAGATTAGGCTGTTGAACCAATGACATTTTCTACCTAACTATTGATAAGCCAAGATTAAATGGTTTATAAAATCTTCATTTAATAACCTATCACCAAAAAATTCAAAATCGTACAATCATGCTTAAACTGTATGACTGCACAAAAACTTTTTTCAATAGTAGTAGCACTTTAATTTGCAACACTTTCAGAAAATTTATATACATTACATTTTTTTATTTTTTATTTTTTAAAAGCTTATTAGACTAGGCTTATGGCATTCACTCCGAGCTTCAAATTGGTCCAATGGATTATTGAAAATTGTAAGGCTATGGTATTTACAATGATGAAAGTCTTATTTGAGTTTCAACAGAGATAGTGTTTTAGCATCCTGCCATTGATAGGACCTCCAAAGAGCTCTGTTCCATCCATTTCTTGCAAGAAAAATGCATTGTCTCCTCTGAAATAATGAATAATGTATGGTCCTTTCCAAAAGTTGTAAAATTTGCCATGCTTACCTTTATCTTCTCACCTGGAGTCCCATTTTAGCACTTTATCTCTGATATTGAAACCATTGGCTTTTTTCCTCTTGTCAAAGATCTTCTTCATATTTTCTTGCACCACCTGGGTTCTGTTGTACACCTCTTCTCTGGACTGCTCCAGCTGAATGATATGGATTATTCTTCTTTTCACATCATTTTCTTCAGATTTCACTTCTTGAATGAGCTTCATGGTTGACACTCCTAGGGATGTTGGGAAAACAACATCCATTCCTTAGACTAACTAGTATGGTGACATGCCAATTGATTTCTTGGTGGTATGCCTGTCAGCCCACAATGCATGTACCAGTTTTTTATGCCAATATTTCTTATTATCTTCTAGAAATTTTTTGATGATATTGACTAGGCTTTGGTTGGAGGAATCAACTAATCCATTACCATGAGGGTAATAAGATGTTGAATGCCCCAAATAAATGTGATATTTGTGGAAAAAATCTATCATCTTCTTGACTTAAAAGCAAAAACATTATCTGTAATGATTTTCCTAGGACAACCAAATCTGGACAGGATATTGGCTTCAAGGAATTTTATAATCACTGAGTCAGTAGCAGTTCTAGAAGGGATGGCCTCTATCCATTTGGTAAAATAGTATGTACCAGTGAGGATCCATTTATGCTGGCCAGAGGAGGAAGGGTGGATTTATCCAATGAATTCTAAACCACATTGCTGGAAAGGATCTTCAACAAATATAGGCTATAATGGTAGAGGCATCAAATTTCTTTTTCCCTCAAAGCTATAGCATTTATGACAGGTGGCTACCATTTTATGGGTGTCTGGGAAAAGGGTAGGCCAATAGAAACCAGCTCTACGGATCTTATTAGTAGTAGTTTTCCAGTAGAGATGACCTCCACAATCCCCTTCATGGAATTATTTTGTAACCCTATCTGCGTTGTATTGAAGAAAACATTTAAGCAATATTCCCCCATAATATTTCTAGTACAACACATTTTCTAGGATGCAGAATTTTAGAGCCTTTAATTTCAAGAGTCTAGCTTTTGTTTTGGACAAACCAGGAGGATCATTTAAATAAAATATAATATATAACATATTTGCGTACCAGGGAGAATTTATGAATGCTTCCACAATAGGTGGAGTCGCCAGCTCTTGTTGTTCATCCAGTGAATGAATCATGTTAATATCTAGTGCTTGAAAATTGGTTTCAGCCATCAACTTGGGTAATCCTTATCCCTTGATTAGTTTGGTGGGCCTGATCTCTAAATCATACTCCAAGATGACTGAAATCCACTTGCCTCTTTTTCCATCAAGATCTTGTGTTAGGATGTCTTTGACAACTGTATTGGGCACAAATGCAATGATGTGTGAATGCATAATATAAACTCTAAAATCCTTTAGTGCTTTGATGAAGGAAAAAGCCTGCTTATCCATGATATTGTAATTCAACGGTGCATCTCTTAAAGCTTGACTGAAAAATGCTATAGGTTGCTCTTGTCCATCCTTATTTTTCTACAATAACACAGCAACAATCGTGTGCTCTGATGCAAAGGAGAAAATGATGAAATCCTTGGTGAAATCAGGGCTGATGAGAACCGATGCTGTAGTAAGTGCCTTCTTTACCAGGTCGAAGGACTGCTTAGCCTCTCTGGTCCACTTGAATCCTGAATCTCTTTTGAGTATGTTGGTGATATTCCTCAGGAGTTCAGCAAGGTTTGGTATAAATGTCCTAAAAAAATTTATCTTTCCAATGAAGGATTGTAGTTCCTTGATGTTTCTGGGATGGTTGATTTGTAGAATGCCCTCAATCCCGCTGGGGTCAATCTTGATCCCTTCTTCAAATATGATGTGGCCTAAAATATTTCCTTCTTCAAGATCAAATAATGATTTCTTAGGGTTTAGAGATAGACCGAATCTTCTGCATTTTTCAAAAACTCTTCTTAAATGAGCCAAGTGCTCCTCATCAGTTTTTGAATACACTATAATATCATCAAGATATATCATAATGAAAAGACCAATTTATTCTGAAAAAGAAATATCCATTTCTCTTTGAAAAGTGGCACTGACATTTATTAATCTGAAGGGCATTTTTACATACATGAAGGTTCCCCAAGGAGTAGTAAATTTTGTCTTGTGTTGATCATCTGGATGTACCGGCACTTGATTGTATCCTAAAAAGGCATCTAGCAAAGAGATTATTTTGAAGCCCACTAATTTTTGTAATATGTGGTCCATCTTTGGTAAAGGGTAGTTGTCCTTAAGAGATGTCTTGTTCAGATTTCTGATGTCAATGCAAAGCCTGATCTCACATGTCTTCTTTCTTACCGATACAAGATTGGAAAACCATTCAGAGTATCTGATTGGGACTATTATCTCTTCATCATACATCTTCTTTATCTCCTTCTCCACTAGAGGCATTTGGATAGGATTTATCCTGCGCAGTTTCTATTTGAAAGGCTTCTGGTTTTCCTTGGAATTTTGTGCTGGATAATATCCGTATCATAAGCTTTCAGGTATTCATAACTCCAAGCAAACACGTCAATAAACTCTTTGAACAGAGCGATGTATTTATGTTTTATGGCTTTTGGAAATGTTTTTGACAACTTTACCATCTTGGGCTCCTGCTCACTACCCAGATTTCATTCTTCGATACTCTCTTCAATAGATTAAATTTTTGGTGTGATAGCCATATCCTCTGGAAGCTGCTTCATTTTAGGACCTGTCTTATTGTTGGTACATATTATGGGTTTACTCTTTTTAACCTTCTGATTTTTTATGGAAATATTCTCCCATTGATCAAAAATCTCATCAATCAAATCCCATATCTCCCTAGTTCTAAATGCCAACTGAAAAATTTTATCCATGCCTCTGAATAAATTTGTATTCAATTTTCCATCTTTGGCTTTTTTTTCATCAATTTGATAACCTGTTTCCATTAAACATTCCTTCCGAAATGTTACACTAACTTGTGTCTTATCCCCATCACATTTTTCTATGGATTCATTATGAATAAATCTGACCCTTTGGATGAAAGTCATTTTCATTCTGTACTCATTATCTGCATTATGATCCCATGCTAATAACTTTGATTCTATTTTTGTTAAGCCATCGTAAATGATGCATTTCACTGTTTGAAAAAGATATTTATTTGGATATTCCGCAATCAATTTCCTCTTAGCCTCTATCGAATGGTTCCTTCCAATTACATAATATTTATAATCAAAACAAATTGTCTTTTCAAATGCTTGTTTGTTGGGAACCTGACATGGATCGACAAGAACCACATAATCAACCACATGCGCATATGGATTGAACCTGAACAATGTTTTCAGATTATGTACATGTAGGTGATGGGCCTTTCTAATTTGATATTGAGATTGTCCTTCATATGGGCTATACAATTGGTTAACATTAAGCTCAAATGTTTGGCCACCAAGAATTAATTTATTCTTCCTCAACTCATATTGAATAGCATTTTGTTTTGTTTTAATAATTCCATCCTCTAACTCAGCACCTGGTGTTATGATTTCTCTGCTTCCGTGAGAGCTTTTAGTTTGTTCTTCACTACTGCTCACGACCTTTACAGGTTCACCAATATTTGATTTCCTAGTCTTATTGGATAACATATCAGTTCTTTTATAAACAAGCTCTCCATCATGAGGTAAAAGAGAGACATATTCGGCGATTTTTCTTTTTGGTGTATGATTTGTTTTCTTCTTTTGCACAATAGTTCTAATCTCCTACTCACTAATTCTATCATAATTTTCTGTTTCATGTTCGACATCTTCAAAAGAAACATGTTTAAGTTTACTAGATTGACCCACCTTAGTGACTCTTGGTTGATCCCCTCTTTGTACTATTGCAGTGTCACGAGCTATTGATCTTTGCTTCAATCTCCTTTCCTCTACTTTGTTTGTGTGGAAAGTGTTGATCACATTCATAACATTTGGCTCCAACATATAAATACCTTCAAACATGTTTGAAAGACTCGGAACAAAATCCTATGAAACAAAATAAAACATGTCAATGATCAATAATTTATAAAAAATTGAATCATCCTTACAATAATGCATAACGGAAATAAAAATAAGCATACTTACAATGTTATTTGCAATGTTGCTTGAGATTTCTTCAGAAAATTTTGAAGATATTTCATCTATGTCATACTTGACGATTGATAGACGATATCTAACCTTCTCACGTTTATTAGCCTTCCTTGCAAGAACATAAATAGTGTTTGTATTTGGGACCATACATATGTCTCGTACTCTGCCCATCACATCATATGGCTCATTTAAGTGAATCAAACCACAAAGCAGATAGATGTGTATATCAGCCTCCATTTCACTGTCTTCAAGATACCATGAGAAATCAGTTTTATCTATTTCCTCGGCGTTCTTCCAATCAGAAATAAGCTTTAATGAACCTGGTGCCCCACTTGCTTGAATTCTATTAGTGTGTGCAACAATGTCCTTATTACGTCTAACAGTGTCCATACTACGTCCAGCTGCAACTTTATATTTGGGAGTTGTATCCATAGTGCATCGAGCTGCAACTTTAGATTTAGGAGTTGTTGCCCTAGGTGCAAAAACATTCACAGAAATCTTTTTTGATGTCATTTTCCTGATAAAAAGAAATAGAAATATATATATATATATAAGTTAATGAGAAAATAATGCCGATAAAATAAATTTAAAAAACAAAATTTATTTCTAAAACTAAATAAATTGAAATTAAAGCAGTAAAATTAACTATAGAAAATTTTCATTTAAAAACAAAATATTATAAATCATATGTATATATATCTATATAATATGTTTTGAATACATTTTATAAAAAAATTAAAAATGTGTTTTAAATTGTATAAAACAATTTTTAAAAAATAAACTATTATTTTTATACTTCAGTTTTTGTTTAATATTAAAAAAAAAACGAAAAAATTACTAACTATTTATAATAAATATTATTATTATTATTATTATTTTAAGGTAATGATTTTATTAAAAAAACAAAATAATGTTAATTTTTTGTTTTAATTTTAATTATGTTTTTTTATTAAATTTACACTTAATAAATAATATTTTAAAATTTTAAATATATTGAATAAAAATAAAACATATATGTTAAAATTAAAATTTTAATTAAAAACTTATAATCTTTTAGTATATTTTAAAATTTTAAAATTTTATTTTACATTAGATAGTAATTAAATAAAAATTAACAAAATAAAATAAAACAAAAATTTATTTTACTTTACATAGCAATTACATAAAAATTTATAAACTTAAAATTATAAAAATCTAATATAAAAATTTATAAATTTATATAAGCTTTTAATATATTTTAAAATTACAAAATTTTATTTTACATTATATAGCAATTAAATAAAAATAAACAAAATTAAATTAAAAATTAAAATTTTTAGAACGTTGTTTTAATACTTAAATTTAAAAAAAATATATATATATATATATGAAAAACATATGTAATATATTCAATTGAAAAAAATAAAATAAAAATAAAAACGCTTTACATATTACATCGACAAAATAAAAAATATATATATAAAATTTTTTAAAACGTTGTTTAAATAATTAAATTAAAAAAAAAAAAATTACATTATAGTTAAACAAAATAAAAAATAAAAATAAAAATTGTTAAACATTTTTATAATAATTAAATTTAAAAAAATAAATAAAAAAGAAATGTTTTGCCGCCCGCGGGGTGCCGGAGGCCGGCCGGGTGGTGCCACAGGGGGCTGCCCAGCCGAGGCCTGAGGCCGGCTGGGCAGCCCCCCGTGGCGCTGCCCGGCTAGCCTCCGGCACCCCGCGGGCGGCGAAAACAATTTAATATAAAACAATGCGTGCTCATTTTAATTTTTTATTTTGTTTTAAAAATTAATTATTATAATATTTAAAAAAATTATTTAATAAAACAAAAAAAATATATTTAATTAAAAAAAAAACAATTGTTTTAATATACAATACAGTAAATAAAAAAAGAAAACAAAAATAAATTTTTAATATATAACAATTCAATAAATATTATAAAAAAAAAAACAATTCTTTATATAACAATACAATTAAAAAATTCAATTATTGTTCAATTGTTTTAATATAACAATACAATTAAAAAAAAAAAAACAATCAATTCTTTATATAACAATACATTTTTTTTTTTTAACATTATTTAATTAAAAAACCAATTGTTTTAATTTAATTTAAAAAAAAAATACAATTGTTTATATAACAATACAATTGTTTATTTTTTAAAAAACATTATTTAATTAAAAAAACAATGGTTTACTTAACCAAAAAAAAAAAAAACTATATAACAATACAATTAAAAAATTAAAAAATATAATATATAGCAAAACAACAATTAAAAAAAAAAAGGAAAAAGAAAAAAAAAGATTTAAAAATAAAAACAATAAAAATAAGATTTAAAATTTAAAAAAATAAAATAGAATAAAAAATAAAAAATTCTCAAATAAAAATAAAAATAAAAAAACAATTTAAATAATGAAACCACTAATATATTTATGATAAAAAAAGCAAATAAAAATATAATAATATAACTATTTTTTTTTATGTGCATGGTCGTTTTATAGATTTTTATGTCTAGATAAACCTATAAGCTCTAAAAAAAAAAAAAATCTAAATTCTTGTCCTTAAAACCCAAAAAAATTAGTGTTTTTGTTTTTGTTTTTTTGTTTGTTTGTTTGTTTGTTTTTTTTGCATTTTCTTTACTAAAAAAATATAAAAATTTATGCTTTTCGAACCTAAAAACCTTTAAAAAGTAGTTTTTGAACACACAAACTATAGAAATGGACAGAATAGAAGGAAAACTAACCTTTGAAATGCAAAAAACTGTTGTCACCAATGCCAACACAACGCCTCCACAAAATTACCAATAGCAACACAATGCCTCCAATGCCAATGCAATGCCTCCACGAAGTTACCAATGCCAACGCAACACCTCTAGAAAATTGCTCTAAAAAATCCCAGAAAACTTGATGTGATGTGATGAATAGAAACAATCATTCTTATTATATGGCAAATATTATCTGATTGGTTTACTGTTTAACGAATGTGGGATTAAAATTTCAAATTTAAAATTTAAAATATTTACATTTAGTTTATTATAGTTCATATTATAGTTAAAATACTTAATATTTGCATATAGTTATCATAGTTAATATTTTATTTAATATTTACATGTACTGAATGTTGAATAATTAAAATATAATCTCAGATAAAAAATTAAAATATAAAATACTTACATGTAGTTAATTATAGTTATATTACAGATAAAATAGTTAATATTTGCATTTAGTTATCATAGTTAATATTTACATGTACTCAATGTTTAAAATCATGGGATTAAATTTTAAAATTTAAAATATTTACATGTAGTTAATTATAGTTAAAATAGTTAATATTTGCATGTTGTTATTTTTGTTAATATTTACATGTAGTCAATTTTAAATCATTCAAATAAGAAAATTATTTTAGTTTCGAAGGCATGCATGAAAGGAATATTTTGTGGATATTTTGAATAGAAAGTATGGTGAAATATTTGAAGACCAACAGTTTATTAAGAAATTTTGAAATATATTTGAGATGAATATAATGTAGGTTTAAAATTTAAAATATTTACATGTACTCATTATAGTTAAAATAGTTAATATTTGCATGTAGGTATTACAGTAATATTTTAGTTAATACTTACATCTAGTCAATGTTAAATCATTCAAATAAAAACATTATTTTAGTTTGGAAGGCATGCATGATAGAAATATTTTGTGGATATTTTGAATATAAATATCGGTAAAATATTTCAACACAAACAGTTTATTAAAAAAAATTTAAATACATTTTTTGACTAATATTTTGTACGAAATATTTGAAATGAGAATTTTGGAGGGAAAGTTTTTTATGAAATTTTTTGGGGGGAAATTTGGAGGGAAATTTTTTCGCGAATTTTTTTGGGGGCAAAATTTGGAGGGAAATTTTCAGTCTTAAAGCTATATATTGTAAGTGGGAGAGGCATTTGTATCATTCAACCTATTCTTGTTGAAAGCCATGGTTTCTTCTGATAGTGAAGTTTTTCTTTGTACAACATCAACATCTTCGTCACGCAACAACTCTATTCAGAGTGATGAATATAACAAGAGTTCGTTCACCATGAATAGAGAGTCAAAAAATCGACTTGGTCGTAATCCTAAAGATGATGAGAACAAAATTGATGAGGCGCAACAAAATGAAATTTCTGTAAATCGAGAGCCAATTATACTACTTACTCTTAATCCTAAGGATTATGAAAGCAACAGTGATGAAGGGCATGATGAAGAATTTCCAGAGTCAAAAGTTTCACTTCGTCATAATCCCAAGGATTATGAGGACACCATCGATGAAGAGGGAGATGAAGAATATCCACTTCAGCTTAATCCTAAGGATTATGCGAGAAGAACATATGAAGAGGGGAATGAAGAATTTGCAGAGTCAAAATATCCACCCTGTCCTAATCCTGAGGCTTATGCCAGCACCACTGATGAAGAGGGGGATGTAAAATTTCCAGATTCAAAATATCAAATTCATCCTAATCATAAGGATTATGTGAGCACCACTGATGAAGAGGGGAATGATAAGTTTTCAGAGTCAAAACATCCACTTCGTCCCAATTTTAAGGATTATGCCAACAACACTGATGAAGAGGGAAATGAAAAATTTGCAGCGTCAAAATATCCACTCTGTCCTATCCTAAGGATTATGCGAGCACCACTGATGAATAGGGGGATGAAAAAATTCCAGAGTCAAAATATCCACTTCGTCTTAATCCTAAGGATTATGCGAGCACCACAGATGAAGAGGGGAATGAAGAATTTGCAGAGTCAAAATATGCACTTCGTCCAATCCTAAAAATTATGCCAGCACCACTGATGAAGAGGGGAATTAAGAATTTGCAGCGTCAAAATATCCACTTTGTCATAATCCTAAGGATTATTCCAGCACCACTGAAGAAGACGGGGATGAATTTCCAAAGCTAAAATTTTCACTTCATCCTAATCATAATGATTATAAGTCCACCACTGATGAATGGGGGGATGAAGAATTTCCAATAAATATAGATTCAAGGCATTCACTTATTCATAATCGTAAGGATTATGAGAGCATCAGTGAGGAAGGGGAGGGGCGGGAGGAAGGGGAGGGGCGGGATGAACAAATTCTAGTGAATACAAATTCAAAGCTTCCACTTATGCCTAATCCCAAGGATTATGAGAGCACCACTAAGGAAGGGGAGGATGAAGAGTTTCTTGCAAATGATAATTTTAGAGGCACAGATCTAAATATTGCATTTTCTCTAAGTGATCATTTGAAAGACACTCATGGTGATGAAGAATTGAATCCTCCCAGGGAAGAATTTGAAAGCATGGGTCAAGATGGTGAACAATTTCTTCTGAGTCGGGGTTACAAAAGCGCCGATGATTCTTGTGAAATGTTTTCTTCAAGTGATGATGGTAAAGAAAATTTTCCAGGCAATGATGTTGATGAATTTCTTAACTATGTTGAGGATGATGATAGTGGGGATAATGTTCCTCCTAATGGTGATGAAACTGCTTTTACAAATGATGATGGAATGATGAAGCCGTTGCAAGAAAATATTGCAACTAGGAGTAGGAGTAGACCTTTTCATATCAATCCAAAACATTCCAGTTATACAAGGGTGAGGACAAAATATCTCACAAAAAAAAATTTTGTCGTTCATTTGATTTCAAGTGAATGTTGTCGAAGGGATTGCTTGAAACATATGGATTTCAACTTTGTTTTGGAGAAAAGAAAAACATATATGTCAATGAATAAAAGCATGCAAAATTCATATTTAGTGGGTTTCATGCAATCTACACTAGCAGGTTATGACTATCATATTGGGAATGTATTGCTCTACAAAAAGGCGTTCAAAATGTTGCATTCAATTGGTAATTGTCGTTTGTCAAGAATCCAGGAAAGATTGGAAAAGGATCCCACATATTATTCAGAAGTAAGTTATAATCGGGAGGTGGGGTCGTTTGCAAATACTACTAAGACATGGATGAAAGACTTCTTTTCAAATCATGGAGAGTGTATTCCAAATAAAGACACAATACATATTCCAAATAATTTCTTGAGACGAGAAACATTCATGTTATACAAAGATTATGCAGAAGTTGTTGAAGGAATTGGTAATTTTATTACATATTCTTATTTTACAGGGTTATGGAAAACTGAATTCAACAATGTTCGTATTCCTAAGAAGACAAGGATGGGGGTTTGCAGCACATGTGCTTCTCTTAAAGAGAAAAGAGTTAAATGTCAAGGGGAAGAAAGAGGTATGCGTTCAAAACATTGTTTTTTAAAATTGGATACTTATCTACTATGAAAATATATTTATTCATATGTTTCTTTTATTTTATGTACAGATTCTATTGTCAAAGAACTTCAAGACCATCGCAATCAACAAACAAGTGAAAAGCAAAAGTTGTATAAACATCGAAAGAAGTGCTATGATCATCCAAATAAATATCTGGGATTGATAATTGATGGTATGGACCAAAAGAAAACACTTCTTCCACATTTTTTCCGCACGCCAAAACAATTACAGGAGGAAAATTTCATTCAGTTTCACTTGGTTGGTTGTATGGTATTTAATGAGAAGATGTTTCCAAGAGTTTTCTTCACAACTCCAAATATTCACAATGATGCAAATCTAACCATAACTATAATCCATGATGTGGTTACTCATTGGTCTGGTATTCTTCCTGAAGTTTTGTATTTACAATTAGACAACACAAGTCGTGAAAACAAAAATCAAGTTCTTTTTGGGTATCTAAACATGCTCGTTGAATTGGGGATTTTTAAAAAGATAAAGGTTGGTTTCCTTCTTGTTGGGCATACTCATGAACATATTGATCAAATGTTCAGTCGTTTTTCAGTAACATTGAGGAGGAAAGGTGTTGGGAGCCTGCCATCATTAATTGAATGTATTAAGAAATCGTACATTCTAGAGCCTGTTTTTCATGTGTTGGAAGAAACTATTGACATGCGAAGGTTTATTTTTGGATCGCATGGTGAGGAGAAATGCATTGAACAACTTAATGACATTAGCTTCCAGCATCAAATTCGTATCAAAAAAATTGATGGGATAACACTTATATGTGGCAAGAAGTATTCAACTATTGAAGAATGGGGGCCATCATCAGGTTTAACATTTTTGAAGTTCATTCCAGAGCGTCCAATATTTTCATCAAAGATATTATTATTACAGTTAGTTGTTGAACTCCATAATGCACGAAGGCATAAGAGAGAATTAAATTATTCTGAATGTCTAGAGGAAATTAAAAGATGTATTAGAGATACATATGAGTACTTCGATGTTGCTGATTCAGTTTGGAGTCTTTTTTCAGTAATCAAAGTGATATGATTTCAAGATCAATAAATGTGGATACGCTTTTGAAGACTCCTTTCTTTTTGCCACAAAATATGCCAAGTGAACATCAGGAAACACACATTGTTGAACAACAACAGCCTCAAGCTATTATTAATTCCCCATAGGTAGAGGAAAGAGAAATCTATATTGATTCTAGAAGATCACGTGCACAACGTGAAGCCATGGAAGACCTTTACAGGGGTTCTATGCAAGATGTTAAGGAGGGTTGCATGATAGCAGTGTTAGCAGATGAAGATCCACTTGGCTATCCATTCTGGATTTCCAAGGTTATAAAGTTCATTAATGAAAATGAAGATATTACAGCTGTTGATGTACATTGGTATGCCATAAGTACCCACCCTTTCAATGGTGTGTACAAGCCAGAGATGGTAGTTGAAAAAAGAATTGGCAGAAAGAGAAAAAGAAAGGGCACAAATATAAATCGTTGCCGCACAGATGTCTTAAAATTGGAGGATGTTGACATACTTGTGTATGACTTCAATTTGATAAAGAGAGGAACTCTTCGGTTGTAGACCATAAATATTTTGAAGAAATTTCTACTAGAACAATTACTGTTGAGATGGGACTCTGCAGAATGTAGTCGTAGACCTATAAGACTTTTGAACTCTGAAATGGTGGGCATGCGTGTTGACTCAGATGGAGCACTAGTTGATGAAAGAGAAGAATATGGATCATCTTCATCTGCATCAAGCCATTCATCTGAAGATATAGGTTCTGCTGGTGTGCCAGAACCTATGGTTGATTTTTAATAACTATCTAAGACACTTTTATGTAATTGATGTTTGCATGGTAACTTGAAATAAAAATTTTGACTTCCATCTCATTTTCCATGAAGTTATGAGGAATTTCTATGTTTGTTGGATTATATGTTTTAATTATGAAGAATTCATCTCTTTAGAATATCGACAACGCAACAATGAATTACAAAAATAATTTATGTTTTATTCAATGTACCAATGTTGATATTTTGATTATAAGTAAAATAGAAAATAGAAACTAATGTTGCTTTTTTAGATTATGTAGTGATATTACCATGATATTATGTAATGTTACCATTTGGTATAAGATACTTTTAAAATTTTTAATAATTATATGCGTCATTCAAAGGGGACACTTTGTTTTGATGCTTGATTTTTATGGTTTGGTTGAAATTAGATTTAAATTTGTCTTATGCTAAGATTTGAAAAAAGATAAGTTTTTATCCTTTAAAATTAAAATTACTCTTACTTGTTTGTGTTCAATGATAATTTTTTCATTTACTTGTTCATTTTTTAAAATTGTTTAAGTCTTATAATTTCTCCATAATTTCATTGTTCAAGTATGTTGAAAACTTAAGATTGAAAAACTTTAGATTTACAACTTGTCATTAAGGTTTTTATGTGCTACCAAATTTTATCTTTAATGTTATGGTTGACAATAATTACAATTTTAGGGTTGTTTAGAGTCAAGATATTTTATGTTTAACAACATGGATGAAAATTGTTCGAAATGATAAGCCCTTCAAACATGTTTTTGTTTATCTTTAACATCATCTATCAAAATTTTTAGAAATTTACGATTTTAAAAAATGTCCTAATATGTTGTCTTTAATTCCATTGTTACAAGTGTCAAAAGTGTGACACAATTTTTTTTTTTGTTATTCCAGCATCAACTGGTTTTGTTTTAAGGGTGTTTTTTCAATCCTTTTTTCAAGAAACAATTTTGTTTTTAGCATAATTTTATAAAATGTTGAAATTTGACCTTAAAAAAAAACCAAGTGTGTTCTGGAATACACACTTTTTGTTTTTGTGTTGTTTTTCATGTTTTTTGAGTCTTTTTGGGCTAGAGTTCCCGTTTTGAGGTAATAGTTCCCGTTTCATCGGTAACTATGTTGAAACTGCAGCTAGGGTTTTCTGTTCTGATCTAGGGTTTCACCATATTCTTTGACCAACGTTGAATTTGGTAAATGCTTGGTCAAATTGACCTCAAAATCTCCCAAAATTCTGATTTTTACAGTCCGCATTTTTTGGCACAAAAATCGAGGTTGGGCATTGACTTTGACCTAGCTACATTGACTTTTTGCTACTGTTGTTTTGTATTGACCATTAACTGGAAAACATTGACTTTTTTTTACTTTGGGTTGACCATTATAGAGTTTTCTAAGAGGGTTGTGTGACAAATTCTGGTTGCCTGACCGTGAGGAGACTTTGTTGGTTGAAGCATCCTGTAGACCGTCGTAACATACCACAACACATATATTTTGCTGATCAATTTAAGTGTATTTTTGGCTTATCTTCTGTCAATCTATTGGTATGTTCTATCAGCATTTTACTTTCTTGCTTATGTTATTTTTGTTTGATATCGTGTATAAAAGTAAAGTTGCATCAAGCATAGAACATCTACAAAAATTTACATGGGATCAAAGCTAAGGTGAAGACAAAGCCCAAGTTTGTATTGAGAGAAATCACCGAAGAAGTAGCATTTGTCAAGGACTCATGGGTACCTCAAATTGTAATGGCTTCAAAGCTGATGACAAGTTGGTTGGTAAGGCTGAGTTTCATGCTTGGAAGATGTCTTTGGATTTGACCTTGGAAGACCAAGATGTCATGGACTGTGTGCAGGGTTCCAAGAGCCTCCATCATCTGCACCTTCTGCCACCAAGACAAAGTATAGAAAGGGGGAAATCAAAGAAAAGTTGATCATCCAGGATTCCATCCATAAGATTCTGGTTTCCTACATCTCTGAGTTGCGCACATCCAAGGAGATGTATGATAAGTTGGTCAATATGTTCAGGGCCAACAATGAAAATCAAGTCCTTTTCTTTAAGAACCAATTGAAGAATCTTAAGAAAGGCAGGGACGAATCTGTTCAATCCTATTTTCTGAAGTTGACCAAAATAAGGAATAATCTTCTATCCATTGGGGAGACAATATTTGATCGATAAATGGTTCTCACCGCACTTGGAGGTCTCTCCTTTGAATGGCATGTATTCATTACTAACATTCTTAATAACAATTTGATTCCTGATTTTGATGAGGTATTGTCGAGATGCACTCAAGAGGAAACAAGAATGATGGAATATGAAATGAAGGTAATGTTTCCTTCACCGCTCATGATAAGAAGAAGAATAATGGTGGTCCACGGAACCAAGGAAGAGCAGGGGCCCAAGGAAAGAAAGGAAATTGTTACACAAGTCACAAGACCGACCACTATGCTATAGAATGCCCTAATAAGAAGGATACTCCTGGGGATGATGAAAACAACAACAACGGGAAGAATGGAAATCAAAGGAACAACATGTTCAAAGGGAAGAGGAAGGATCCCTCTAGTCACAATGGAAATGGGCAACCTTTCAAAAGACCCTCATGGCTCCAAGATATTCTCAAATATGTCGAGAGACATATGGCCCCAAGGGGAACATTTCGTGAAAGAAAGAAGTCAAATAGATACAAAGGGTATCAAGAAGCCATGAGTACAATCATACAATATGAGCCTAGATTATTTGAAGAAGTCGTAAAACATCAAGTCTGGAAGGATGCTATGCACAAAGAGTATGAGTCCATTATGAAGAATGATGTCTGGGATGTGGTTCCAAGACTGAAGGACAAAGTTGTTGTCACCTCGAAACTTCTATATAAGATCAGGCATGGATCTGATGGTAGTGCTGAAAATTTCAAGGCAAGATTCATTGCCCGAGGCTTCTCTCAAAAATAAGGTGTAGACTATGATTATATATTTTCACCTGTGGCCCGATATACCACCATCTAATCTATTATTTCCATTGCTGCTACGCAAGGATGGAGTCTACATCAGATGGATGTGAAGACCGCTTTTTGCATGGATCGATAAAGGAAGAGGTGTATATGGAGCAACCTTTGTGGTTCAAAGTCCAGGATAGATACTCTCATGTATGCAAGTTGAAGAAAGCCCTTTATGGTTTGAAACAAGCACCCAGGGCTTGGTACAAGAGGACAGATAGATACTTCATGAAGTTGGGCTTCACTCGAAGTAATGTTGATCTGAACCTTTACTTCAAGGTTGATAGAGAAAATCCTCTCATTCTAGTTCTCTATGTGGACGATCTCTTCCTGATAGGTGTTGACACTCTCATTCATCAGTGTAAGAGGGAGCTCGCTTCTGAGTTTGAGATGAAGGAACTAGGACTGATGCATTACTTCCTAGGCTTGAAGGTCTAGCAGAGACCTAGCGATATTTTCCTCTCTCAAGGAAAATACATTGTGAAGCTGCTGGAAAGATTTGGAATGGTGGACTGTAAGTATGAGTCGACACCGATGGAACTCAACCTTAAGAAGTTGAGTGGAAACGTTGCTGGGCCCATGCTAGAAAATCCTACCGAGTATCGTCAACTCGTAGGGGCCCTGATGTTCTTAGTGAACACCCGTCCAGAAATATGTTTTGCAGTGGACACTTTGAGTCAACACATGGTTGATCCTCATCACATTCACTGGGTTGGTGCCAAGAATCTATTGATATATATTCAGGTTACGATAAACCATGGGCTGAGATACATTGTCGGGAGTTTGAGACTCCACGAATATATTGATGCCAATTGGGCTGGCAGTGTGGTGGATCACAAGAGCACATCTGGATGTTGCTTCACACTTGGGTCTACTTCGATATCCTGGATGAGTAGGAAGCAGCAGTCGGTGGCTTTGAGCACCACGGAGGCCAAGTACATTGCAGCGAGTATGGCCTGTTGTGAAGCTATTTGGTTGCGAAAGCTCTTCAATGAGTTGTGCTAGAGAATGCCCTAATAAGAAGTGGGATTCGTTTGTTAGAGAATCCTATTTTCCACGATCGATCCAAGCATATTGATATCAGGTACGACTTTATCCGAGATATGGTACAACGAGCTGTCGTAAGGCTCGATCATATAGGAACTGATGAGCAGGTCGCGGATATTCTCACAAATCCCTTGGGGAAGGTCAAGTTCCTAACCTTCTGTGAGAATCTTGGAATCGTGGAACGACCCTATTCTGAGGGTCCTATTGAACAATGAGCTCTAGGAGCTCCAGTGGGCTTTGGGGATAGCTTCTTAGAGCTATAAGCAATCACAGGGCTAGGCTTGTTGAACCTTTTTGGTGTGCTTCTGCCCCACCGTTATGAAATTGAGTTGGTTCACCTCTCATGATCTATGCCCCTCTTGCATCCTACACATGGAGTCCCAGACTCATGGGAAGTACCTCTCATATGGCCAATGAGGTGGGAAAAGCTAGAGACCAGTAGTAAAGACTGATGGACACATCAGAGATTGTCGTACTCTCTATGTCTAGGATGGCGCGTGTTCAACCACTTGATTTGGGATCAAGTTTAGTGAGGTTTTGGACCTCCAACTGACTTCGGGTCAGTTAAACCAACTTCAGGTTGGTATGTGACTCCTTTGAGTCCTATAGAGGTTTTGGACCTCTGAACTAAATTTTTCAGCCGGGAGTGATGTCTTTGTGACTCACCTTTTTGTTCTGAAATAAAGAAGCCATCAAAGCAAGTTACGGTGGGATGACACACGATGTTTGGATCGCACAGGTGGATGGAGTTCTTCCTAGTTGAGAGGGAGTGTTAATTTTGGACAACTAGGTCCAAACTCCATGTTGTGATGCTCTGATGAAGAGGCCAATATTTTTATTGGACTCCTCTTTCAGAGAGGTGCAATATTGATCTAAATATCATCTTGATCCGATGAGTAGAACCTTTTTTTTGAATTAATTCTACTTATGTGCAAGGTCGGCCAGAATTGTAATGTAGGCTTGAAGCCCCAACAGATGTGTCACACACCCTCACAGATGGATATATATTGGTCAATGTTGGAGGTCATTTTCATCATCACTCATCACACATTCTCTCTCTTCATCTGATTGGTTCGATCATCATCTTGGAGGCTCTTCTTCTCTCACACGTGGGAAACTGCAGCTAGGATTTTCTGTTATGATCTAGGGTTTCACCGCAGCCTTTGCTCAACGTTGACTTTGGTCAACGCTTGATTAACTTGACCTAAAACTCTCCCAAAATTCTGATTTTGCAGTCTGCATTTTCTGGCACAAAAATCGAGGCTGGACGTTGACTTTGACCTGGATGTGTTGACTTTTTGCTGTTGTTGTTTTGCGTTGATCGTTGACTTTAAAAAGTTGAATTTTTTTGACTTTGGGTTAACTATTGTAGAGTTGTCCCAGAGGGTTGTGTGACAAATTCTGGTTGGTTGACCGTGAGGATACTTTGTTGGTTGAAGCATCCTATTAACCGTCGTAATGCACCACAACACATATATTTTGTTGATCAATTTAAGTGTATTTCTGGCTTGTATTTCGTCGATCTATTGGTATGTTCTATCAGTGTTTTACTTTCTTGTTTATGTGATTGATGTTTGATATCGGGTATAAAAGTAAAGTTGCATCAAGCATAGAACATCTACAAAAATTTACGTGGGATTAGAGCTAAGGTGAAGACAAAGCCCAAGTTTGTATTGAGAGAAATCACCGAATAAGTAGCATTTGTCAAGGACTCATGGGTACCTCAAATTATAATGGCTTCAAAGCTGATGACAAGTTGACTGGTAAGGCTTACTTTCATGCTTGGAAGATGTCTTTGGATTTGATCTTGGAAGACCAAGATGTCATGGACTATGTGCAGGGTAAAATCCAACAACCTCCATCATCTGCACCTGCTGCCACCAAGACCAAGTATAGAAAGGGGGAAATCAAAGAAAAGATGATCATCCAGGATTCCATCCATAAGAGTCTGGTTGCCTACATCTCTGAGCTATGCACATCCAAGGAGATGTATGATAAGTTGGTCAATATTTTTAGGGCCAACAATGAAAATCAAGTTCTTTTCTTTAAGAACCAATTGAAGAATCTTAAGAAAGACAGGGATGAATCCGTTCAATCCTATTTTCTGAAGTTGACCTAAACCAGGAATAATATTCTGGCCATTGGGGAGATAATAGTTGATCGAGAAATGGTTCTCACTGCACTTGGAGGTCTCTCCTCTGAATTACATGTATTCATTACTACCATTCTCAATAACAATGTGATTCTTGATTTTGACGAAGTATTGTCGAGATGCACTCAAGAGGAAACAAGAATGATGGAATATGAAATGAAGGTAATGCTGCCTTCACCACTCGTGCTAAGAAGAAGAATAATGGTGGTCCAAGGAACTAAGGAAAAACAGGGGCCCAAGGAAAGAAAGGAAAGTGTTACACATGTCACAAGACCGACCACTATGCTAGAGAATGCCCTAATAAGAAGGATATTCCTAGGGATGATGTCAACAACAACAGGAATGGAAATCAAAGGAATAATAGGTTCAAATGGAAGAGGAAGGCTTCCTTTGGTCGCAATGGAAATGGGAAACCTTTCAAAAGGTCAAGAAATTCCAGGTATGAGGAGTCTAATTTTGTTGATGATAAAAGAAATGAATTCATTCTTGTATCTTCCCTCTCTACTGCATCTCCACTTGACACTATGGATGTATGGTTGATTGATAGTGGTGCCTCAAGGCACCTCACTGGGCTTAATTGTTGAGATTCAACAAGATGATGAAGCTTAGTGAAAATCAGTGACCTTCACTAAGTGGGCCCACAGGCTATTTTTAGGTGTAAGTCTATTTTTAGACTATGTCTATTTTTAGACATGGTGATCATATTTCAGAAGTTGCAGGATGCTATTTGTGGATGGTTGGTCAAGTTGGAAAAACAGATGAAATTATATTTTTATAATATTGGACGAAGTCTATTTATAGATCGTCGATCTAAAAAGATGCATGTTGATTATTATTAGCTCTTAATAATAATCTGACAATAAACAACAACTTATTCTCTTAGAGCACTTTATTTCAGTATAAAGATTTGGAAAATCAGTGGGCTGAAGGAATTACGCAATTCCTAGGGTTTACTAGTGGTTCATGCATGGAGGACTCAGTTAGAACTGAAGTGGCAAAGTTATGATAGAATTGGAAGAGTAGCTCATGGAGTTGTTATTCAATTTAACTCAGTTAATGGAGTTAAACTCAGTTGAGCTAGTTGTATCTAGTTTAACTGAATGATACACTAGTGAGAGTGGAGTGAATTAATTAGTTAATTAATTCACAAATAATAACTCACTAATCAACTGAACAAATACAACAGTTAACTACAGTGCATGTCAGTTCTAGTGGAGACCAAGTGGAGAGATAGGTGAAAGGGTGAGATGGACTATCTGTTGTGACTATAGTGATGCATTGATTGCATCACACACACATTGGATATTATAATGAGGATTGCGCATTCAAGGCAAGGTAGATTCGAATTCATTCAGGGGTCTTCTTCAGCAGGGATTGCGCAGTGGAGGCAGGCTATCAGGTGGCAAGAAACCAGTGCATGGATTTGCAGATTTCTTCTTGTTAGTGTGTGACCATTGTGTAGAAATTTGCTGAATAATGATTAATTATCCACCGAGACTATCCTGATCACATACAATTCGAATTTATATGCAACACATAATCTCTTCCACTCAGATCATCAAACATGCAGAAATAAAATCAAGCGATAACACATCAAATCATCATACACATTAACACAGTATGTATGGGTAAAGCTTATAGCTGAAAACCCCGCAGCTATTGTGTATTGGAGAAATCAAGTAACAAACTCAGTACAATACTCCTCACAAGTACTCAGTACTTTCTCATACAGTTACCCACAATCTAGCTCAGTTTTGAACAGGTTACTGGTTCAAAACTCACCGCCAATTGCCTTGCCTCTATTGTGCAATCCAGGCCTGTCTATATAGAGATCCAAGGTTCGAATCTCCTTGGCTTGACTGCACAATTGTCATGGAAAAATCCTCCAAGTGTGGTGCAAAACTCATGCACAACTGATGTCGCCACTAATAGCTAACTCCACCCTTTCATCTACCTCTTTCACTGGTCTCCACTGAAATGATCATGCACTGTAGTGAACTGATGTGTTCTTGAGTTGAATAATGAGTTACTAATTAATGAATTAAATAATATTTAATTCACTCCACTCATAACTAATTGATTAGCTAGTTAAACTAATCTCAATCAGTTCAACTAAAATAAACAGAACACAACTCCACTCTCTGTCTCATTAACTCCTCCAAACTTCTGCCACTGAAGTCCAACTGAAGTCAACCATGCATGATGCCATCAAACCCTTGGGAACCACGTGATTCCTCTGTCAGATGCATGAGCCACTTCTGTAGCTCGAACTGAAGTGCTCCAAGAGAGTAAACTGAAGTTTATAGTCTAAATATTATTAAGGGTAAATAATATTTGACTTCCTTGTTTTAAGGAGAGGCAGTCTAAAAATAGACTTTGACCTCTTTGACCTCAAAAATAGAGTCTCATCTATTTTTACCAACATGACACATACTTCAAGAATCTCAAGCTAGAATCCCCGAACCATGCTCCATATGTCTAAAAATAGACATAGTCTACAAATAGATTTTGCGCCAGAATTTGCCTGCGGGCCCACTTAGTGAAGGCGACTTCATTTCACTAAGCTCCATCATCTTGCTGCATTTTCAACACTCTCTCTCAGTAAGATATGGATTATCTGCAACCCCTATCCTACCTCTGTGGAATTCGAACTTGCTCCTGGTGAGCGCCTTCGTCGGGATGTCGGCATCCTGATCCTCCGTGGGAACATATGAAAGCATCATGATTCTCCGCTGAACACAATCTCTGATATGATGGTACCTGATGTCGATGTGTTTGGACATATCATGAAATACTGGATTAGCCGAGAGTTTAATGCAACTCTGGTTATCACAGTAGATCACTGTAGGCTCCAAATGCAACCTGAACAAACCTGCGAGGATCTTCCTCATCCAAATAGCCTCGCATGCGGCCAAGCTAGCTGCCATGTACTCGGCCTCTATTTGAACTAAGTGCCACGGATCTCTTTTCTGTTGTACCGGGGTGCATATGAGGTCGACCCAATGTTTGAAAACTCCTCGAAGTGTTCTTCGTCCGTTGGACTCCTGCCCATCTGCATCGATGAAGCCGGGAAAACCGCTCCATCCTCTAATACGCTTGCCATAGACCATATCCCGATGTGCCACTAAGATAACGCAATACATGATTTCCTGCCTTCCAGAAGAGCTTGGTAGGCTTAACCATAGCTTGTGAAAGCTGGTTAACAGCATCGCATATATCGGGTCGTGTATTGACCAAATACATAAGAAACCCCACCAACTGTCAATAGACAGTGGCATCCACTACCTCGGCCGAAGTAGCATCCTCCTTCCTCCAACCTCCAGGAAGAGGAGTATCAACAGGCTTGCATTCATGCATCTTGAACTTCTCCAGTATCTCCTAGGCATACTTACCCTAAGAAACAAATATTCCACCACTGCGCTGCCAAATCTCCAATCCCGGGAAATAATGAAGGAGGCCCAAGTCCTTCATCTCAAACTCTCTAGCAAGATCCTCCTTGCATGAAAGTATCAGCGCTCATCGCCGGTCAATCGGATCATCTACATATAGTACGATGATCGACAACTTCCCCTCCACCACAATCTGGTACAGGTTAGGATCCGCCTCACTCTTGGAGAATCCAAGCCCGGTGAAGTAGTTGTCTATGTGAGTGTACCAAGCATGAGGTGCTTGCTTTAGCCCGTACAGTGCTCTCTTGAGTCGGCACACATGCGACTCACTGCTGAAGATCTCGAAACCTTTAAGGGAACAACTTCGATGTACACCTCCCTCCTCAATAACTCCATTGAGGAATGCGGTCTTCACATCCATCGATGAATGTGCCACCCCATACGCGCTGAGAGAGCAAGGATCGTCTGTATGGAAGAGTACCTTGCGGCAGTGAAAGGTCTCCTCATAGTCAATCCCCTCGATCTGTGAAAAGCCACGGGCGAAAAATCTCGCCTTTTACTTCTCCACACTCCCGTCAGCTGCCTGCTTCACTTTGTAGATCCATCGTGAACCCACCACTGATTTCCCCACCGGTCTTGGGACAATATCCCATGCACTGTTCCCGATGATCGAATCATATTCTTCGATCATGGCATCAACCCATGCGGGTTCCTCCACAGCTTCCTCAAAAGAGGATGGCTCCGTCACAACACATTGACTCACAAAAGCCATGTATCCAGTGTACCAATCCGGTGACTGCCTCTGTCTGCGCTGTGCTGTAGGTGGTCCTACAACCTTCTCTGCATCTCGAGCCAGTCGCTCAGCTTCTGTAGTGCGCATGCGCCCTCTGATGGTTGGCGCTGCATGGGTGGTTTCTTCCACCTCCTGAACCTCTTCTTGTGGCTGATCCACATCCGGAAGCTCCTCCTTAGGAACTAACAGCTCCTCATCTGCATGCAAGTGTAGCTCCCTCTCAAGCGAACAATGCATGGCTTTCTCCTCCTGAAATTTTATATCCCGTCGCACAACAGTCTTGCGACTGTCTGGCACATACACCCGATAGTTGTGAGGTGTATCAGTGTACCCCACAAATATTCCAACTTCAGCAGTTGGATCCAACTTCCTTCTCGCATCCTTCGTCACATGCATGTAGACAGGAGATCCGAAAATCCGCAAATGGGAAATATCAGGCCTCTTGCCAGAATAAGCCTCCTCTGGTGTACTCATGCCAAGAACCTTGTGAGGACAACGGTTCTGCACATACACTGCTGTATTGCAGGCCTCAGCCCACAAGTGAAGGGGTAGGCCCTGATCATGCAACATCGCCCGTGCAGCACCCACGATCGTTCTGTTCTTCTGCTCAGCCACCCCGTTCTGCTGTGGGTTATGGGGTGCGATGAGCTCTCTCCGAATCCTTTCTACGCTGCAGAACTCCTTGAATTCAGCCGAGATGAATTCACCACCGTTATCACTCCTTAGAGCAATCACCTTCTTCCCCGACTCCTTCTCGACCAGTGCTTTAAACTCACAGAACTTCGCGAATGTATCGCTCTTCTTCTGCATGAAGAAGATCCAGCACTTTCGAGAGAAATCATCGACAAAGATCACATAATACTTGTGCTTTGCTGTCGAAGCAACTGAGAAAGGACCACACACGTCTGTGTGAACTCTCTCAAGGATCGTCGTGGCGCGACTATCCTTCTCGTGAAAGGTGGCTTTCACATACTTCCTAAAGTACACCCCTTGCACTGATCTGACTGCGCAAGAGTGCCCTTAGGAAGCCCAGTAGAAATCTGCTGCAGAATCTTCAAAGCTCCATGGTGAAGGTGGCCCAATCTCCTGTGCCACAATTCGCCCTCATCATCCCGGCTCACCACTTCTCCCGCCTTGCATGCCATAGCTGCGCAGCCATCTACCTGCAACTGATAAAGGTTCTTGGTTCGAACCCCTATCTTTCGGGTCTCTCCAGTAGTCTTATTGCGCAGGAAGGCTTTTCCTTCGCTGAAGACCACATCATACCCCTTATCCTCCAACATCGCCACAGAAATCAGGTTCTTCTTCAATCCAGGTACATGCATGACATCCTTCAAGACAAAGGGTTTACCAGACTCCCTCTGAAAGGATATGGTACCGATACCAGTCGCACTGTGTCTACCATCATCGCCCATCTCGATGTGCACACCCAAATCTTTGTCCTCCAGATCTGAGAACAAATCCCGATCTCCCGTCATATGAAATGACGCACCGCTGTCCAAGAACCACACCGATTCCATCACACTTGAAACCAAGCATGCGATCGGTGAAAAGTCAAGCTCGAACTGTGAAGCCAAAGCTTCTCCATCTGCAGATCTTCCCGCTTGCTTGTTCTTCTTCTTCTTTGGAAAATTGGTAGCATAATGTCCGTGATCATGGCAGTGAAAACACTTCACTTTCGCCATATCCTTCTTCTTGCCCTTTGCACCAGAATGAGAGGTTTTCTTACCCTTCCCTTTCTTTGCTTTGGCCACCAAAGCGCAGTTTTCTTCATCAGCTCCCTTTGATGAAGATCCATCTCGAGTAGTCCTCCTTATCTCCTCCTGCATGAGATCTGCCCAAAGGCGCTCCCATCCTGGCAGCTTCGCCCGACCATTGACATTATCTTGATATGAGTGCCAAGCCTTCGAAAGACCAAGGAGAGCCAGGTCGACCATGTCCTCGTCTTTGACAGTCACCCCCACACTTCCCATCTCATCTCTGCACTGAGTGAACTTCGTGAGGTATTTGGCGATACTGTCGCCCTTCTCCATCTTGATGTTCCTAAGCTTATCTTTGAGCACCAGCTTCCTTTGGTCACTCTTATTCTGGAATAGATCCGTTAAAGCTTTCCACATTAGAAATGGAGAAGCCTTTCCATGCAGGCTGGATACAATATGATCCTTGACGCCCTCCAACAGGATCCTTCGATACTTCGCCATCTTCTTTTGCCATGCATCGACTTCAGCAAGATCAGTGGGCTTTTGGACATCCGTATCTATGAACTCCTTGAGACCATTATCTTCTAATTCATCTACCTCCATAAGTGCTTCCATGATCAATAATTGTTGCCTTCAAGAGCATATTCGGGTTGCAAACCGTGAAAGGAACATTTTTAACAGCGGCACCAAAGAAAACAAAAGCGCTGCAAAATAATTCCACCTCAAAGCTCCAGCTGCTCTAGATCTATGAAAACAATTATTTACGGCACGGTGTTGCAAAGGGGCATTTACCGGACCTTTCACTTTCGAAGAAAAGATGAATCCCGGAGGCTACAGCCGCGTACGGACTGCATGCAGAAATAAGTTTGTAATCTTGTGATGATCAATCTCTGCTTCAATAACTCGGATACCATATGTAGAAATTTGCTGAATAAATCACTTATTCAATGGAGATTAACCTGATCACACATCAATTTCGAATTGCATGCATAACACATAATCTCTTCTACAATTAATTGTCACATGCGGAAAGAATAGAAGCGATAGCACATCAAATCATCACACACATTAACACGGTATGTATGGGGAAAGCTTATAGCTGAAAACCCCCAGCTATAGTATAATATAAATGGAGAAATCAAGTAACAAACTCGGTCTGATACTCCTCACAAGTACTAGAGTGCTGTCATACGATTACCCACAATCTAGCTCGATTTTGAGCAATTCTTGGTTCAAAACTCACCGCCAATTACTTGTACCTCTGTTACGCAATCCAGGGCTTTGTCTATATAGAGATCGAAAAAGGGTTCGAATCTCCTTGGCTTGGAACTGTGATTTTCATGGACAAATCCTCCAAGTGTGGTGCAAATCTCATGCACAACTGATGTCGCCACTGATAGCTAACTCCACCCTTTCATCTACCTCTTTCATTGGTCTCCACTGAACTGATCATGCACTGTAGTGAACTGATGTGTTCTATAGTTGAATACTGAGTTACTAATTAATGAATTAAATAATATTTAATTCACTCCACTCATAACTAATTGATTATCTAGTTAAACTAATCTCAACTAGTTCGATAAAATAAACATAACACAACTCACCTATCTTGTCTCATTAACTCCTCCAAACTTCTGCCACGAAGTCCAGCGAAGTCAACCATGCATGATGCCATCAAACCCGCCAGAACCCACGTGATTCTCATCGGATACATGAGCCATACATGCTCGGGCGAAGTGCTCAAGAAATGTTGCTGTTTAAGTCCAAATATTATTAAGGGTAAATAATGTTGGCTTCCTATTTTAGCGATGGGCAGTCTAAAAATGAACTTCGACCTCTTCGACCTAAAAAATAGAGTCTCATCTGTTACCTGTATGACTCAATATCGATGATCTCAAGCTGAGATCCCAGATATGTGTCCCATATGTCTAAAAATAGACATAGTCTAAAAATAGACTTTGCGCCAGAATTTGCCTGCGGGCCCACTTAGTGAAGGCGACTTCATTTCACTAAGCTCCATCATCTTGCTGCATTTTCAACACATTGATTGTTCTGAGAGCTTGATTTACTAAGCTTTGTATGAGATTTTTATATGATCTCCATGATACATAATATATGATAGTTGAGGTTTTTAGCTTCAGGCTTTCCCGTTAAACAACTGTGTTATGTGCGATTGTTATTATTGCTTCATGTGTTTGCAATTGAGTTTAAATTTCCGCAAAAGATTAACAGTGGAATGATTCTGTATTTAGCAAGAAGATAAATATTGTTAGATCAGGAGAATATGGATATATACATGCATATGTTATATAATTTCTACATGGTATCAAAACAGTGTTAATTCTTGAAGATTGCAATTGTGAAGAATTGTTGAGTTTGTGCTGGTGGACAATTCGAATTTGTTGCAGAAAATTCTTGGTGCGACAGTTGAGTATACATTGAAATGTCTTTCAATGGGTTGTGATTGGAGTATTCCCTTGATGGTAGCTCGAATTGCATAGCCTGGAAGGATAAGATGGAGGCGGTGCTGGAAGATAATGGACTGAAGGAGTTCATCTATAGAGATGTTCCTAAGCCGGGTTCTAGCGATGCTGCATTACTTGACGCATGGAAAAAGAAGCTAGAAAAGATAAGAAGAATTCTGTTGGAAGGTGTGAAGGACCATATTGTGTCCAGACTTCATGGGAAATCCACTCCATTTGCAATGTGGAAGGCTTTGACAGATTTTTTCCAAATCAGTAGTGACCAAAGGAAGTTGGCGCTGAAAGATAAGATCAGAAAAATAAAAATGGAGAAGGGCGACAATATTCCAAAATATCTCACAAAGTTTTTCCACTGTAGGCTCATTGTTGATGATGAAGACTTGGTGAGCTTGGCTCTCCTTGGGCTTCTGAAGATTTGGCATAGCTACGAAGACTCTGTCAATGGACGGGAGAAACTGTCGGGATGGGAGCAACTTTGGTTGGATCTTGTGCAGGAGGAGATAAGGCGAAGTACCATGGATGGCTCTTCATCGAAGAATGATGATGAATAGAATTCGCTTTGGCTACCAAAGCAAGGAAAGGGAAGGGGAAGAAATCCCATCCAAAATCTGAAGCTAAAGGCAAGAAGCAGGATTTGTCCAAGGTGAAGTGTTTTCACTGTCATGAACATGGGCATTTCACGACTAACTGCCCATAGAAAAAGAAGAACAAGAAGGTTGCTGGAGCTGCAGCTGGAGAGGCCTTAGCCTCGCAATTTGAACTTGATTTCTCTTTGATCGCATGCTTGGTTTCAAGTGTAATGGGATCAGTGTGGTGTCTTGATAGTGGTGTGTCTTTCCTTATGACAGGAGACAAGGAGTTGTTCAGTGACTTGGAGGAGAAGGACCTTCAAATGCATATAGAGATGGGCAAAAATGGTCGATATAGTGCGACCGGCATTGGGACCATTACCTTTGAGAGGGAGTCAAGTAATCCATTTATGTTGAAATATGTTATGCATGTTCCAGGTCTGAAGAAGAACTTGGTCTTGGTTGCAATGTTGGAAGATAGAGGTTATGAAGTTGTTTTCAGCGAGGGAAAAGCTTTCATGCGACATAAAACAACGGGTCAAACCAAGAGGATATGGATTCGAGTTAAGAATCTCTACAAGCTCGAGGTAGATGGCTGCGCTGCAATGATGGGAAAAGCAGAAGAAATGGTGAGCCGAGATGAGGGAAAATTATGGCACAGGAGATTGGGCCATCTTCAACATGGCGCTTTGAAGATTTTGTAGCAGATTTCTACTGGACTTCCCAAGGGTACTCTTGTGCAGTCAGATCAGTGCAAGGGATGTACTATGGGTAAGTTTGTGAAGACCACCTTACATGACAAGGAGAACTGTGCTTCAATGATCTTGGAGAGAAATCACACAGACATGTGTGGACCTTTCTCGATTCTTTCAAATGAAAAACACAGGTATTATGTTATATTTGTTGATGAATATTCTCATAGATGCTGGATCTTCTTCATGCAAAAGAGGAGCAAAACATTCTCAATGTTTTGTGAGTTTAAAGAATTGGTGGAGAAGGAGTCGGGGAAGCAAGTGAAGGCTCTACGGATCGATAATGGTGGTGAATATATCTCGAATGAATTCAAAGAATTCTGTAGCAAAGAAGGAATTCGAAGAGAACTCATAGCATCTCATAACCCAAAGCAGAATGGGGTCACAGAGAGGAAGAACAAAATGATCATGGGTGTTGCACAAGCTATGCTTGAGAGGGGGCTAGACTTGCATGAAAAGGAGGAACTTCTTGTTCCAAAAGATGAGCCTCTAGATGTGGATCAGCCACAAGAGGAGATTCATGGAGTGGAGGAGTCCACTCATGCAGAACCAAACATCAAACAAGACAGAAAGCGTACCTCAGAAGATGAGAGACTGAAGCTTGATGCGGCACAGAATGTAGGAGTCCCTACATCACAACGCAGACAGAGACAGTCACCTAAATGATTTACTGGATATATGGCTCTTATGAGCAAGTATATCATGACAGAGCCATATTCTTTTGAAGAAGCAGTGCAAGAGCCCACATTGGTAGATGCCATGGTGGAGGAGTATGACTCCATTTTTAGAAACAGTGCTTGGGAGATTGTTCCAAGGCCGGTGGGTAAATCAGTTTTAGGATCAAGATGGATCTACAAGGTAAAGCAAGCTGCTGATGGGAGTGTCGAGAAGTATAAGGCAAGATTTGTTGCCCGGGGCTTCTCACAGATCGAGGGGATTGATTATGAAGAAGCCTTTGCACCTGTCACACGGTATTCTTCCATAAGGACCATCCTTGCTCTCTCAGCACAGATGGATTGGTACATTCATCACATGGATGTGAAGATTGTGTTCCTTAATGGGATCATTGAGGAAGAGGTGTACATTGAGCAGCTTGAAGGATTTGAGATCTTCAGCAGCGAGTTGCATGTGTGCAGGCTCAAAAGAGCGATGTATGGGCTAAAACAAGCACCTTGTGCTTGGTACATACAGATCGACAACTATTTCACTGGACTTGGCTTCACCAAGAGTGAGGCAGATGCAAACCTGTACCAAATTGTGGTGGAGGGTAAGATTTTAATCATTGTTCTTTATGTTGTGATTTAATACTAACGGGTGATGAGCAGTTGATACACTCATGCAAGGCATATATTTCAAAGGAGTTTGAAATGAAGGATTTGGGCCTCCTTCATTATTTCCTTGGATTGGAAATATGGAAACGGGAAGGTGAACTCTTTGTGTCTCAAGGAAATAATGCTTAGGAGATACTTGAGAAGTTTCACATGCAAGGCTGCAAGCCTATCGACACTCCTCTTCCAGGAAATTGGAGGAAAGAGGATGCGAGGTAGCGGATGCCACTGTTTATCAACAGTTGGTGGGTTTGCTCATGTATTTAATTAATACAAGACCGGACATATGCTATGCGGTGAACCAGCTTTCACAAGCGATGGTTAAGCCTACCAAGCTCTTTTGGAAGGTAGGCAAGCATGTCCTGAGATATCTCAGGGGCACATCTAAGTATGGCTTATGGTATAGACAGATGGATGAGGTGAAGTTGCATGGCCTCACAGATGCAGATTGGGCAAGCAACCCAACAGACAGAAAGAGCACATCAGGAGGGGTTTTCAGTGTCGAATCTATAGCAGTTTCTTGGTACATCATGAAACAAAGATCCGTGGCACTCAGTTTAGCGGAAACAAAATACATGGCAGCAAGTCAAGCTACATGTGAGGCTATCTGGATGGGGAAGATCCTGGTCGGTTTGTTTGGTTCACATTTAGATCCTATAGTGATATATTGTGATAATCAGAGTTGCATTAAACTATTGATTAATCATGTGTTTCATGATAGATCTAAACATATTGATATCTGGTATCATCATATCAGATATTGTGTGCAGCGGAAGATCATGTTGCTTCAGTACATTCCTACGGAAGATCAGGATGCAGACATTCTGACGAAGGCACTTGGCAGGAGAAAATTCGAATACCATAGAGGCGGGATTGGAGTGAAGGATATTCCCTATCTTGTTGAGAGGGAGTGTTCAGATTCAACAAGATGATGAAGCTTAGTGAAAATCAGTCACCTTCACTAAGTGGGCCCGCAGGCTATTTTTAGGTGTAAGTCTATTTTTAGACATGGTGATCATATTTTAGAAGTTGCAGGATGTTATTTGTGGATGGTTGGTCAAGTTGGAAAAATAGATGAAATTCTATTTTTAGAATATTGGGCGAAGTATATTTATAGATCGTCGATCTAAAAATAGATGCATGTTGATTATTATTAGCTCTTAATAATAATAATCCGACAATAAACAACAACTTATTCTCTTGGAGCACTTTATTTCAGTATACATATTTGGAAATTCAGTGGGCTGAAGGAATTACACAATTCCTCGATTTTACTGGTGGTTCATGCATGGAGGACTCAGTTAGAACTGAAGTGGCAAAGTTATGACATAGTTGGAAGTGTAGTTCATGGAGTTGTTATTCAGTTTAACTCAGTTAATGGAGTTAAACTCAGTTGAGCTAGTTGTATCTAGTTTAACTGAATGATACACTAGTGAGAGTGGAGTGAATTAATTAGTTAATTAATTCACAAATAATAACTCACTAATCAACTGAACAAATGCAGCAGTTAAATACAGTGCATGTCAGTTCCAGTGGAGACCCAGTGGAGGGATAGGTGAAAGGGTGAGATGGACTATCTGTTGTGACTATAGTGATGCATTGACTGCATCACACACACATTGGAGATGCCAATGAGGATTGCGTATTCAAGGCAAGGTAGATTCGAATTCATTCAGGGGTCTTCTTCAGCAGGGATTGCGCAGTGGAGGCAGGCTATCAGGTGGCAAGAAATCAGTGCATGGATTTGCAGATTTCTTCTTGTTAGTGTGTGACGATTGATTGTACTGAGAGCTTGATGTACTAATATTTGTATGAGATTGTTACATGATGTCCATGATACATAATATATGATAGTTAGGGTTTTTAGCTTCAGGCTTTCCTGTTAAACAACTGTGTTATGTGCAATTATTTTTATTGCTTGTTGTGTCGAAGGAAAGCATACAAGGTGACCTTTCCCCTCAAGTGTCACAAAGACATCTGATGTCATGCAATTGATACATTCTGATTTGTCTGGTATTCTTCCTGTAACATCCTTGGGAGGATGTTCATATTATATGACATTTATATATTACTTCTCTTGCAAAACCTGGATACACTTCTTGAAGAAGAAGGATGAGGCTTTCATGTGGTTTCGTACTTTCAAAGCCTTGGTGGAAAAATCAAACAGGGAAGAAGATCAAGATATTGAGGATCGATAATGGCAGTGAATATGGGACGAACGAGTTTAATAACTTTTGCAGAGAAGCTAGCAACAATAAGGAGACCATAACTGTATATACTCTTGAGAAAAATGGTGTTGTTGAAAGAAAGAACAGGACCATTGTGGAAGCTACCCATGCCATGATATGTGACCAAGGTCTTTCGAAGTTTCTGTGGGGAGAAGCTGCGAAGACTGTTGTGTACATACAAAATTGATCCTCGCATTCCACTCTGGACTCCAAAACTACCAAAGAGGTTTCGAAACGTCGACACTCGTTCTCTAGTGGTGATGATGGATCCCCGTTGGGATTTGAAACATCGACACTCGTTTTCCTGAAAGTCCTGATGATGGATCCCCGTTAGGATTCAAAACGTCGACACTCGTTGTCTAGCACTGTGGATAATCCGAAAAGCTCTTTAAAAAATGATCACCACATGAGTTTAAAAACCAAAACTACCAAAGAGGTTTTCTCTAGTAAGAAACCTGACATCTCTCATTTTAGAGTTTTTGGATGTCTTGTTTATTTTCATGTGCTGAAGTAGAAGAGGAGAAAGCTATATGCTTATGGGAAAAAGGGATGTTTGTGGGCTACAGTGAAACTTTGAAGGCTTATAGAGTCTATGTGTCTGGTCAAAGAGAATTGGAAATTTGCCACAATGTCACCTTTCATGAAGATGCTTCCCTCAGGAAAGTGATAAACCTTCCGAGCTCTGAGGAAGATCATGATGTAAGATCTAGGAATCGGGAAGAACCGAAGGATGAGATGATGCCCGATGTTGAAGGACCAATGGACCCCATTGATCCACCTCCTTCAATGAAGAGAAGACCCTCATGGCTCCAGGATACTCTCGAGGATGCCGAGAGACATATGGCCCCAAGGGGAACATTTCGTGAAAGAAATAAGCCGAATAGATACAAAGGGTATCTAGCATCCATGAGTACAATCGTACAATATGAGCCTGGATCATTTGAAGAAGTCGTAAAGCATCAAGTCTGGCAGGATGCTATGCACAAAGAGTACGAGTCCATTATGAAGAATGATGTCTAGGATGTGCTTCCAAGACCGGAGGACAAAGCTGTTGTCACTTCGAAATGGCTATATAATATCAAGCATGGATCTGATGGCAGTGCTAAAAATTTCTAGGAAAGATTTGTTTCTCGAGGCTTCCCTCAAAAGGAAGGCATAGACTATGATGATATATTTTCACCTGTGGCACGATATACCACCATCTGATCTATTATTTCCGTTGTTGCTACGTAAGGATGGAGTCTACATCAGATGGATGTGAAGACCGCTTTTTTGCATGGATCAATAAAGGAAGATGTGTCTATGGATCAACCTTAGCGGTTCGCAGTCTAGGATAGAGACTCTCATGTATGCAGGTTGAATAAAACCCTCTATGGGTTGAAGCAAGCACCCGGGGCTTGGTATGAGAGGATAGATAGATACTTCATGAAGTTGGGCTTCACTCGAAGTAATGTTGATCTGAACCTTTACTTCAAGGTTGATAGAGAAAATCCTCTCATTCTAGTTCTCTATGTGGACGATCTCTTCCTGACAGGTGTTGACCCTCTCATTCATCAGTGTAAGAGGGAGCTTGCTTTTCAGTTTGAGATGAAGGACCTAGGACTGATGCATTACTTCCTAGGCTTGAAGGTCTAGCAGAGACCTAGCGATATTTTCCTCTCTCAAGGAAAATACATTGTGAAGCTGTTGGAAAGATTTCGAAAGGTAGAATGTCATTCCGAGTCGACACGGATGGAACTCAACCTTAAGAAGTTGAGTGGAAACATTGTTGGGCCCGTGCTAGCAAATCCTACTGAGTATCATCAACTCGTAGGGGCCCTGATGTTCTTAGTGAACACCCATTCGGACATATGTTTTGTAGTGGACACTTTGAGTCAACACATGGTTCATCCTCATCACATTCACTAGGTTGGTGCCAAGAATTTGTTGAGATATCTTCGAGGCACGATAAACCATGCGTTGAGATACACTACCGAGAGTTTGAGACTCCATGGATATACGGATGTCGATTGGGCTGGCAGTGTGGTGGATCGCAAGAGCACATCTAGATGTTGCTTCACACTTGGGTCTACATCGATATCTTGGATGAGCAGGAAGCAGAATTCAGTGGCTTTGAGCACCACGGAGGCCGAATTCATTACAGCGAGTATGGCCTGTTGTGAAGTTGTTTGGTTGTGAAAGCTCTTCAGTGAGCTGTTAGGGCATGTGCTAGATACCATCGTTATCCTTTGTGATAACCAGGGTGGGATTCGTTTGTCAAAGAATCTCGTGTTCCACGATCGATCCAAGCATATTGATATCAGTTACCACTTTATCCGGGATACGGTACAGCAAGCCGTCGTAAGGCTCGATCATATAGGAATTGATGAGCAGGTCGCAGATTTTCTCACAAAGCCCTTGGGGAAGGTCAAGTTCCTAACCTTCTGTGACAATCTTGGAATTGTGGAACGACCCTATTCTGAGGGTCCTATTGGACGATGAACTCTAGGAGCTCTAGTGGGCTTTGGGGATAGCTTCTTGGAGCTATAAGCAATCATAGGGCTAGGCTTGTCGAACCTTGTTGGTGTGCTTCTGCCCCACCATTATGATATTGAGTTGGTTCACCTCTCATGATCTATGCCCCTCATGCATCCTACCCATGGAGTCCCAGACTCATGGGAAGTACCTCTCATTTGGCCAACGAGGTGGGAAAATCTAGAGACCAGTAACAAAGACCGATGGATGCATCGAATATTTTTGTACTCTCTATGTCTAGGATGGCACGTGTCCAACCAAGTGATCTGGGATCAATTTTAGTGAGTTTTCAGACCTCCAACTGACTTCGGGTCAGTTACACCAACTTCGGGTTGGTATGTGACTCCTTTGAGTCCTATAGAGGTTTCGAACCTCTGAGTTGAATTTGTCAGCCGGGAGTGATGTCCTTGTGACTCACCTTTTTGTTCTGAAATAAAGAAGCCAGCAAAGCAAGTTACGGCAATGACGCACGATGTTTGGATGGCACGGGTGGATGGAGTTCTCCCTAGTTGAGAGGGAGTGTTAATTTTGGACAAATAGGTCCAAACTCCATGTTTTGATGCTCAGATGAAGAGGCCAATATTTTTATTGGACTCCTCTTTCGGAGAGGTGCAAGATCGATCTAAAGATCATCTTGATCCAATGACTAGACCATTTTTTTTGAATTAATTCCACTTATGTGCAAGGTCGGCCAGAATTGTAATGTAGGCTTGAAGCCCCAACAGATGTGTCACACACCCTCACAGATGAATATATATTGGTCAACGTTGGAGGTCATTTTCATCATCACTCATCACACATTCTCTCTTTGCATCCGATTGGTTTGATCATCATCTTGGAGGCTCTTCTTCTCTCACACATGGGAAACCGCAGCTAGGGTTTTCTGTTATGATCTAGGGTTTCACCACAGCCTTTGCTCAACGTTGACTTTGGTCAACGCTTGGTCAACTTGACCTCAAACTCTCCCAAAATTCTGATTTTTGCAATCATCATTTTTTGGCACAAAAATCGAGGTTGGACATTGACTTTGACCTGGCTGCGTTGAATTTTTGTTGTTGTTGTTTTGCGTTGACTGTTGACTGGACAACGTTGATTTTTGTTGACTTTGGGCTGATCGTTGTAGAGCTGTACGAGAGGGTTGTGTGACAAATTATGGTTGGTTGACCATAAGGAGACTTTGTTGGTTGAAGCATCATGTTGACCGTCGTAATGCACCACAACACATAAATTTTTGCTGATCAAGTTAAGTGTATTTTTGGATTGTCTTTCGTCGATCTATTGGTATGTTCTATCATCGTTTTACTTTCTTGTTTATGTGATTGTTGTTTGATATCGGGTATAAAAGTAAATTTGCATCAAACATAGAACATCTACAAAAATTTACACCTATCCACCCTTCCACAACCTTCCTTCACCTTCATTTTCCCTCATCTTGAATTTAAACCTCATAAATTTGTACTAAGATGTTTCTTATAGCAAAACAAGGCCATCCCGTAGAAATACACAGATTTCCCTAGAATGCCTACCGATTTGCACCAAAATCTTTTTTTATCATTCCTTAGCATTTTACAACATTCATTAGACCTTAGAGATCGAGTTTAGAGGTTCAGATATCCCTTAGAAACTTTACCCTAGTGGTTGTAGTTTTTTTTCTGCAATTAGGTTTGTTGTTTGTATGCCTTCTTTCAGCTGCAAGTTGATTTATCATGCACCATATAATAGGATTTTTATGCCTTCGATGTTCTTGAAGTGATTTTCTTTGCCTTCTTACATAGGTTTATTTCAGTCAATTACCTTCTTGCATTAGCATAGATTTACTTTTTGTAAAATAGAATAGTGTTATGTTTATTTCAGTCAATTACCTTCTTGCATTAGCATAGATTTACTTTTTGTAAAATAGAGTAGGGTTACTTCTTGTCATTTACTTTTTTGCAATTAAATTAGGGTTTACCTTCTGTCATTTTCTTTTTGCAAGATAGAATAGGATTTATTTATGTTGTTTCCTTTCCTGCAAGTTAGAATAGATATATTTCCTATTCATTAGTTTTTGAGCATTTCCTTTAGCCTACATAGCAAAAGTTGTCTATGTGCATTTTAACTTCACTTCAGTTGCGTCTCATCAACTAAAGTATAATGTATTTCCTACTACACATATAGTTTTGATACCTCTTAAGTTTGTACGAACCCATAGTTGATAGTTAAAGTTGAGATCCTCAAGAGTTTCAATGTCCTTTTTGTTAAATAAAGAGAGCCATCGATATGTATAAAGGTTTGATTTATATTTTATTAAAGAAGGGTGAATACAATTCGTATTGAAAAAATGATTGCAGTCAAATTGAACAAACAAAAGGACTAGATAGCTTTTTCACCTTAAATTTGAAAAAGCCTCAAAATTCAAAATTGCTACCTAGAAATTGATTTGACTTTATTGTTTTAGCCTTATAACTATTATCTCTACAAGTATATAGCCCAATGTACTAAGCTACTAGTTGTGCTATTTTTCAAAACATAATTACTAACATATGTTACATTAAATCATCCCACTAAGGACTTCTTATTTGACACCAACCTAAAGATTTTTTTTTTGGCGAGCTTCAATTCCATGTTTCCTTCTTGCTTTGATCCCTCTTGCATCATGTCTTCCTCTATATCCTTATGTGTTGCATTTCTAAATGAGCCAACTAACTAATTTTAAAGAGATTGCAAATATTATAAAGTTTCCTCTTGCTAATAAGAACCACTAGCTATCATTAAAATCACATCCTTTAGAGAGTCATATTTTGCTTCAAAAATTACATGCTTTTTTGCTAGAATTTACCATAAACACTATGATTTTTTTCTTTAATCTTATTGGCTTGACTAGAAGTATTTAGTATATGTCCAATATTGAACTAAGCTTCCACCTCTACTCTATATTCCCATTCCTTTTTCCAACCCATGGTGAGAATAAGCTCTTGAACTAAGAGAATGGCTCTACATTAATACTAAATGCAAGTGTAGTGTGGGATAAACCCACATTGTCATTCCATTGATATAGGCATAAAAACTCAAGAACGTGTTGGTAAATAAAAAGGTACACCGTCGTTTCTCAAACCCAAAGTTTTACCATGATGGTAAATTAGATGGTACACCGTCATTTGGATTCGTGAAGACCATGTTCACACTCGTTTAGTCAAACGTCATCATGAAGCTCGAAGGTGGGAATGTGGTCTTCACGGAGCTTCTAGGTACACAAATTATATATATAAGTCGATGGATAAAATAATGATACCATAAGGAAATAGTACCACAAACCATCCCATGCAACATGGATTTTCAATATTCTTATCCAATTCATTAATTTACAAGGGTATCATACTTCCTTTAATAAAAAATATTTACACTTAACAACATAATTGGTCTAACTTATGCCTTTGGTCTCATCCCTTTTTTGGATTCTACACTTGATGCTTAAGTACTAAAATATAAAGTAACACAACCAAAGTAAAAATCCTATCATAGAAGAGCATGTGGACACATGAAGAAGGTGGCCCAACAGCTACTTTGATTTTCTTAAAGTAAGGAGGTTCAAACCTAAAGCTTCCTATTTGGGCCCTTATGGTATGGAATTTGGATTAAGGTGGGTGGGGCTTCACATCAAATGACTTCTTCATTCTAGAGGCGTGGACGGAAAAATCTCCATGATTTCTATGTAATGATGGTTTTATTTTAAAAAAATGTGTGTAGTTTGTTTTTTCATCTAGAATCTGACAATGTTTTTCAGAAAATTTGGCAAAAATTTGCCCAGAATCTTGTTTACAATTGTTAAACTTTAATATTTTGAGTGTCGTAAAGGTTTTTGATGGCACTGAATCCATTTCCAGCATCAAAAATAGATTCTAAGCACTCTAAGCACATGATTTTTCGAGTTTTAGTTGACTGGATTCCGGCAATTTTTTGCCGTCTAGTCTATTTCATGAACTCGATAGACAACTTCTAAAAAATGATAATAGAAACCCACACAGGAAAAATGATCATTAGTGTTTTGATGTAACATGAAAGTACAAAATTTTAAAAATAAAAATTTATGGCTCAGTTTCCCTTAGTTTCCTTGAACTTATAACATAAACAATTATATTCTCTTACCGAGTGGATTTTTAAACTATCAACATCGTTGGCCGCGTCCTTTCTCCTTTATTATAAAAGATAACGTGAAAGTCACCTCAAACTCTTCAACATCACTTTGCTTCATATTCTTTGTGAGTACTCCCTTGTATGCTCTCTTTTCTAGGCAGTATCACTCTATTTTCTTAGATTTGAGATTTAAAGGTAGTTTGAAAGTAGATTACACTTTCTAGTATAATCCAGAAGACAAAAGAAACTTGTGAGAGGAAAATAGTTTGACATAATTGAGAGGAAAATAGTTTGAATCATTGTACGAGGATGGTAGTTTAAATGAAAGGGTTTTCTTTATAATTAATATAGATTTATTTTAAGTATTGATTTAATATATAGATTTATTTTAAGTATTGATTTAATATGAGATTAAATTTTTTTATGTGTAAATTATTTTAGAATGTAAAATTTAATGTGTTATTTTTTATTGTTTAAATATATATTTTTGAATGCTAAATAGAATATACATATAGGATTAAATAAATGTTTTAACCATAAAATTTAATTTTTACATAATATATAAAAAAAATTAAAATGATATATAATATATATGCCATTGTCATTAAAATATTTTACATAATATGTGCATCAAGATATTTTATGACTCAAATTAAAATGGTTTTTTATTATTAACATATTTTTAAGTATATATCAATATTAGTTCGTATTAAAATATTTTATCAATAATCAAATTATAAAATTTAAACATCTTACTCACACATTATTTTTTACTTCTAATTACTTTACAACATAATCATTTTCTTTTTATTATAGTTGACATTATTTTTCTATTCAGAACATAATTTTAACTTTTATTTTTATTTTAAAGGGAGTAGATAGACAAACAAACTTACACATACCCTCATACTAGGTTGTAGAATGAGCCTCTTAGCTCAATAATCTACCATCTAAATAATTCATTTAGATATTCTATTATCCAAATTCTATAATATGGTTGCAAATAAAAAATGAGAATACAAAAAAAAATGTGTTTTCTCTAAGAATAATATCATTGGTTAGTTCTCTAATTTTATTTGAAGCAAAAGATATTGAAGTTGTGTGAGGATGTTTTACATTTATGGTTTGAAATAGTTTTGTCATTTACAAAGTTGTTAGGCCTAGATTTAGGGATGAGAATAGGTGTCGAGGTAAAGATGTGAATAACACTTTATATATATATATATATATATAGATATAACATTTTAAAATATAATAAAAATTTATGTAAATTAATAATATTTATAATATCCCCGGATGCGGGTGTTTATGACTGATAATATGGCGTATGGTCTGTGGGATGGCACGTGGCAAGGCCACATGGCCACCCACAAGCCAAACCGCTGGCACCCAAAAGCATTTAAGTCTCCTCGCCGTCACCTTGTGAGGCATTTACTTCGTTGCTGTGGACGAGGCAGACACCATCGCTTCAAAATGTCGCTCTCTTGCTGCACTCCTCGGCTCTCTAGCTATGCTCCTGGTCTCTCTGTGATGCTCCAACTCCCCTCTACTGGTTCTATGCCGAGTCATATCCCTCCTCTGCGCAGTGGTTGCTCCCCTGCAGCTGCGGAGCCCAGCTCCCGGACGTCAATTGGGAGGCATTGTACTCTCAGCAGTTGCATTGAGTTTCTCCCAGGTTTCCATCATTCTCATAGCCCCCACTATCACCTGCGTCTCTCGGCTTCTTTCGGCCCCGTCTCTCCCTCCACATCTCGGCGTCTCCCCACTAATCTTGCCTCTTCCGCTGCTTAGGGCTGCTATCATCCCCACTGTGCCGACATGCCATGCTTAAGACATCGCATGCGATGCCGGCGGGGCAGCAGCAGAGGCCGAGCTTCGCGTCAAGCACCCTCCTCCCTTTCCAGCTCCTCGTCTTCATCCCTTGAACACTCAGGGGGCAGATACCCTGATACTCGCAGTGGTCGAGGCCGTCTCTTCGATTCCTCTGCTCGCCACCCTACCTCTGAGCCTCTAACGCTGCCTCAGCCTCAGCTGCACTCCTCTGTCTCTTCACCACCCCCCGCCATGGCCCACTTTTAGTTTCAGTGCTCCTCCAACAGTCCTCTTGTCGTGGCCACCATTTCTGTCTCTTTTCGCGAAGTAACTGGTGATGCCCCTGTTCCTAGCCATCCCATTCTGCCTCAGGGCCAGTATAGTCACCCCAGCCCCTCTGAAGAAGTAAAATCTCAACAGGTCCCGCCAAGGCACAATTCTGGATCTAACAATGGCGGCAGCTTGGGCTACCACAAGGAGAGGCAGTTGCTGGACGAAGGAACGGGTGCGGAGGCTGTTGCGCCTCACCAAGATGCAATTGGCCTCCAGACTATAGATGATGATGAGTATCGATGTTTGATTGTTGAAGAAGCACCTCCAGATTCTCATGATGCTCAAATTACCAAGTCTCTTTAGGTTTCAGGCTTATAGCTCTTTAGTTTTGCTATCTGTTTATTTCCATCCTGGGTACATTTACTTATGTCTTTTTGTCATTGGTTTCCTCTCTCGAGGCAGCGTTGCAAACTCTATATGGGTTGGTTTCCCCTCGTGGGCAACTCCAATTTTTTTATTTTTTGATGACATTATGGCATTGACACAAGCCATCACTACTGAGTCCCAAGCCTCCTTGTAACATATGTTTCATTATTAATAGATCTTACTCTTACTTACAAATATATATATATATATAATATCATTTTAAAATAAATTAAAAATAATATAATTTACAAGTTAAAAAATATTAAGGATAATACTAATTATTATTAGATGACATGATTATTCAAACCTCTTATTTAACATTTCAACAATCATATATTGATTGAAAAAATAGTAAAAAACAATTTTTTTCATTTCAAATTTATGTCGATCGATCTTGATTCTTAAATATTTTTATAATGTGGGGTTATAGTATTATTTCCATTGCTCAATGGGTTTTTTTGAAAAAATCATTTTTTATATGATGCAAAACAAAATGCTAAAGAGGGTGTTGTGATTTACATCAACTTTATGTTCTCATTTTTTACATGTACGTTATAAAGCATAATTTTACTAACAAAAAATACGATGCAAACATTATTTATTACATTTATTGTCATATTGCATTACATATTACTGCTTAAAAAAACCTCTTTCACATCGTGTTTGTATCACCAGCCTAGATCCATCTAACTCCGGATCTATCATGCGCCGAGAGGGATCAAATCTCTAGAGGTGCAAACCTATTTTTTGAGTGCAAAACTTGAGGAAAGGTTTGCACCTCGAGAGATTTGATCCCTCTCGGCGCATGATAGATCCGGAGTTAGATGGATCTAGGCTGGTTCCAGTTGGATGCATCATTTTTCAGATTATTAAAATTTTTGTATATTTTTTAGATGTACATCATACTTTGAAATTTTGAAGATTAGAAATACAAATACTAAAAATGTTATTAATATAAACATGTTTGGTGATCAACAAAATGAAATAATTAATATATTAAGTAACAAATACACCTATCATATCATTCAAATGTGATATGAAGAATATATTGAAAAATACATGAAAAGAAGGTGGCTATAAATGGTGATCTTTTACTGCGTTTTTGAATTCCTTCTTTTTGTGATGCTCGTGGAAGGCGTAGCCCTCGGCTCCCACTGCAGCTGTTGCTGCAATCTTCTCCGCAATCTTGTGCCTATGTGGATTCTCTGGATCCTTAAATTATTTGAAAAGAAGGTGGCTATAAATGGTGATATTTTACTGCGTTTTTGAATTCCTTCATTTTGTGATGCTCGTGGAAGGCGTAGCCCTCAGCTCCCACTGTAGCTGTTGTTGTAATCTCATCTGCAATCTTGTGCCTATGTGCGTTCTCTGGATCCTTCTTTTCTTTATGTTTCTCGTATTGCATACCGAATGATGAGGAACATGATTTATCTTTATGTTTCTCGTACTGCATACCAAATGATGGATCCTTCTTTAGGACTTATCTTGCCATCGATATGAGAAACATTGGATCCTTCTTTTCAAATAATTTTCTAGCCACCTTCTTTGCTTTATGTTTCTCGTACCTGCAGATTGTCATTAAATTGATAGCCAAACTAATTTGAACCTCATTATTCAATGTCACATTCTCATACAAAAATAATTAAAAAAAATTGATTAATGTCGACTTAAATCTTATCAGGAAGACACACTACTAGACTTGCACAGCTACTCCACTTGTTAGCAGCAAACTATGATGTATCTTGTTGGGCACCAAAGCCAGCTTCCTTCTCAGGACAAACAATTGTCCCATGTTTATTTTCAACATAACTTCCCACCCCTTGTTGAGAAAGTGGGGTCATTTATGCTAAAACAGTGAAGAATTAATGTCTCGCATCTAGCAATCAGATATAGCTAGTCTTATTAATTAGTTGTAGGATAATAAATCCATGGTTAATATTTAGAACTATGCATTTTTATTTATATTATTTCTTAGTTAAAGATGAATTTGTCAAAACTAATAAGATATGATCTTAAGCTTTAGTAAAATCGTATAAAATGCATTTTCTAATAAACATAGGATATAGATGTTTTGGGAATCAATATTCTTGTGAATTTTATGTTTGTGAGATTTCGTCTTCAACATTTGAGTGTTGTTGCTTATCAATCAACCAATTATATGATGATGAAGGGATGAAAATCCAGTGGTCTAGTCGTTTGAAAATGGGAAAGAGGTTTATATCACCTCCAGATCTCTCAAAATATGCACTTATCTAGGTTGTTGAATCCAAGAGGACGAATCAATGACCACCTAAATAATGGATATTTATATGTCACGATTCTTCCCCAATTTATGCCAACATCTGGTGCAATTTCTAATCACTTCTACTTTTCCCAATTCAATTAACAAACTCAAATTATTTATATATGTATAAGTAAGGAATCCTCCCTCCTCCCTAGAATACTTTCTTTATATATGTCTACCTGGGAATCCTCCCTCTTCCCTAGAATACCAAGATGGAAGAATTAATTAATAAAGTCATCTAATTATTTAAAATAAATCAATAATTTTTATTTTTATTGTATAAACCAATGGAAATTTACCTATAAACTAAGCCGTCAAAAAATTCGTTTACAATTATGTATGCAACTTTAAATTTGCCTATAAGAGTACCAAACTGGAATCTCAATGCAATTAAAGCCAGCTATTTTCAGCGTTGAAACAATTCATTCAGAATATATATATATATATATATATATATATATAGATATATTCTGAATTAATTGTTTCAGCGTCTCAATGCAATTAAAGCCAGCTATCTTCAGCCTTGAAAGAATTCATTCAGAATATATATATATATATAAATTTTTTTGTTAAATGCTTCTATGTAAAGAATAAAATCATAATAGTCTGAAGCAAATACAAACAGTTTATCAATTTGGATCCTTCTTTTCAAATAATTTTCTAGCCACTTTCTTTGCTTTATGTTTCTCGTACCTGCAGATTGTCATTAAATTGATCGCTAAACTAAGTTGATCCTCATTATTCAATGTCACGTTCTCATACAAAAATAATTTTAAAAAAAATGATTAATGTCGACTTAAATCTTATGAGGAAGACACACTACTAGACTTGCACAGCTTCTCCACTTGTTATTAGCAACAAACTATGATGTATCTTGTTGGGCACCAAAGCAATTGTCCCATGTTTCTTTTGAACATAACTTCCCACCCCTTGTTGAGAAAGTGGGGTCATTTCTGCTAAAACAATGAAGAATTAATGTCTCGCATCTAGCAATCATATATAGCTAGTCTTATTAATTAGTTGTAAGATAATAAATCCATGGTTAATCTTGAGAACTATGCATTTTTTGTTTATATTATTTCTTAGTTAAAGATGACTTTGTCAAAACTAATAAGATATGATCTTAAACTTAAGTAAAATCGTATAAAAGGCATTTTCTAATAAACATAGGATATAGATGTTTTGGGAATCAATATTCTTGTGAATTTTATGTTTGAGAGATTCCGTCTTCAACATTTGAGTGTTGTTGCTTATCAATCAGCGAATTATATGATGATGAAAGGATAAACTAAAAAATTAAAATTAAAAAAAAAGCAAAAGATAAAGTCATTTTCCATTGTTTAATAAAATACTACTTTACACATTATAGCTATTATTTTACTCATTTATAAAATTTATCAATTTTATAGGAAAAATTTAAAGATTTATACATATCCGAAAGTGTAAAAAATTTACAAATCTTACTGATTCCATAAAATATTTGGTAATATTTTAATAAACCTTTCAAGCGATTTTATACAGTTCAAAAAAACTAACTTTTTTTTAATCAAATTATGTATGCAACTTTAACTTTAACTTTAACTTTGCCTATAAGAGTACCAAACTGGAATGTCAATGCAATTAAAGCCAGCTATCTTCAGCGTTGAAACAATTCATTCAGAATATATATATATATATATTATTTTTAGTTAAATGCTTTTATGTAAAGAATAAAATCATAATAGTCTGAAGTAAATACATTGTTTATCTCATTTCTAAATATTTTTAAAATGTGCAAAATCTACAATGGAAAAAGAAGTAAAGATACCGTTTAAACAATTCATTCGGAATGAATGAATATATATATATTGTTTCAGCGTCTCAATGCAATTAAAGCCAGCTATCTTCAGCGTTGAAACAATTCATTCAGAAAATATATGTATATATATTATTTTTAGTTAAATGCTTCTATGCAAAGAATAAAGATACGGTTTAAACTGCGTTAAAAAATCAATCCAATAAAAATGATGATTACTATCCATTAAAAATAGCGTTTCTAATTTTCTAGTTTCCTACCTTCCCTGCTTTGAAAGGCATATTGTCATTAAATCAAAGCAGAAAATACTGTATCCATGATTACCATAAATTAATATGAATGAGTTAAGCTGTTTGTATCCAATACTTTTCTAAACCGGAAATGAAGAAAATACTATCACGGAATTACACTGGCTCGAAGGCAATACAGGGCAAGAAATAAAATTAGAAGCAGAGGAATCCACACACGAATAAATCTGGTACAGCTGATTGTTTCTCGATTCGTCAGTATTACATTCAATTCCTGCCGAATTTACTACAGTCTGGATGCTACTCAAACTGTATTCTCTCCCGTCTGGTTGTATTTCCGCCTGCTGCAACGCACCCAAAAGATCGAAGCTCTCTTTAAGTCGAAGGGCAGCCACGAAATAATCGTGTTGGTTCAGAACAGACTCCGAGCAAGTCCCGTGCTTCTCCCACTCGTGTCGCCAGAACTCCAAACTGTTACTGCTCGGGCAAGCCAACGATCCCCATTCCTCGTTCAATTTCTCTCTCAAATCACTGATCTGCGCATATTCAGATCATTATAATTCAATTTTAAGTTGATTATCTAGTTATTTAATATATCGAACGAACAAAATCAATTAGTTTTGTTATTTGATTCGTAGCGGTTTATTTATTTATATTTATATGGCTATTGATTATTTAATTTTTTTAAGCCGACAATATTTTTTTTTTAAGCCGACAATATTTATATTATTATTATTTATTTAAAATTTAATTTTTGGCTTCCGACATACTTACACATCGGGGTCATACTGGGCTGTAGAATGCGTCTCTCGGCGCAATAAGCATATACTTTGTGTCGTATTAATGTCACAATACATTGACATGGGCATCAACATTTCATTTAGGGTGTAGTATGTACATCATGCTAGCATTATGTTAACGTCAAAATGTGGAACCTTTAAGTTATTTTGTGTCTTATTTACATTTGTTGCAATCTAGGGAAAATTATACATAGTTACTAGTAGTAAGGACATCAAGAATTCACATAGAAAAGCACATAAGTAATGATAAAGAGAAGGGACACAAGTAGTGGAGAACCAATGGAAGCACGCTTTGTATTATATATCTTAAAATCCAATCATAACTAATACATTAATGCATTCACATATATTCATACCATGTCGAGACAATTACAACGGTTTAATTGTCGACCATACTTGACTTAAGCCGAATTGGTTATTGCTTAACAGGCTTGTCGACTGACTTACATTTGTTTGTTTTGACTCGACTTGGATAGTCGACTAGCCCCTCCAACATATCCCCCACCCTCAAAACCTTCTTCATCCTGAAGAAGGGGACATTTGGAGTGATACAAAATTTGTTACAAAAAAATCATTATGACATACAATTTTATATTCATTCGCTAGCTCTTTGAGAGCTGAAAAATTTACAAAAATTTTATACAAAGTAAATTACAATGTAAGATAGAAAGTAAATATGAATTACTGCAAAACTTATGGTGCTTCTTCGACAATTACTTTTGGACACTCAGTCGGAGCTTCATGAACTGGTTCTATGATGCAGGAGCATTAGGCTTAGAAAATTTCTTTGTATTTTAATAGACTTAGGGGTCTTGTGTTTTCAAAGGAGTTGGTTTCCTATGTATTAATTTTAATATCTTGAACGAATTAAGTGAGACATTTAGAATAGGAATTAATTAATTATTGAGAGGAATTTTGTAAATGTTCTCGAATGTTGGAGAACATGAGAGAATTAGGATAGTTGAGATTCCATAGGGAATGAGAGATTTGAGAATTAATTGTAAATCTTAAATTAGAATTGGTTTCATGATTTTGTGGATGAGAGAGGATCCTTAGGGATTAGTTGAGTCAAATGAGGACTTAGAGGATATTCAAGATTTTGTTGAGAAGATGGAGGATCTGAACCAAAATTGGTTACAGAATCTTTTGTATAAAATGATAAGCCTCAAGGCATTAAAAATATGGAGAGAGTTAAGATTTAGAAGAGAAGAAAAAGGTTTGGATTGTGAAGCCTACGGGCCAGAGAATAGGTGAAAAGGCCACTGATTACAGAATCAGGCCAGAGAGAAGAACGTGTAAATATTGGGTTATATATAAAGAGAGACTTGATTTCTGTGTATTAAGTATGCATTGAGAAATTCAATTCTTAATTTCAGGTGATGAATCAGAGTTTGGCACAATATATATGTGTGCAGGTGAAATCAGGCAGAATCAAAAGAAATTTCGTCATTGTGTATCTGAGTTACAGGATTTATGAATTCATGAGACTGAGTGTTCTTAAGAGGTCGAACATTCAATTTATAATTTAAATTATGTGTGGATTGTGTATGTCAAATATTGAGCATCGACCGCAGAATGGATCGATGCCATTAAAAAAGAAACTTGACCTTTCACATTGATGTCCAATTCGCACTGCGTAGAGACGAGAAAGGCAAGATCTGTAAATCGTGAAGGAAAATGTTATAGCAAGGGAAGCATCCATGTATCTCTCAGTTATAAGCTACAATATTTGTTGTGTATTTTCAACTCGCTGAAGAAGACAAGTTTCCTCGAGTTAATGAATAAATTTGCTTCTTGGAGAAATTTAAAAGCCACAATCTTCAAATCCCGGAGCGCGTTGTGGTGAAGACAGAGTAATATATGCGTAAGAAACACTTGGATTAATTTTTGAAAGGAGAATTAATGGTGGAGTAACAAAGGAGGGTCTCTGTTTGTCGAGATCACAATAGTGCGTTCACTTTGGAATTCGTATTTCGGGTTGAAAACGTGAGAGAAGGCACAGCAAAAGGACGAATTAGATGCTTGGAACCGTGTTTTGCATGGAATCCGTGAGTCGTTGTCATAGCAAAACAACGAAATGGTTTAGGAAAACCACCATGGATTTATCCATTGCCTTATCACTATAGGCGGTAGTTCTTGTGAGAATGCGATAGTGGTTAGAAGGCAACACATGGCATATGGAAACCACTTATTTCGTAGGGTAAAAAAAGTAAAAAAATCATACATGTTGAGATGTGAAGTCCATCAAATCTGATGGGCATATTGACAGCCATCAGATTTACAAAGGCGTATGATAGTTGGTAAAAAGGTGAGTTGTGTAAAGCTGTGGGTTGAATATATTTATATCTTGACATTTTGGATTTTCAACAAAAGTTGAATTCATAGATACGAATTTCATAAAGTGGGAAATTTATATGATTTATATTCATAATTATGATAAAGGAAAAAAGATTATGCATGAGAGCTTGCTACTGTTTGAGGTAATCTTGGTTTACATACATGAGATTATGCATTTCATTTCATATTGTGGGTTTTACGCAGCAGAGGTTGTGTCATGTGGTATCAGAGCTGGCAAAATCTCTTTTGAAGGTTAAAGTTTTTTAATTAAATTAGAATTGTACAGAATGCATGTGTGATGGAGAAAGTAAGAGAAGATCATATATTAAATTTGATAAACAGCAGATACATAGAGTTGATGTGTAACAGGCATTTGCAGAAATAAATAAGAACAATCCATTTAATCTCGAAGGTGGTGAAACAAGATCACACAGAGATCTTGAAGGTGAGGTGTTATGTGTTATTTTAATCTAGTTTGAAGATTATGTTTTCAGAATTTAGGTTGCAACGGTTGAAGAGAATCTCAGGAAAAGAAGATCACAGTTGTAAGAGCAGTGATGAAGGAAGTTGGTAAGAGTTTCTGAGTGAAAGAAAAGTGTGGAGCAAAACCTTGAAGAATTCCAACAGAGTTTGGATAAAAGGGACAATTTTGTTCTCAAAAGAGCATAAGAGTTAAAGCCTAGAAGGAGCAGAGAGAAATGTTAAAAAAGAGGTTCCAGAGATAGGGAACCGTACTTGCCAAAAGTCCAAGCCCAGAGGAAAACATGGTGAGGTAAGTGGCAGCAGGAAGGACTTGTTGTTGCAGAGGCTTAAAAAAGCTCATAGCGAGGGAGTGAGTGATGAACTCATAGATATGGAAAGAAGAAGATGACTACTGATAATCATAGCAGGGGTTCTAAGCAAGACCACAATAGATTTAAGGAGTGGAAAGTTGGCACAAGATTACAATTGTGAGACTATAGGAAGAAATTTTGAAAGTTCTTAAAAATTGTAGCTATTCCAGCTAAGGCTTGGAATAGACAGGGATAGTGGTGTATTTAAATGAAGTGAGAGCAGCAACCAGAGAAGGGATCAAGATTGCGCAGTGAAAGTTCAGAGAAGGAGAGAACTTGAAAACTAGGCAGAGGAGAAGCTTGGTAAGAAGATCAACTCAGGAAGAAGTTGATTGGTTGCGGGTGCAGAAGCTCACACAGAAGAGAAGATGACTATGGAAATTCATGTGCAAGGTTCATAAGAAGGCTACAAGATGAAGAAGAAGAGTGCTAAAGAAATCTGCAGGAAACAGATGAATCAAGAGGAGCGTGACAAAGAGATTGATGAGATAAGAGAACAATTTAATAAATTAAAGATGATAATATAAGGAAGCCAAAGAAAAGGTTGGCTCTTGAGGAGAAAGACAGTAAAGTGGTCTAAATTACAGAGGAAGCTACAACAGAAAGAAGTGAAGAAATTGATAGAAAAATTCAGAGAAACAGAGTCAGAAATGGAAGTTTCCATTTGTAGACTAGAACAGGGTGAAGTTCTGGGTGAAGATGAAGACTGGAGATCTGTGAAAGATCTTATGAATTATGGTGATAATTCAAGACAGCAAGAATTTTACCTTGCTGAAGAAGGAATTACGGATGATTTCCTGAACTGTTGGGCAAGTTCAAATCAGCGGGAGGATGTAAGGCCTTGTATTTTTGTAACTAATGATTTTGATGTGATTACAAGTTTTTCAAAGGTTGAACAATCCATTGAAGTTGTCAAAAATATGGAAGAGTATCTTTCAGAAGATAAATACTTTGAAGCAAAGAGTAATGATGAAGAATGTCTCTTGAATGAGAAAAGTAGTGATTTATTGCAGCAGAAAGAACTTAGTAATGCATGTGAAGCTGTTACAACACAGGAACAATTTATTGTGGAAGAAGGAAGCGAGATTCAGTTTGAAGAGCTGATATGTGAAGAAACAGTTGAGACTGTTGAACCTTGTAATTTACAAACTGAAAATTTGTGTATAAATGCAGGGATTATAAGTGATGATGAAATACTTAAGAAATGTCAAAGAGAAATTGCATTACTGGAGTATTTGCTGGAAAACTCAGAATATGACAGTGAGATTACAGAGGAAGGAGTTCACTACAGTGGACAAGAACATAGAGACATCATTGAAACAGATGGTGTGGAAGAGAGACTTGCTAACAGTCTCAAGAGTCCTTTAGAGAATTATTTAGAGAGGTTGAATTAGCATACTGATGTGCTAATAGAAGAGGAAATTTCAGAGCAGCAAACTGAAATGTTGCTAAAAGAAAAATAGGTATTGACGCCTTATGTTTTTTATTTTAATAATTATTTTGTGAGTGCAAGTTTTGTTACAGATGCTGGCGAAAATTTGACACAGGTGAGTAGTCAAGTAAAGAAATATGAAGAAGAATCTGTGGAAGTACTTAATCCATGGAACAAAGAGATTAGATTGTTGGAAATTATGTTGAAGAATAAGTATTCAATATAGGAAGAGAAATCTCAATTTCAATATTGGGAAACAAAAGAGCTTGAAGAAATGCAGAATGTAAAGATGCAATAGTCAGAGGATAGCAACAACAAACTAAAGCAAAGCGAAGAAGATAGCAGTGAATGGAAGACTATGTATCATTTCAAGGAATTGTTGAAGAAATAAGACAAAGAAATCGTCATAAGTGACAATCAGGAAGAAGTTACCAGTTGCAGAAAACAAGAGGGTAACGATGAAAGGGCGGCAGTAAGAATAAAATTTCGGCAATCAAGAGGTGAAAGTAATCAGCAGTCAGAAGATCTATTAGACAAAGAAATTGAAATGATAAGAAGGATAATGATGAAAGTGTCTCAAAATAAGATAGCAGCAACAAGAGGAAGACAATAGCATACTTTAAAAGCATAGCTAGTGCAACAAAGCAACATAAAGTGTGGAGATCTGGAGAAAACCAACAAACAAAAGCAGCAACAAAAGACAAATTACAGAACAAGGTATGGGATCCAGGAAGACAAAGATCAGAAACACATGATCAGGAGATCATGATTATTTTAACCTTGGGAATCTGATGCAGGAGCATTAGGCTCAGAAAATTTCTTTGTATTTTAATAGACTTAGGGGTCTTGTGTTTTCAAAGGAGTTGGTTTCCTATGTATTAATTTCAATATCTTGAATGAATTAAGTGAGACATTTAGAATAGGAATTAATTAATTACTGAGAGGAATTTTGTAAATGTTCTCGAATGTTGGAGAACATGAGAGAATTATGATAGTTGAGATTCCATAGGGAATGAGAGATTTGAGAATTAATTGTAAATCTTAAATTAGAATTGGTTTCATGATTTTTTGGATGAGAGAGGATCCTTAGGGATTAGTTGAGTCAAATGAGGACTTAGAGGATATTCAAGATTTTGTTGAGAAGATGGAGGGTCTTAACCAAAATTGGTTACAGAATCTTTTGTATAAAATGATAAGCTTAAAGGCATTAAAAATATGGAGAGAGTTAGGATTTATAAAAGAAGAAAAAATTTTGGATTGTGAAGCATACGGGCCAGAGAATATGTGAAAATGCCACTGAATAGAAAATCAGGCCAGAGAGAAGAACCTGTGTAAATATTGGGTTATATATATAGAGACTTGATTTCTGAGTATTAAGTATGCATTAGGAAATTCAATTCTTAATTTCAGGTGATGAATCAGAGTTTGGCACAGTATATATGTGTGCAGATGAAATTGGGCAGAATCAAAGGAAATTTCGTCATTGTGTATCTGAGTTACAGGATTTATGAATTCATGAGATTGCGTGTTCTTAAGAGGCCGAACATTAAATTTATAATTTAAATTATCTGTGGATTGCTTATGTCAAATATTGAGCATCGATCACAGAATGGATCAATGCCATTAAAAACCAACTTGGCCTTTCATATTGATGTCCAATTCGCACTGCGTAGAGGCGAGAAGGGCAAGATCTGTAAATCATGAAGGAAAATGTTATAGCAAGGGAAGCATCCTTGCATTTCTCAGTTATAAGCTACAATTTGTTTGTTGTGTATTGTCAACTCGCTGAAGAAGACAAGTTGCCTCGAGTTAATGAATAAATTTGCTTCTCGGAGAAATTGAAAAGCCACAATCTTCAAATCCTAGAGCGCGTTGTGGTGAAGACAGAGTAATATGTGCGTAAGAAACACTTGGATTAATTGTTGAAAGGAGAATTAATGGCAGATTAACAGAGGATAAATCTCTGTTTATCAAGATCATATTAGTGTGTTCACTTTGGAATCCCTATTTCGAGTTGAAAACGTGAGAGAAGGCACAACAGAAGGATGAATTAGATGCTTGGAACTGTGTTCTGTGTGGAATTCGTGAGTCGTTGTCGTAGCAGAACAACGAAATGGTTTAGTAAACCACCATGGATTTATCGCACTGCCTTATCACTATAGGCGGTAATTCTTGTGAGAATGCGATAGTGGTTAGCAGGTGACACATGGCATATGGAAACCACTTATTTCGCAGGGTAAAAAAAGTAAAAAAAATCGTACATGTTGAGATGCGAAGGTCGTCAGATCTGATGGGCGTATTGACAGCCGTCAGATTTACAAATGCGCATGATAGTTGATAAAAAAGTGAGTTGGGTAAAGTTGTGGGCCGGATATATTTATATGTTGACATTTTGGATTTTTAACCAAAGTTGAATTCATAGATACGAATTTCATAAAGTGGAAAATTTATATGGTTTATATTCATAATTATGATAAAGGAAAAAAGATTCCGCATGAGAGGTTGCTACTGTTTGAGTTAATCTTGGTTTACATACATGAGATTATGCATTTCATTTCATATTGTCGGTTTTACGCAGCAGAGGTTGTGTCATTATGTCAACTAATGTACTGCTTGATCTACTTCAACTTCATGAGATTGTTGTTTTGAGGCTGCAACACTTGTTGAAACATTAGGTTCAAAGAACTGATGGGTAGGTCGTGGAAATTGTGGAGGTGATGAGTGAAATAGTTGTGGTGCTGGAATATTTGGTAAGGAAGTTTGATAGATGACTGGTGCAAGTAGTTGGAGATGTTCATCGAAGATAGACTATTCACGGATTGCTAGCCTCACTTGTGCACTACATTCTTTAAGAAATGCAAGAAACTGAACTCTCTCTTCCAATAGATTCTCTTCTGATAATATTTGGTTGAGAGGATTCTCTTGTTCAAGTTGTTGTAGTTGATTAAGTATTCCCTGTAAGAACTTTGAAGCATTATTTTCTTCCATCTGCGTTTTTTTCCCTTCTTTGAGCCACTGACACTCATTCTACATTGAATGAGCATAAATTTCCCTTTCCTTCTCTATGTTATTATCCAATTCCTACTTTTCTCTTTGATCTGCAACTTCCCTCGAGGATAGGTCATGAATAAGAATTTTTTGTGTTCTTATTTTACCATGGGTTGATGTTAAATAGGCGGGCTAATTATTCAGTGTACTAGTTAAGGAAACTCCTCTGTCGAGTGTGCACTCCAATGTTTTCTTAGCTTCCATGAATTCATGATGAGCCTTTTGAATTATTTTTGTCAACTATTTGCTTCCTGTCACTGTGTCTTTGATTGTAACTCAGTTACATGTGCACTGCGCTACTAATTCCTTCAATTTAACTAATGCACCAATTGTTTGAAGGCAATGAGATGATCATCAATTTTGGTTGGGATGTCGATGTTAAATTTTTCTGTTGCCTGATGTTGGAAATCTAACCAAATCTTCCTTTTGTTGGAAAATTAAGAGACTTGTAGATTATAAACAATTTTCCTTAATTTGATCATAATTACTTGTGATATTAGCTAGCATTTTATTACTTATTATTTCTTGTTCATCAAGCAATTACCAAAACAATGAAGATCACAACAAGACAAAGTACACAAATATAGGCTCCAATCCAGGGAAAAACCCTTCCAAGGGGAAAAACTAGAAACAATGTGTCTCTTCTTATAGAATCCTCTTACAATGATACTTCCAAGACCCAAAGACCAAAGCCAAAAATACTCCCAACACTAAGTCATCCCACCAATAATATCTTCTACAAGGTAGCTTCAAAACTTCTATCCTACAACTTCACATCTATAATTTTGGCCTACAACTTCATTTCAGAATTTCGGCCATGCAATTTCGGCCTCTTGCAACTTTGTATCTACAAAGAAACCCTAGGAACTTCACACATGTAGACATAAAATATGATCCCAATATACTTATTTCTTCTTTCTTCTTTTATTCGTCCTCCTTGAACTTTCTCCTCCTTCACTATTGCAAATTGAACTTATGATGAGATTATTCCACAAAATGAGTCGAGCTCCTTCTATTTATAACCTTCTTTAGGGGTTGGATATCCCTCCCTTAGGCCAACTTCTCCTTGCTAGGGATGACTTGGTCTTGTAGGAATACATGTATTTTCTTGACTCACAATAAATATTTTCATTTGTTACAAGGAGTCCAAATGGGACTATAATACATGACATAAATTATTCTTTGTCCTAGAAAGACCTAGAAATACCTATAAGCATGAAGAACATTCTTTTGATCTAGACTTGAGCATGAAACCCATTCTTTGACTAAAATAAAATTCCTTTTCTTTATTTTTATTTCTTTATATAAAATATACAATGTCATGTTTACAAAAGGTCATTATGAAGACCGAACCTAGTTACAATTTCCAACAATCCCTCTTGACCAGGGAGGTATTCATAATCCCAACATGAAGTACAAGTAATATAAATCTTGAAGCATTCTCATAAGAAGAGTCAGATAGATCATCCATCTGACAAGTATCTATATCATAACCAACATTTCCATTGAATGCCTTAACTAGACAATCTCAAATTTATTCGAGAAAATTACACTCGGAGGCTTTACATGTTGCTACAATACTTATAAGGCACATACCCCATCTGAATGTTCACCGAGTATTTCCTTTTACGACTATTCTTATCTTGGATTTCCAATTCCGAATCCTACATACAATACTTATAAGGCACATACCCCATCCAAATGTTCACCGAGTATTTCCTTTTATGACTATTCTTATCTTGGATTTCCAATTCTGAATCCTCAAATACTATTGGTCCTCTTCAACTACTCTTATCTTGGATTCCCTACCTCATCCCAAAAGAGTATCAGTACTACTTCTTTCTAGGATCCTCTAATCCATAAGAAGTTCTAATATTAGATTCTTATCCAATCATATATAATCCATTCTTTCCTTATGGCCTTCACTAAGACTTACGGTTGTTATTCCTGGTCTAATGCATGACACATAAAGAGAAGAAATATCCAACATCACTCCCTCTTAATTAGGGAAGACATGTATACCAATCCAAACTTTTCTATCAAATGGTCAAGACTCTTGTTTGGTAACACTTTAGTCAGAAGATGTGCTACCTATTCAACTGTAGGTAAATAATGCATCTCCATGAACCCATCTCGTACCAGGCTTTTGATGTAGTTGTAATTATTATTTATATCCTTTTTCCTAGTGTTGGAGTTAGAATCAGCACTTTGACTGCAGCAAGTGCCTGACCAGACACATCCTAAACTATAAAGAAATTTAATGATTTGTTTTATGAGATTGGTAGGTGGTATAAACTTTGATTCACTGAAAAGAGATTTCCGCCAAATCCACAGTTCTACTAATCAGGATATTGTAACTTGATGTGGTAGCAGAGTGCAAGTTTGTAGCTTATAAGGAGAGGAAACCGTAAGATGAGAGAGGAAACAGTAGGTTTGTAAAACAAAAATCTGCTGTGTTTAGTAGAAATTCACAAAAGTAGTTGTTTGACAATATTCCACTAAGAGAAATCTATTTCTAGTCTAACAAGATTCTCACTGAAATATCATGAAGAATAACTATCATGAGTGATGCTCTTCCATTGTTATAACATTTATTTTACCAGGAATTTTCACTATGTGAGACTAACAAAAACTGATAAAACATATAACATGCTTACGAGACTGATAGGAACACATAATAGCATAATGGTTTGCAAATTGTAACTGAAAGAAAGGAGATATGGAAACACAAGTAAAGTTGATAATACACACAAAAAATTGGTAATAAGTCCTCAGTAGTATCATTCCATTTCATTCACAAAAAAAATTACAGATCATATGAGTCAAAATTCAAAAACCACCAACCAACCCTTTTTACATAGCAGTTTATCACATATAAACAAAAATAATAAATTGTGATCTCCACAAAATGAGTAAAACTATTCCCAAAAGTTATTACGATCTCGTGCAAGAGATGAGGCTTATCCTAAAACTTTAATACAAAGTGTTATGACATAATGAAAATAGCAGCATCAAGGCTAACAATTCGAAGTGGTTTGTATGATGTGGCAGTTTATGGGAAGACTCCTCTTCTGTTCTGGTGCAACCAACTCCATAAAAAGTGTAAACAATAGTGAAAATGACATGTGGTTGTTCCTTGAATGCTGGCTGGTGCCTGGTAAAAACGTGTTGGTGCTGAGAGTAGTGGTAGAAAACTATTTCAAAGAAACTTTTCTGCTGTTCCTTTCCTTTTTTGGTGGAAAACCCTTTGTAATGGCGGAAAACCTGAATTTTTTTTGATAGAATGGCGAAGGTTCATTTTATGAGAAATTACAAAGAAACCCTTTGAAAAATTTTTAATTGATAGGGGAGACATGGGGTGGAATGAATGATAAGCGGGGGGGGGGGGGACCTTTTAGATATATATCGCAATCGCAAATCGGGATTGGAGCGTTTAAACTTAAGACACAAAAGGGAAAAAATGTGATTTGCGATGGGGTGATGACGTGGCAAAGAAGTGGGACCAATCGTAGATCGCACATCAGAATCTTTATTATGAAATGTAGGAGTTAAATGTTAAAACTGGCGAAGTGCAATGTGCGATGAGACAGAAGGTGGGGCCCAGAAAATACCACAAATCGCACATCGCAAGTTTTTTTTATGAGACACAAGAGTTAAATTTTTAAAATGGCGAAGTGCAATGTGTGATTATGAGAGTGGAGGTGATGTGGCATAACAAACAGTGGGGTTGCCCGAAAATCGCACATCGGAAGTTTTAAGGAACTACCTCTCCTCCGTTAACATTATTTTGTATCATATGTGATATGCATTGGAGCATTGTGCCAACACGCGGCCACCCTCATACCCTCATCGCAAGATATATCATTTAACTTGCGAAGTCTTAAAACATAAATATAATAATTGCCAATGTGTGAAATCGCTATGTTTGCGATTTAACCTCCATCGTTGATCTGCGCCTAGATCTAACAGTCTTCACTGCTCACTCTTCTCCGAATCTCCCACTCTTCTGATCAATTTGTTTTCTTTAGGCAGTGCTTTGCATTTAAAGAACTATGGTTGCAATACTATCCATGAAGCCTTGATTTTCCTGCTTTGAAAACTAAAATTTCTTGCTGGAGGAGTGGTCTTTGTTTACCTGTAGCCTCTTTATTGAGATAACCAAAATCTTAGTGAAATAGTTGTGCTTTTTACTATGTGGAATATATGACTTTCATTTCTGAGAAATAGCTCCCCTTTATTGCATTATTGTTTTTACAATGAAATCACAACAGAGGTAGCTATTATTCCAAACAAAGTGACTGTAACTTTATTATCCAAAAGATGACTAGTCTTCAACACTATCATAAGTTAAAATAGTGATTTAAACTTATTTTATGACTCTAAAACACTAATGATGCCTATTCACTTAAAAGTACCTTGATTTTGGGACTCTTTTTCACCTTTGTTGGAAATTACTCAAACTTGGACATGGACTAGGACATTAGAAAAAATTTGAAAACATTAACACAATGGCGATTACACCATTAACATGTTTAGTGCTAATAGTGGCTCCTATTGGGGATGAAGTCCTCCTTGTGAGACTTCAAGGACTGTAGACTCAGTTCCTCAAAAACTCTTGAAACTTAGAAGACTTCTTGAAAATAAAGACTAGGATTGACCATTGACATACTGGACTCAAGACTGACCATATATACAAACGTAAGTACCATTGGGCATGGAGTTTATTGACACATCACACTGGATATTTACAATGGAATGACTCAACTGACTTACTAAACAAAACAAAAATTAAGAAAATGACCATTGACTGGGCCTCCAGTCAGCTGATCATCATCCAGATGTTTGAGGAGAAAAGTATTGTTCTCCAAAGCTTCATCAATTCTAAATGGCCCAAACCAAAAATTGTCAAACTTACCATGCTTTCCGTGGTCTTCTCTCCTAATATCCTAATGCAACACCAAATCATTCTCCTGAAAAAATTGTTGATTTTCTCTTTTATCAAAAATAGATTTGACTTTAGCCTTATACTTATGTACTTGTTCTAGCAATGATTCTCTGATTTGGTGTGCCTCTATCAACTGCAGCATTCACCTTTGGACTGGATTTTCATTATCAACTTCATCTTGCAGGAAATTCACCACAGGAAGAGGTAATTTCAAAGTAATTACAACATCATTACCATATACAAGCTTAAATGCTACATTCCAATTGATTTTTTACCACTTACTCTATCTGACCACAGAGCATATATCAGCTGAGTGTCCCAATTTCTCTTATTTTTAGGTAGAATTTTCTTAATTGTCCTTACCAAACTTTTATTGGATGACTCGGCCAATCCATTACCTTGAGGGTAATAAGGCGTGGAATGAGTCAATGCAATCCCATATTGCTGACAAAAGTTGTACATATTGGTGGACTTAAAGGCCATTGCATTATCAGTTACTAATTTATGTGGACAACCAAATCTCGATATAATGTTTTCCAACAAAAAATTGATAATCACTGTATCAGTAGCATTCCTAGTTGGTACAACTTCAATCCATTTAGTGAAATAGTCTATAGCTATGAGAATCCATTTATGTTGTCCTGATAAAGATGGATGAATTTTGCCAATGAAGTCTAGTTGTCACTGCTCGAAAGGAACATATGCTGAAATAGGAATGAGAGGTAATGGTAGAAATTTTTGTTTACCAGCAAATTTCTGACATTTGACACAGTTCCTGACTTTGGCAAAGACATCAAAGAAAAGAGTTGGCCAATAATAGTCAGCTCTTCATATTTTTCTTGCAGTGGCTCTCCAATACAAATGCCCTCCACACACTCCTGCATGTATCTTTGTCATAATCTCGTGGGATTCTACTTCATCTACACATCTTAACAAGACTCCAATAGGATCCTTCCAGTAAAGATGGTCTTCCAAAATGAAATACTTCATAGCTCTCAATTTAAAATCTCTTCTTTTAGACTTCTCCATTTCAGGTCAACAGTTGAAATTTAACAAAAAGTAAATTGTATCCTTGTACCAATCTGAATTAAATATTTCAATTTAATTAGCAATACCTTCTCCCTCTTCACCTTCAGCTGCATCTATATTCAGATTTAAAGATTTGCATTTAGATTCAGCCATCAAGTGAGCCAAGCCCTGACCTTTTATCAATTTAGTTGGTTTGATTTTGACATCAAATTCCAGAATTTTTGTCAGCCATCGTCCCCTTCTGTCATCTATATCTAGCTGCAGCAACACATCTTTAACAGTGATATCGGGCACAAAAGAAATTATTTTTGAATGCAACACATAAACTCGAAAATATTTTAAAGCCTTAACTAGTACATATGCTTTTTTTTTTCAGTCAAACTGTACTTTAATTTAGCATCCCTTAAAGCATGACTGAAAATGAAATAGGCTTCTCTAAACCTTCCTTGTTCTTCTGTAATAAGATAGTTGCAATTGTTTCTTCTGAAACATACGAAAAAATCAGAAAATATTTTTCAAAGTCAAGATTGACCAAAACTGGAGCTTCAGTCAAGGCAGATTTAACTGAAAAAAGAATTATTTGCTTCATCTCGCCACTTAAATTCTGCATCTTTTTTTAGCAGGACATTTATGTGTTTCATCAGCGCTGCAAAGTTAGGAACAAAACGCCTCAGAAAAATGTTTTTCCCTAAAAAATACTGCAATTCTTTTTTATTCCTTGGCAAACCAATTTTCTGAATAGCCTCTACTCTTCCTAGATAAATACAGATGCCACTTTTTGTTACAATATGTCCCAATAACTTACCTTCTTGGACAACAAAAGATGACGTTTTTGGGTTTAAGGACAAACCAAACTTTTTGCATTTGTCAAAAACTTGTTTCAAATGTTTCAAGTGGTCTTCATAAGATTTTGAATAGACTGCGATGTCATCCAAATAGATGACCACAAATCTGTCCTTTTCTCCCGCAAAGGAAATATCCATTGCCCGCTGAAAGGTTGCGCCTGCATTCATCAAACCAAATGGCATTTTGTTGTACATTAATGTGCCCCAAGGTGTGGTAAATGTTTTCTTTTCTCTGTCTTGCCTGTCAACTGAAATATGATTATAGCCTGAAAAGCCATCAATCATTGACAATATTTTGGATCCTACAACCTTCTACAAGATATAATCCATCTTGGGTAGTGGATAGTTATCTTTCAATGAACACTGGTTCAGGTTGTGAAAATCAACACAAATCCTTATCTCTCCATTCTTTTTCCGGACCAGGACTATATTAGCTACCCAGTTAGAAAATATCAAAGGCAGAATTATCTTTGCTTCCCATAATTTTCTGATTTCTTTCTCAATGACTGGGAGCAGCATGGGATTGATGTGTCTGATTTTCTATGCTAAAATATTTGCATATGTTTTCAAATGGATCTTGTGGTCCATTATGCTCCTATCATAAGTTTTCAACTCACTATAATACCGTGCAAAAATATCAACAAAGTATTTTAACAGTTTGATATATTTAGTTCTGGTTTCAAGAGAAAGGAATTTGAACACCTTGACTAATCTTGGCTGATATTCTGTACCAATGTTACATTCTATTGTACTCTCTCCATCAACTTTGCTTTCAGGCTTGAGAAAAACATTATTATTATCAAACAAGCTTTCTAAAGGAACTAAACCCTTAGGAATAAAGTCAGTTTTCAGATCTATAATGTTTTTCCCAGCCATAGTTTTCTTAAAAGGGCTGCTATTTTGGTTTTCAACAAAATCCTACTCATCATCAATTTGTATGTCTGCAAACTCTTCTACACACTCTAAAATTTTTTGAATCTCCTTGTCATCCTCGAATACTTGCCAGTGCTTGATGTTATCAGGAATTTAAGGTTTGTTTTTTATTTGAACATCATAGGCTGCCTTGACATCTAGAGGAAATTTGAAATTACTAGCAGCAATAGCTAGTGAATCAACGATTTTATTTTATTTTCTAGTGACAAAATTTATATAAATGTTGAAAATTAATGCTCAATCAAATCCCATACTTCATTCCTATAATACTTCAATTTGAAATTTTTCACTTGGTAATTGTTTCTCACCTACTTAATCACCAACTCTGAATCACCAAAGGAAATTAGTTGTTTTGCTCCCAAATATTTCACTGCCTTCATACCCAGCACAAGTGCTTCATACTCAGCAGTGTTGTTAGTGGTAGCAAATTGCAGTTTGTATGATATGGTCACCTTCTACTGAGTAGGAGAAATGAGGACTACACCGACTCCCGATCCTTCTCTTGATGAGGCTCCATCAAAGTACAATTTCTAGATATGTCCTCCTTCTGAATGCTGCTCTTTTTCACCTTGAAAGTGTTGTTTTTCACTTATTTTAGGCTAGAAATCATTATCATCAGCAGCAAGGTGCAGAATTGATGACCCCAATTCCTTTTCTTCGGCATATATGGGATGGTTTGATGGATTGTATTGATCACTAATGATGTAGGAAATTTGAGTTTCCCTATACAACCTTCTGAATTCCCCTCCAAATACTAGGATGGTAGCATATGACATGTCCATCTGAAGGGTACCTCCCAATTTCTTAGACCAAAATCTGGAAAGTAACATCCCAAATCTAGAAGGAATGTCGGCAACCACAATGTCCATCACGAAGCTCTTCATAGGCAGTTGGCTAAGGGAAACAACCAAATCCTTAATCACTCCTAGACACTTGAATTTTTTGGAGTCAAAGGTGTAAAGGTCATGGTATTTCTTGTTGATATCTAATCCCAATTCATCCATCACTTTCTTTGGCATGAGATTGCAAGAAGCTCCAGAATCTAACAGACAATTATGCAACAATTTTTCATGTATATTGAGTGATAGGTAGAAAGGCGGTGAGTTATCATCATTTTGGTCTTGGACATGACAGCCCAGATAAATAGTGGGATGCTCATCCTCAAGGTTGACCGAATCAGGAGTGAGAGGAGGTTGTAGCAAACTCTTAAAATATTTTTTATATGCTGGATTTTTCAATAATTCCAGTAGTGGGATTAGAATTTTGATTTTATTCAATTCAGATTTGAAACTGAAATAAATTGGAACTAATTCCTTATTTTTTGCAGTAATTTTGACAATTGGAGCAGAATTTTAAGGTGGAAGAACCTCATTTACCTTGGCCTTTTGTTTAGCAGCTTGTTTATCTGAATCTGATTTTTGTTGAGGCTGCTGAATAGGACCTTTGGACCTCAAAGGGTAATTTCTGTTTTGAACTTCTTGATGTTTTAATCATTCTGTGCATAAATTTGAGCATTCATATCATCAGAAAACAAACAAATCCTTGATCTATCTTCATATTCCTGCAATGTCAAACATGTCGACTATGAAGTCTCTCCCACAATATTTATTTCTTCATTTTCTTCTTCATTTCCTTGTTGTTCTTCTTCAACAAAATTATTCAAAGGAGGCTGAACATTTTGATCATCAACATTCCTCCTTGGGTGTTGTAACATTTGTTGAGGTTGAAAAGGCCTCCTGAAGGGAGCTTGATTTCTATTAGCTTCGTTTTGATTGGCTCTAGTAGCTATTTTTTTTTCTACCTCTAATTTTGACATCTTAGAGGCAAGTTCCTTGATCAAATTGGACATTTGATCAATATTTTCTTCTGCTGAAAGAGACTTAGAAGAATAAGGTTTTTCTTCTTTCTTATTCTTTTTTTGTCTTTTTCAACCTTTTATTCCTCCATTTTTAATTTATTAGAAGCCATGAGATTATACTACACTCCAATTGCAGCCTCCTTCATACTTTTCAGTGTTTGTGCTTTTTCAACCCTCAACCATAAGGAAAACTCAGAATCTAAAGAATTTGAAAAATTTATCATAGCTGTGGATTCAGTGGGTTTAATTTCTTCAGGAATTTTCTGATAAATCTTATTAAACCTCTTAGTAAAATAAGCTAATGATTCATATGCTTTATTCTTCAGAGTTCCAAATTATGTAATATAATAAACATAGTCTTTCCTATCACCCCAATGCTTCACAAATATCTCTTATAATTCATCAATTCCTGTTACTGAATTTGGAGCCAAACTTCTAAACCATTTTCGAGCTTCACCATCCAAGCTCTGAACAAAGAGTCTTGACCAGACATCTTCATGTTCAATATTCCGATTGTCAGCATAACTATAGAAAGCCACTAAATGTTCTTCAGCAGAAACTCCTTCTCCCTCCCCAGTGTATTTTGGAAGATATTTCAAGTAATATCCTTGGGGAAGTGGATGCAATGGTTGAGGGAGAACAAGTGGCGCATATCTCGCAGCCACTATATGTTGCATCCTTGTAAGGGAAGGTTGACCCATATTTTGTTGATGTAGTTGTTTGGGAAATAGGAATTACAATTGGTGAACTCTAATTCTGATTTAGGACAGCAAAAAATTGGGGGTCTTGAGTTGATTTCAGGCTTTGGAACTTAAAAGAGTGGGTTTTCAAAAATATTAACAAAGGATTTCTTGAATTCTCCTTCAGTAGAAGAATCAGAATCTAAAATTGTCTCTTGATGGGATGGAGTTAATTAAGCCTTATTTTTTTGAGCAAGGAAATCATATAAGTTAAAAGTAAGACCTTCCGGTACAATCTCTTCAAGTCTATGAAAGGAAGATGACCCAACAGCTGGATTTGAAGAAAAATGAAAATACTCTTGTGAGGGGTGATAAGAGACTAGTTTTCGGGATGAGTCTGAAGGAAATTTAAAACAGTCTTGAAGTCTTCTTCAGTCAAAGCATACCTATCAAGAAAAGGTGCAATAGCCAATACTTGTTCTAATTCCCCTTCAGTCAGCACAAACTCTTCTGATTTATTTTCAACACTTAGAAATTCAGTTTCTTCCTCTTTGACTAGAACCGTACTTATTTCATAATTACTAGGTGATGAGTAAGAAAAAATTTCAGTAGGGCCTAGGTTAACAACATCCACTTTATTTTCTAGAGTAGTAGCTTCAACTTGAGATTTTTCAGTAGAATTTTTTGAAACTAAAACATCTTTAGATTCTAAATTAGATGAAGGTACATTTTGCTTTGGAACATAATTTTTGTGTACCTTCTTCACTAACTGAGATGTGGCTTCAACTGATCTCTGTTTTCCTTTAGCATCTTTGATGATTTTCTTTGGGTCGGCAATTGAAGTCACAGCTGGAGATCTCTGATTCCTCCTTGTAGAAGGAGGTCTTGAAACCCCTCTTCCTCTTTGTGGATTCACCAACTGAACACATTTGCAGTCTTCTTCATGTCACCAATTCTTGTTCACCATCAAGAATTGATTATCAACAATTCATAGCATTAGACTCGGGAGAATACTTCATTACAAGGCCTTCGCCTCCCGGCAGACGCACCAAAATATGTTCCTGCTGGAATCAGCACTTGGACTGCAGCAAGCGCCTGACCAGACACATCCTAAACTAAAAATAAATTTAATGATTTTTTTTATGTGATTGGTAGGTGGTATAAACTCTAATTCACTGAAAATAGATTTCAGTCAAATCCACAGTTCTACTAATGAGGGAATTGTAACTTGATGTGGTAGAAGAGTGCAAGTTTATAGTTTATGAGGAGAGGAAACTATAAGATGAGAGTGGAAACAGTAGGTCTGTAAAACAGAAATCTGTTGCGTTTGGTAGAAATTTACAAAAGTAGCAGTTTGACAATATTCCACTAAGAGAAAGATATTTCTAGTCTAACAAGATTCTTGCTGAAATATCATGAAGAATAACTATCATGAGTGATGTTCTTCCACAATTATAACATTCATTTTACCAGGAATTCTCAATGTGTGAGGCTAAAAAAAACTGATAAAACATATAACATGCTTAAGAGACTGATAGGAACACATAATAGCATAATGGTTTGCAAACTGTAAATGAAATAAAGGAGATATGGAAACACAAGTAAAGTAGACAATACACACAACAAATTGGTAATAAGTCCTAAGGAGTATCATTCCATTTCATTCACAAAAAAGAATACAGATCATATGAGTCAAAATCCCAAAACCACCAACCAACCCTTTTTACATAGCAATTTATCACATATATACAAAAATAATAAACTGGGCGGATATGTGAAGATGGGTTACACTTTTGTGAGAATCGGGGGCGGAAATTTTTTTTCGGAAATAGTTCGGCCGAACTTTCTTAGAAATTTCGGCCGAACTCGTGATTCCGTTTAGATTGACGACACACTAACGGCGTGGGCAAACAGAATTTTTGCCAGAGATGGGAAAACCGACAACAAAAGTTCGGTCGAACTTTGAGTTCGGTCGAAATTTTACTTTTAAAATGGTTCAGCCGAACTAGTTTCTATAAATAAATCGCCTGCGAATTTGATTTGTTTACCGGTCTATTTGTTCACGTGTTTTTTTGTATGTGTTGTTTGTTCGCGAGTTTTCGTCTGTGTTGCTCCTCCTGTTCGCGTTGTTGGTCTACTGCAATACCAAGTATGGGCAATATAAATGGTGTATGTCATTGCAATTTGTAACATTCAATATGCCTTCATATTTATATGACATAGTTCTGTATGTCAAATTGTTTTAAATGGTTGCTTTTCTGGTTATAGTAAAAAATATGTCGATTCTTTGCTTTTCTAGTTATAGTCAAAGCATTGCTGGCACGGTTAATTTTTCATGATCTTTATCTTTTATTTTCGCTGTCAGTCTCTGTATTCCTCTGTTTCTTCTCCAGTGATGTTTTTTGAAGACTTTATCTATCTTTCGGGAGCACTATTGTTTTTTTGGGTATGGAGGTCCTGACCTTCTGAACGATGTATTAAAGCAGTAAGTTTTGTTTTAGTTTTGGATGACTGTTTAGAAACCGTCTTTTATTAGGCTATAGCATGTCCTTTTGGGTGGCACGGGTATATTTTGATTCTAGCATGTCGTATTATACGAAGTCAAGAATTTTTGTTTGAACAGTTTTGAATGTATCATCTCATAGTTTACAGGATTTGAACTAGCACATCTATATAAGCCAAAGTTTTTTTTCCTTTTTGAAAAAAGTCATGAGTCTTTGATCATTATAATAATTTGTATATTGTTGATTTATTTGAGAAAAGGGTTCGTTAACCTGCTCTGCAATGTTAACGAGTGCAACGCATGTCTAAACCTAACATAATCACCTTTCAATATTTACTTATTTTTGCTCTCAGACCTGTTACAATTAAATGAAACAGTAAGCATGTTAAAAGAATCTACAAAAACAAATAACCTAAAGATATAATGCCATGATCTAAGCTTGTTACATTTCCGTTTTTGTTCGCTTTGAACCTGTGACAATCATCTTCCTCGGTGTAGTAATTTTTTTCCAATAATAATAGAAAACTTGCAATACATAGAGTATTTAGACCTTATTACTCACAAACTGGACTTGAACGTCAAATATAAGATCATTATGATAATCATCTCAAATATAATATCTTTATGATAATCATCTCCCTTGGCAGAGTAATTATTTCAATAATTTCAGAAAACCTAATACAAGAAGTGTTAGTTTTTTTTTTTCAAATAGAAAAAATAGTATTTCTTATATATTAGAAAAGAAAGTACAATTACATAGATCTTTCACAGTTCAGCTGAACTTGTCTCTACAAAATATGAGAATCAAAACAAAAGTATTACAATATATGTCTTGTATATGCAACTGCTATCATTCACTAATTCTTTAGTTTGGTCAAAATCTTGAAAGAAAGAAAAAAAAAAAAAACCAAAATGGGACATAGTACATTTTAAAATATCAAATTAGATGTATAAACTAAAAAGTAAGAATAATGCCATAATTATTCATGGATTCATATTTGTATTTAGAATAATGAATAACCTTAAGTGATAATGAAACTTCTATTTTCTAAAGTATTTAGCATAACCTAATACAAAATGGTAGGTTATTACTTACAAACCTACTTTGAACTTCCAAAGTGTTAGGTTATTTCTTACAAAGTGGACTTGAACTCCCAAAGTGTTAGGTTATTGCTTACAAACTGGACTTGAACGCCCAAAATAAAACACATGTCTAAATGTATCTAAAAGTTATATGTATTTTTTTTAGGTTGGAGAAGTGTAGATGTTTATCAATACAAAATTTTGTTATTTAATAGTCAAGTTTTATAATTATTATAATGAAATAGTTTCTCACAAAAAAATTGATAAAATAAGTGAAATCTATATAATGAAGATTAATTTGTATTTAAGTTTTAGATCTTTTAATAACTAAATTTATATTTAAATGAATAAAACAATCAAATGTAAGAAATAGAAAACATAATGAAACACAATGTAAGAAATAGAGAACATAATGAAACACACACATACATATCTACAATCAACACAATTATTTTCCTAGGAAATCCTTATGGGAGACAAGCAACCCTTATAAGTAATGATGCTCTACTCATTTTTCCCTAGGAAATCCTTATGGGAGAAAAACAACACTAAAATGTAAACATGCTCTACTCTCTCTTTTTTGGTATGGAAAATATGTAAGTACAAAGAAAGAGGTAATCTCTCTAGAGTTAGCTAAGACTTTTTGCGTGTAAGGTTGCTATAAAAACTTAACTTCATACATTTTTCTCTCTAACTTCACACTCCTAGTTGTATTTTCAACTATGGAACAAAATACAATAACACAAAATGGAACTCTTATTCCTCCTAGTGGCCAATTATTTAACATAGCGTGATAGCCAACTAGGTGTAAGATTTGACTCCGTCAACCATTAACGAGGTTTGTGATTTTAGACCTTTTAGAGTCTTGTTAAAATTCCACATGTAGCTAGCTTCCTATGCATGAGTAATGGGGCTAAAATGACATTCTCTCGTACCATGGTGGTCAACATGATAGGTCAACTTACTAAAGGCATAAATTTTGAATTAACTTCATTTGATGTTTTTCTTGCACCATTGGATATGTCTTTAAGTGTAGAACAATGGTCAAGGTTTCAACACAAGGGATAATCATTTGACCCCAATAAATGTCATTTAATACCTCAAAATGTCTCCAAAAGGTTTTAGACCCCAATTCTCCACCCACCATTAAAATGACCCTACAAGTTGATTCATTCAGTTTTTTCACTCTATAAGCATCAAAATATATGACAAATAATATAATTATCCAATCTAGATCATTATTTAATAATTTGTTAAAATTATGAGTAAGAAATATACATCATGGAATTTAAATAGCGTTAATTCATTGAACACCCTTGTACATTCCTTGTTGATACTTTGAAAGTAATACATTTTGAAAAATAATTTGTTTATGGATTCTATTTTCCACATTCTCTCAACCATATCAAAAACCTTCTTATAATATTTGAAACCATCTATACAACTTTTCATTTATTTCAATAGGAATTAACATATTGAAATATTAATTGTATTTATGTCTTGTGTGCTAAGGAAGGGAGGTCGTGAACCTTATGGAAGAGATAGTATTTGTTAAGTTAGGAGGGATACTTTTTATGAGATAGAATTAATTTAAAATGCTTCTTAATATTACGTAACTTTCGAACCATAATTAAAAATTTATTTATTTTTTTACTTATCATTTAGTTGCTAAAAGTTGAAGAATTTATATTGGTAAATAATTAATTAGGTCTATTTAAATCATTTACCACTTTTGGGTTTTTTGTTTTCGTGGTTTTATTCATAATTTCACTTTTTTGCATTGTCAATTTCAATTTTTCACACCACATGTGCACAGTCAAAGGACCTAAGGTCTTTCCCATACCAAAGTATGTTCTTAAACATGTTTTCTTGGTGATATGGGTGATTTAGAAATGATTGGGAGAGCGAAATTCCTCATTTAATACACAATATGTTTGGTTCATGCCACTAAGCCAATAATTTTAAATTCAACTAACTTTTAATATAACCAACTAAATCCTGCAAAAAAAGAATAAAACACTTTATGTTAGGGTTGTGGATTTAGGCATTGAAACAACACACCATGATATTTCAAATTTAAAAATATTGAGTCCTAGGTAGCTTAGAATCCTATCAGGAGGTTTGTTTTCAAAATAAGGATGCACTCCCATTTGATTCTCATGATTAGGTTGTAATCATGAGGCTCTTGCTCAAGAGTGGACATTTTCAAAATCTTGTGACGTCTTGTCACAAACAAAACCATCAAACTAAAAAACACATCATGCAAGAAACATAGCTCGCTGACATATCATTTTTCTCCTTCAAAGAAAAAAAATTCACATCTTGTGAATATCTCCATGTACTCTTACATATTGGTGTACAAAACGATCAACCAAACACAAGTCGACAAAACATGCCTCTTCAAACAACTGACTCTCAAGTTAAATAATAACATGTACAAATTTCCATATTTGTTGCATCTAAGTGTGTCAACATAGCTCTACTTTCAACATCTTGCTTCATGCAACATGCACCATACTTTGAATTTGCAATGAAATTCATGAAACATCAAAATACAAGCAAGGCCTTAATTGGATAAGAAATCTAACCATCCCTTACCAAACCATTTCAATGGCGCTTCTTTCAGCTGCACTTCATCATCATGTGAATCATCCTGACCCTCATCGATTATGGAATCCTCTTTTCCATTCTTGTCAGTATCTCTTTCCACCTTCTTCAAATTTCGTGGATGACTTGTTGGATACAAAGTCCAACACTTGTCTACAAGGTGACCTTTCTTATGGCAATGAGTGAAAAACAATTGCATCTTATTTTCAACATCATTTTCCTTGTCCAATGGGCCTTTGAATTTTTGCCTCATTTATTTAGAAAGTTTCATGTGCATGGATATGTTCTTCCAACATCTATAAACATTATGATTATTCAAACCACAAAAGGAACATGCAAACTTTTCCAAATCTTATGTGAATATTTACCATGTTTATCATAATCAAAAGCAATTTGATTAAAGGCAGATTTATACCTTGAACATTCACCTTTGTCGCCTTCTTGAGGAGGTGAATTTGATGAGGTAGTGGCTCTCCTCGGAATACTAGCAATGAATTCAATGACTTTATAGCTTTCAACATCCTCTTCTTTTACATTCTGATTAGCTGCATGATTATTAACATCTTCTTGCAAAGTGGGTGTCAAACTTTTCCATTCATCATGAACACAAACTTCACAAGCTTGAGGTAATGAACACGAAATGAAATTCCTTCTTGGAACAACTTCATGTGCCTCCTTGGCTTTGGAGCATTCTCCATCATGTTTTCCATAACCAAGACCCAAATAATTAGGCCTTTCCTCAACAACATTTGGCTCAACTATGTCTTGTACATGTTTGCCTTTAACCCTTTACTTTCATAGCCCATTTTCATCAAAAATTTGGACCTTATTCCTCTAGTGTGTCTCTCAAAAGAATGTACACATTCACTTTGAGAGGAAATTGAAGACAAACTTGAATTGCATACCTCTTTTTCATTCACATACTTGGCTAAGGCTTCCTTTGCATCATAGAGTTGAATCTCCATGTCATGCATCCTTGCTTGGTTTTCATTTTCAATATGGAGTTGAGTCTCCATCTCATGCATATTTTCAAGAATTTCTTGCTTCTCCTCATTCTTGGAAATCAACTTCTCTTGAAGGATAATGTTCTCCCTATTATCTTCATACATCTCTTGCACCATATCATTCATGATGTAGAGCTTCTGCAACATCTCTTTATCAAAGATTTTTGTTAAGGAAGACTGATTAAAAGAGATACTCGATGAAGCTTCCATCACACTTGTAATGCATAAAAAGCTTCTTCGTCGTGATTTTAGAACTGAGCTCTCAATATTGACTTTCTCTTCACACACATAAACTTGCACACAACTAAACTCTCCTTGCATAAATACAAAAACCAATAGCTAATTCTTCTAGATAACCTTGACTAAAATGAGCTAAATTGTACTTTGGTACCAACTTGATTTGAATATGGACAAACTAGTTTTGTTGTGCTATCTCCCTCATCAGTTAAATAAAAATGTGTTTAGGATCGTCTAAAGTTAGCCAATTGGTAAGGGGTTTATGTGTCAAGATTTAAGTGTATTTTGTGAGAAATTTATGAGTTAATTAGCTTTTAAAAAATCATGTGTACAACAAATAAAATGCAAAATTTTTATTTTGGAAATTTTTTTCCCTCAATCCAGATTCCGATCATTGGACATGTAAGAGGAATAAAGAGGGAATTCACTTTTCAAATTCTAGACCTTGTCTAAACCAAAATAAACTAGAGGTTCAGTTTTCAAGTACATTCACTTATTTGGAAAAGTTCTAGCTACCAAAAGTCCATATGCCAATCTACCTCCCAAGAAATCCATTTATTACACCACTGGTTAGTTTTGTGTCTTCCTATATTGTTTATCAACCTCTTCGAGTGATTCTTGAAATGTGGATACTTAAATCCTTCCTAAAAATTTGAGCTCTAAAACGAGAAGACATACAAGTTCATTTTAAGTCATTCCTCTACCCAATTATAAAAACCAAGTGAATATTTCTACATATTGATTTATGTCCCATAAACTGTACAATATAGGTCAATTTTTTCCTTCAACTTATTTAAATATTGTTAGCGCACAATTGTTCAATGGTCTGATGAAATTTCATTGATAAAGGCATGATTATGCCAATCCATGTTGCATATTTCCATTAACAATGTTTACTTACATGTAAAACAATGTTGTCTCTGCTTTTATGTTATTTTGAGTTTGCTTTTAGTGCTGAAATTGGAATATATGATATTAATTTATGACTTCCAATTATAGCTGCTGAGATACTATTCTTTTTCTCTACCATATTGTTATTTCTAGTCCTCTGGGTGCTTTCTTCATATTTTTTTTTTTACTAATTGAAGGGATTCGTAATTCTGTATTTTACCATATTGCTTGCTAGTTCCATGTAGATTTAATTGACATATAATAGGTGGTTTCTGTTTTTGGGATGTCTGTAAAGTTTTTGGCACATCATATTGAATTTCTATAATGTGTAGCTCCCTAACATTCAGATAGAACCTTCATTGAAAAATGTGAGGGGGGTTTCAAATTCACATTGGATAACACCCTCCTCTGGGATAAAAAAGTTTAACAAAAACAATAATAGAGAAACAATTAGTGACGTCACCAAAAGATGTAGCCTCTTCAAGGTATCATATCCTCTCATCAAGGTCAAGAATCTATTCACCAAAAATGTCCTATGGAAATGATGGTTTAAGAAACAAAACCAGACAAAAACCTTCAATGAGAACAAAAAAATCTAAAACCTCTTCAAGGTCTTCAATCTGCTTGTAAATTTAAATTGTGTCTTGATCAAGTCCAACAACAAAGAAACATTCAGTGACAACACCAAAATATACAACTTCTTCAACGTCTTCTAAACCATCTTCAAATTCAATATTGTGTGTATCAAATTCCTCACCAAGGTCATCAATGGAGTCATCAAAACTACTATTTCAAACTTCAATGCCAAAAATAAGTCAAAAGAATTCAATTCCTCCTCCAAAACCTTCTTCTCTGAGCAAAGCTAGCATCATGTCATCGAGAAATTCAGTAATTCCACAAGGAAATTCTATCAAAGTTAAAACAAATCCTTTTCATCCATATTTAATGCCTACTTTTTCAGGTGGAACACATCCAAATTTAAGGACCACAATGCCATAAAATACAACTTTACCTGATATATGTAGACCTAGAACCCCCAACTTTGCATGACATGTACAACTGAAGATCATATGGTAAGCAGTGTGAGAAGAGAGTCATGGTCACTGAGTTGAGCAAGAGAAATATTTTGGTATGACAACCTTACTTGTGATAGGTCTAGCTAGCAGACTACCAAACTACATGGTAATGGCATTCAAAATTTGAAAATTCCCATTTCACTTGTAAATAATATGGTAGAGAAAGGTATAGATGAAAGGAGATATCTATCTATGGTAAAGAAATCAAATAGTTCTATCAATTCCACCTTGCAACTCTAAGAGACATTGAATTAAATTTTATCTCAAGACAGGGCTTTGGGAGGACACTCTCAAAGCCAACCTTCGTTATGGCTTTGAAACACATGGTAAGTATTGACTCGGCAACCTTATTTGCATAATTTTTTCTAGCATGGACCTTAATGTCATAGCCTTCTTTTGCCTAAAATGAATGAAAATTTCCTTGCAATTTGGCTCATGGAACATGATTGTGTTGCAATTGTGATAACATCTGCTGTATGCAGAAGCTTTAATAAAAAATGATCAAAAATGACATTTTTGCTCTGTTTTTTTCAAGATTTAAGGAAAATTACACCAAGTAGCTTCCAGCCTCATATGACCATCATGTCAAACTCATCTCAAGATATTTTCCAAGTAAGAGCCACCAAAAGCAAGCAATCTAGTATACATGACTCTCCAATTTCAATTAGCAGCAATGATAGTTCTAAGTACGGTGCAAACATTGCTCCAGATCCTCAATGGGGCATGTTTGATGACAATAATTTGGGGAGTGGGAGAGGGAGATGGTAGGAGAAAAAATTCAAGGAATCCACAGGAAAATATATAACTAATAAAGTTTTGAATAATATCAAACTAAAAGTCCACAAGATAGGAAATAATTTGTGCCATTTAGTTGCTACCCGGATAATAGATGACTTCTGGCATAATACTACACATTTTGTGCTTAACATCATGAATATTGTTAGTAATGGGTAGTTAGTGTGCATCAATTTCAGTGTTCAATCATCATGAGGATCATGACATCATGTCCTACCATAGCTTTTTTCCTATTCATTTCTATAGTTCTAATGCGATGGATGTTCTATGGAAGAATGTTTGAACATGATGAATCTTAGTTTCAATGTTGAACGTTTTTTTTTCTAATTCATTTTCAATATAAAATGCTTCCTCTAACTATCAATAAAATATATTACATGTTAGTAATGTCACACAAAATGGTTCCCAGCTGAGAAGTCTCAACGATTGAAAAAAGTCATGTGAAAATCCCTTGTATCTATAAAATGTTGCCCAACAACATAAAGCCTATCAAAATTGACACATGGACATAAATTTTAGAAGCAACATTTCTTTAAATCTGCTTGAAATAAGAGGAGGAAAAACCAAAATTCTTTCCATAAGGGCACAAAAGTAGTTTTCATAGATTTCCAAACAATTCACTAACTATCATGATGAAACCTGCAATTAAAGGGGTACCTTATTTGTCATTAGGAATGGACCACAACCATTATTATTTCCCTAAAAAATTGTGATAATTTAAATTCAAACATCATTAACATGATAAAAATATTTGGTTGGCTTCTTATTCTTTGAAATAATGAGGAAAATTGTTAACAACTTATCAATCTGGGGTAGTGGTGGAGGACTACATGGACTAGCTATGGTGATTCTCGCCTTTAGCAATAAAAAAAATTAGATTCATGACTTGGCCTTCTACTAGAATTTTGTGATTCCATAGAGAAAGCAACTCGGGAGTATGAGAACCAATAAATTGTTTCCTGCTCATAGTGCAAAGAGATCCCCTAAATATTCTTGCAATTGGCATAGATATTGCACATCCTACTCACTTTTGCATTTGAAAAAAAAATTGCATCTAAATATTGAAGTCTTGCATATGTAGTTTATTTGTTTTCTAAAATAAAAATTTGACCATCTTAGCCATTGTTAAAATCTAGAAACAAGAATTATTTCTTCTCTTACACACTTGAGAAATAGAATTCTAGCTCTAATAATCTACTAAGGGCTATGGAAGTTAATGGCCTAAGACACTTTGTAACCTAAGAGAGAAACCTGTTAGGAAATGGGTGAAGTTGGTATTACACACCCAATTGGATGACCTCGAGGAGAAAAAATTTCTCCCACTTTATTTGTTGGCATAACCTAGTAAGTGTTATTCACTAGCATGTATTTTGTAAAGGCCTTGACCTAGTTCCAATTCAACTGCATCCACCAGGTTGTAGAGGATTCCAAGCCTAATTTCATGAAAAGTAAGTTGGGGATGATCACATTGACCTGCTTGATGACATGTCTATGAAGATTAACTACCTTGAACTATTTTTCTGCGTATGGAAAGAGACACATTCCCATTTCTGAGCATGAAAATATTCTTTGATATTGTTAATGCCTCTAGTGTTTACTTCTACAAGTTCTATTAAGGCAGAGTATGTAAAGGGCCAGGTAGCCTCTGGATCTCATATTTTATGAAAGGTGACATATCTAGTAAATGCCCCTATAGTCAATCTCTGGAATGGATCTAAATAGAAGTTCTTCATTTTAATATCCATAAAACACAACAACTTTAAGGTAAATTGTGTACATGTGTCATTTCTCCCACAAACTAAAGGCTTCCTCTAATATCCATAAAACACAACAAATTTAAGGTAAACTATGTACATGTGTCATTTCTCCCACAAACTAAAGGCTTCCTCTAGTATCCATAAAACACAACCACTTTAAGGTAAATTGTGTACATGTGTTATTTCTCCCACAAACTAAAGGCTTCCTCCCATTAATTTTAGATGTGAACTCTACCATAAACTTTTTAAGTCAAACTTTAAGATAAAAAATGCACATGTCATTTACCTCATGATCTTGTGTCATTTTTCTCATGCATTTGCAATAAATTTCGATTTAATATATATATTTTTATTAAATTTGTTTTTTTTCAGGGATAAGAAAACCATTAAATATGGTTGAAAAATGGAAATTATGCATAGAAGTTTCTTGCTATCCCAATCCAGGGAAAGCAGTGATTACATATGTGCTTTCCAATATTGCGACTAGCAAAGTCGTCCAAAGGAAAATGAATATACCGGGAAGAACAACAAACAACGAGGCATATTATATTGGATTGATAGAAGGCTTGGGAACAATGATGAAGTATGGATCAAATGGAATTGTAGTTTTCACCAATTCTGAACTTGTGTGCAACCAGATGAATGGCGTGTGCTAAGTTAAAAAGGAGAGGCTAAAAGAACTACATGGAATAGCAAACAATATTGTTAGCCAATTTCAATTTTTTAGTATAAGGCATTGTATAAATGTGAATAAGATGTCTGCTGATCTATTGCGTGGGGCAATGCCAATTCATGATTCATCTATCAAAGATGAATTAGAATTATACAGAGCAATGCCAATGCAAGATTCATCTCTCAAAGATGAATTGGTTTTGAGATGCTCTTCTTCAAAAATTCAAGATTCATCTCTCAAAGATGAATTAGTGTTGAGACGCTCCCCTTCAAAATTTATTGATGGACATTGTAACATATCTTGGATATGTTTGTGTTGTGTACCTATAAATGCGTATTTTCTAATGACCATGTGTTTTTTCAATTATATACCAAGTGTGCTCCCACCACACCATGTAAAGTGCAACTTGGTGAACTTCACATTTGCAACAAGTGAACTTCACGTTTTTATAAAATTAAAATGCGGGGACTTCAAGAAATTTTTGTTTAAATAGAGTTTGTTTAAATGGAGTTTCACACTTCTTTTTTAATGACCATGTGTTTTTTTCAATTTTATACCAAGTGTGCTCCCACCATGTAAAGCGCAATTTGGTGAACTTATCATTTTTATAATTTCTTTTTTGCTTAAATTGAGTTTCACACATCAATTATTGCTTTGAAATTTGTGTACACTAAATTACAAATTGATTTTCTGAAATCTATTTTGTGTAAATGTCCACCAATAGATATATATATCATGGAGGATGAACGACGAAGATCAGCTGAATCCCATATGAAGGTTCAGGGATCGGGGGATGTTCACGGTATTTAAATATAATCTTAAATCTCCATACATGTGTGTACATACGGAATTGATTTTTTATTAACTTTGTGAGTTAAATTAGTTGTTAATAAGTTTCATTTTTTAATTTTTAGGAGGTAAGAGGAGAAGGTTTTATACTCCATCCATGGAGCGTGCCCATGGTTCAACCAGTCGTGGTATGGTTCACGCAATTTAATCAATGAATATGTATATGTATTTATATGTACATATGAATTTATTTTTCAATTGATTATAAATTCCTTTTTGTTTATGAAGCTTCTCTCTCGTCTCGAGAGGTTGGTGGTGGTTCAAATCCACTTAGAGGGCCATCAATGAGTGGTAGCAAGTTGCATGAAGGGGGTGATATTTATTCCCCCGAAGGCCAATCAACAGCTGCTGGTTCTCAGCAGGGTCATTTTGGGTCTGGTTGTCAGTAGGGTCATTCTGGGTCTGGTTCTCAACAGGGTCATGTTGGAGAAGATGCTAACCAACAACGTCAAGGTTGCCATCAATTTCAATATTTTTTTCATTAAATTTGTACAACTTTTTTTACATGTGTTTTTTCTAATATACGAAATTTTATATATATTGATGCAGAGGCCGAAAATGTTCCAACTAGTGGTCAAAATAGATGCAGGGCAGACCGCTACATTCAAGAAGAAGGTTGTCTACCCAGCACAACTTATCCGACCGACATTACTAATATACCATGGGAAACAAACATGGCCCAATGCACCTTACAAAGGTGTGAAAGACTTTATGCAAAATTGCAGAGAGATCTCGTGGCTTTGTCTCTACCTATTGAGAGTCGACAAAGCCTTGAAATAGTTACACATTCATTGGGTTAAATTGTAAATGTGTACAGAACTCTTGGGCCAATGACTGATACATTTGTAGAAGTGATGAGAAAGATAAAGGAAACAATAATGGGTCCAGATAAATGGGAGGATGTAAAACAAAAAGTTACAAAAGATGTGGCCAAGTCAATGTTTAATTTCAAGGAAGCGCTAAAAAGAAAAATGTTGAAGGTGCAATATTTCAAGCACCCAAACATAGCTTGCTATTTGTATGATAGACACCTTGCGACCTATGGAAGGCTCCCATGGAACGACGAGGTTCCTATTTATTTTGCACAAATGTTTTACGCAGAAATTTTTTGGGTATGAAACTCAACTACAATGACCTTCCGTAAGAATTTTTTGGCCCGGGGAAAGGTCGATTATATGACCGTAAGGGCGCTAAGAGAGATGTGGAGTTGCCTCGCCCTGAGCCACCATTGGTGAGTCGACCTTTTCGGGTCGAAACTCTACGATCAGAGATGGATGCGACTTCTCAAATAAGTCGAGAAGCAAGGGATGTTATGATCGACAATGTTTACATCGGATTGGGTGGAGTCGATGTTTGTTTAAATCGACAAAGAGCACGTGAAAATGCACGTGCCAATTTTGTGTATTGTACAGATGAGGATATTGACAACATGAATGTTGAAGATCTCCGAATATATGCAAAAAATTGTCGCAATGGTTTGCAAGACATAATTCTTCATGAGGAAGAGAGCACCAGAACGGTATGTGTTAATGACCTTAGGGTTTGAAATTATTTTAACATGTACATATACATGTGTACAATTTGTAATAAATACATGTGTATGTACATGTATACATTTATTTGTATGTACATTAATCTAACAAAAATGTATGATTATATGTTAAAACACCATTTGCATTTCTCATACATGATGCATGACGAAAATGTTAATATCATGTTCGGGACCTTTGGTTCAAACAATGCAGATGGGTTTGACCATCAAGATATGTTGGAAAATGTTAGTGCTTTTTAAGTGATTTTAAAATAAATAATTGTGCACACATGTACATGTATGTATATATAATTTGATAAAATGTTTTAACAGATACCGATTCCGTCCGATGTTTTTGGGATGGTGGTACCTTCTTCTTCCTTGGGAGATGTACCTTCTACTTCCTTGGGAGATGAGCCACAAGTATGGACAATTTTTCACAAGTTTAAAATTTATGTTTAAAATTTATATATATATATATATATTCTACCTCAAAAAGTTCCATTAAAAATTGATATATATATATATATATATATTGAGTTATTTAAAAAATTTTGAATTTAGGTTCCTATAGAAGATTTCTTTAATCCGCGGACTCTAGCAATGGAGATAGGAACATCCACAACATTTGAACAAGTTGTCTTTAGTTCCTTTTTTTAATATTATTGAAAATAAGTTTATATATGTACACGTGCATTTTCATTTGAAAGTTTTTAATATATATATATATATATATATATATATATATATATATATTTAACTTCACATGTATATTGTACAGTTTACCACTGCAGATGTTCCTATGGGGGCAGGACTTGTTCATCAAATGGAGAGGGAACCTCATGAGGTATTGAATGATTTTTTTGTTATATTTTGTTTTTTACATGAAGTTATAGATATATATATTCTCACTCATTTTTAAAACATCAAATTTTAATGTTCAAGTACATGTGCATTGTGTATGTAGGTTTCCCATGATGCTTCACATGATAGGGCGCGGATTGAGACCCTGATAGGAAAGACGCTAGATCTGTCTCTATTTGATGGACATGATTTGTAGATTTGATTTCAAGATTTAGATGGTCTTAAAATTTGTTAAACTTGATACAATTTGATACTTGTGAGATCTACAATTTTTGGACATATTTTATTACATTGTTAATATAATTTGTTTTGTTTCAAACAGTTAATTTTTGGATGGTTTTAGTACTTTTGGCATGTGAATGTGAAGTAATGTTGTCATTTGAACTAAATTTGGCATGTTATGTAATGACATGTGTTATAATTTGTTTTGTTTTTAAAATTTAAGTTTTGGATGCTTGGAGTACATTTGGCATGTGAAGTAATGTTGTGATTTATAATTTTTTGTCAAATTAAAAGTTAAAAGTTTTGGATGGTTTCAATCTACATTTGGAATGTGATATAATGTTAAATGTTTTTATTGGATAGTTGAATTATAATTGGCATGGCATGTGAAGTTTTTAAAACTCAAGTTTTGGATGGTTTCAATCTACATTTCACATGTGATATTTAATGTTTTAATGTTGCATGATATATAATCAAAAGGTTTTTAAAACTTAAGTTTTGGATGGTTTCAATCTACATTTGGCACATGTGGTATATAATGTTAAATGTTTCTATTGGATCTAGTTGAACTATAATTGGCATGGCATGTGAAGTAACATTGCACAATATATATAATCAAAAAAAAATTTAAACTCAAGTTTTGAATGGTTTCAATCTACATTTCGCATGTGATATTTAATGTTTTAATGTTGCACGATATATTATCAAAAAAAAAATTAAATTTTAAAGTTTTGGATGGTTTCAATTTACATTTGGCACATGTGGTATATAATGTTAAATGTTTCTATTGGATAGTTATTCACTATAATTGGCATGGCATGTCAAGTAATGTTGCACAAATCCCTTTGGGATGGTTGAAGTACATTTGGAATCTTAAGATTGCTTTTGATCTCTACATGTAGTCTTGTTTGAATGAAAAAATTTCCAATAGGAAGAACATAGCTTTTCAATGCAACTAACCATGTATCTATTGAGCTCTAATTGAAAAAAGAGTTTAAAGAAGTAGATATATGTACAAATTATCCCTTTAATTTTGATTGGAAATATAAGTCTAGTACATATATATGTTTGTTGAATTTGGGTCAATGTCGTTAATGCACTCAAATAGGTAGCCTTGTTGATTTATTTACATTGTGGAAACTTTTTACCATAAAACCCAACTAGTTTTTCATCAATGCACATAGAAAAACTACTTGGAACAATTAATTGCATTCTAGAACATATCTATCCAATACAAGTAACATTTTTCATCAATGCACATTGAACATACCCAACCATTGGACAAACAAATTTTGTACTAGATTTTCAATCAGGAATAGAGATGTGGGTCAAATCCCACCAAAAGTCGGATAAGTGCTCCGAGACTCTTGTCTGAAAGGAATCTTCGTACAAAACCATACTACGGATGATTTATTTACATTGTGGATACTTTTTACCAGAAAATCCAACTAGTTTTTCATCAATGCACATAGAAAAACTAGTTCCAGTTAATTGCATTCTAGAACATATATATTGAGTACGTAAATAATTTTTCATCAATGCACATAGTAAAACTACTTGAACAATTAATTTCATTCTAGAACACACACACACACACACACACACATATATATATATCAAATGCATGTAACATTTTTCATCAATGCACATGTATAGAAAAGCTACTTTCAGTTGATACTAGAGCACGTGCTTGTACCAAAACAATTTGTACATGTGAAAACACTTGCACAAATAACATAAGCAACTCAATTTTTAGTTGAGTACTGGAAGTTCTAAAACATATTTAATCCAAAGAGAATAAATTGTTGGACAATTCAATCAAAAAAATTCTAATGGAATTCCATCTTCAATAATCCGTTCATGATCGGATTTTGACATTTTCCATCTCTTAATTTTCGATTTTTTCTTTGATTGAACTTCTATCAACTCTATGCGTGCTGCACACACCAAGTGACTATATTGACAACTTATGGAATCATGTTCATAGTCTTCAAAGTAAACAAAGTCTCAACTTTGATGAGTTTGTCTGAAAAAATAACCTTTCAGTATAATAGACCCTCTGTCATATTGAAATCCGTGATCATTATAGTTTTGTAATAATTTCATTTTTCGTTCAGTGAAATGCATCAAATAATACTTCACATTTTCATCATTGTCAATAGGTGCAATTACAGCAAAAACATCTCCTGCACAATAAAACAAACTTAACAAAATTATACATATTTAAATTTATTACTAGATCTTTAAATCATTAGAAAGTAATTCAAATGTTACCTTCTCTAACAAGATCAGAAACTCGATCACCATCAGATGATATTGTAGTTTCCTCTGATTGCATTTCTTCAAACATTGCAACAGACATTTTCCCCTTTGTATTTAGCTTTGTATGTTTCCAATCGTTCACATACATTTTGTTTTCACAAATGTCATTGGATTTTGTGTTGTCTATGCAAACATCACAAAAACACGAATATTTTCTTTTATCCAATGCAAACACATTTCTAGATGACTTTGTTTGAATTGAATGCAATTTTCAAGTCCATTTTATTGTTTCAACGTCACTTCCAATTGATCTATCTACGTCTTCGATCCCAATATGCCAGAAAAACCTTTATATGGAAAATTAAAAGAAGAATTTGTAAATATGATATCAAAATACAATCAAATATAATCATTGCATGATAAATGTACAATGTTTAAAATTAGATTTCCAATATAAATTAAATTGAATGTACCTTCGCACTTCCCTTGATGGGTTACTCTCATGGCTTAGAGCAGCAATGCACCATTGAACAACTTCTTTAGCATTCACAAGTCGGCTTGCAGAGTGGTTCATTTGATATCTTCGAAGTGCTCGTTTTATGCATGCTCCTACACCGTCATGTTCTCCTTTTCGATGGCCAGTCTCAAAGAAATTCCAACAATGTTTAATGCAAGTTTTCTTATGAAGATAACACAACCAAAATAATGATCGTGCATATTTGAATTGACCTGCGCATCCGTCTGACCATATCCAATGTTCATTGAATGTTATTCCACGATTTTTCAAGGAATTATAATTTTTTCCAAAACAATGTTGTACAAAACATGTATCATGTGTACGATCGGCACTGATATAAAAGTGATATTCTTTAATGATATGTCGATTTTCACTCGTGCTTTCTATATGATCGACATTTTGTTTAGCATGTCTATATAGAATATGGACGAGCATGGAGACTTGGTCAGAATGATAGTATTCACTCTGAATTTCTTTTTGTGGAACAAATGTGTAATTTTCTGCAAAATCAATCGCTGACAAAATGGTCCCTGGTGGAACAACTTCACGATATTTTTTGAATTGCAAGTCTTGCCAACGAGATCTATAGGAATGCTTGGTGTATTTGTAAATTTCTGCCTCAAACTTTCTCAAAAATTCTATCAGAAAAATTTCGTCTTCTAGTAATTCAATTATTTTAACACTATTTGCACCTTGAATCGATGTATCGATATATTCATATCTCTTCCATTTCACTTTCATGTTGGACAATGATTGATCATTTATATCAATATGATATTTGTTTTGACATTTAGTCAAATTTCCACAATCATCGCATTTTTTACCACCAACACATTTCTTTTTGTAAAATAGTTCATCGCTTTCTCTTGCACATAGAATTTGAGACATGAAATCATGGATAGTGGAGGGAGGAGGTGAATCCTTCCATAATTTTCTACCAAAATCAAGGAATGTGTCATAATATAACTCAAATTCCACATGATAACGGCAACAACAAGTGTCGCGTACGGTGATAGGTTTTACATACCATGGTTTTTGTTGAACAAAAGCACTGAGTGAAACATGAATTTGACGATTCTCTTCTTTGAACTTGTTGAATAAATTTATCTGAGTGGTTTCCAAGAAATATTTTTCATGTTCTTTGTACTAATTTCATGCTATTCTTCTTCACATCACATGCCTTGCAGTTGGCGAAACACGCGAATTGTTCTTCCAATATTCATATATTATTTTTTTAACATTTTCTCCAAGTCTATCTTTGTATGGTTGCCTACAAATAGCTCTCCAAAAAGTGAGTTCATCATTTACATCTATTTGCAGCCAAAATTTCTGATGTTTGTGCAGATTTTTTCGCGAGGTTCCCAGTGCTCGTGCCATAGATGTTACCAAACGATTCTCTTTAGTACTTGATGAAACCATTGCCATTTGTATTCCTCTACGTACAATTGAAACATCTTTCTCTCTAGATATCTTAATTGACTTTATAGCACTACTCATATTTTTTATCACATCTTCCTTCATTTTTTTTTATCTTTGGTTGATTTTCGAATACCCAGTAGTGTCGTAGCTTCTTTTAATTTCCTTAATGATAGGAGACCTTTCAACATTTGAGCCTGAACTGTCACCCGCTCATTTAAGAAATACTTTTCAAAAATGCAGTTAACACGATATCGTATAACATGGTCAGGGTTTTTATCTCCATATGTGTGAGTGTCAACATTTTCTAACATCTCATTATCGATAGTGATTTCATCTGTACATATTCGAAAAAATAGTACATATTCAATAAATAACTAAATTAATAAATATATCTATAATTTCAATAATATGTGCATGTGTTTAATATATATATATACCTTGTGATTCAATTTCTTTATTTGGATTTCTTTCAATATTTTCACCATCTTCAATCATTGGTTCAATATCTCTTTCACTTTCTCTTTCAAAATTTTGTATCTCATCATCAATGTTTTGAGGAATATCTCTGTATGTTTACATTAAACAAAATGTTTTTCAAATTAGTTCATCAAATAAAAATTAAGCTTCAAATTTTACACTAGGAAAATTTTAAATATATCAATAGATCATAATATTTACATTTACATACCTACTTCAATTTATGCTTGAGGTTGATTTTCCTCTTCAATATTTGAGAGGGCTTCTAACTTCCTTTTGCAAGATTGTCTCGTCTCTTCTCTACGTTCCTCAAGGTCTCTTTTTCGATCATATTTTCTCGCAAAATTCCTTCGATTTCCCATGATAATAGGGTATGAAGTTCAAAAAATTTCCTTCAAAAAATTAGACAATAACTCAATTAGAAAAAACATCACAAAAGATTTAATTTAAAAAAAAAAAAAAATCATTTTAAATTTTTTTGCAAAAAATACATACTCCAATCCAAAACATTCACTTTAAAAAATTCGAGAAAAAAATGTCTTATAAAAATGAAACGAAGCTCAAAATATTTACTTCAACTCAAAACACGTACTCTAAAAAAATTTCACTTCAAAAAATGCCTCCAACTTAAAAAAAAAAAAAAACTTCACTTTAAAAAATATTTCCAGAAAATGTCTTTTCGAAATTAAGCCCAACTCCATACTTTCAAAAAAAATGAAGCACAAAAAACATCCAAAAAAATGTATCACATACCTCCAAGAAATGTCCTTTGAATGTACGTCCAAGAAATTTTTTTAAGCCCAAAACAATTTTTTGCAAAATCAGGCCGCCTCCAAGAAATGTCCTCCAAGAAAATTCTTTAAACCCAAAACAATTCTTTGCAAAATCAGTCCACTTCCAAGAAATGCCCTTAAATCCAAACCTTCAAGAAAATTTTTTAAACCCAAACCAAGACCTTTGTAAAATCAGATGAAACATTGTTATCTCTACAAAAGGAGTAAACCTGTTCCCAAAAGTTATTATGATCTCGTGCAAGAGATGAGGCTTATCCTAAAAATTTATACAAAGTGCTATGACATAATGAAAATAACATCATCAAGGCTAACAATTCAAAGTGGATTGTATGATGTGGCAATTTATGGAAAGACTCCTCTTCTGTTCTGGTGCAACCAACTCCATAAAAAGTGTAAATAAAAGTGAAAATGGTGTGTCGTTGTTCCTTGAATGTTTCCTGGTGCCTGGTAAAAATGTGTTGGTGCTGAGAGTAGTGATAGAAAACTATTTCAGAGAAACTCTACCTCTATTGTGATGTTCCTTTCCTTTTTTGGTGGAAAACCCTTTGTAATGGCAGAAAACCCAAAATATTTTGGATAGAATGGCGGAGGTTCATTTTATGAGAAATTACAAAGAAGCCCTTTGAAAATTTTTTAATTGATAGGGGAGACATGGAGCGGAATGAATGATAAGCAGGGGGGGGAGGGAGATAAAACCTTTTAGACATATATCGCAATCGGAAATTGGGATTAGAGTGTTTAAACTTAAGACACAAACAGGAAAAAATGTGATTTTGCGATGGGTTGATGACGTGGCAAAGAAGTGGCATTGATCGCAGATCGCGAATCGGAAGTTTTATTATGAAATGCAAGAGTTAAATGTTAAAACTGACGAAGTGTGATGTGTGATGAGACGGAAGGTGGGGCCCAAACAATACCGCAAATCGCACATCGCAAGTTTTGTTGTGATACAAAAGAGTTAAATGTTGAAAATGAAAAAGTGCGATGTGAGATTATGAGAGCGGAGGTGACGTGGCATAACAAACAGTGGGGTCACCCGTAAATCTCACATCGGAAGTTTTAAGGAATTACCTCTCCTTCGTTAACGTTATTTTTTATCATATGCGATATGCGTTGGAGCGTTGTGCCAACACATGGATACTCTCATCCCTGCATCGCAAGATATATCATTTAACTTTTGAAGTCTTAAAACATAAATATAATAATTTCCGATGTGTGAAATCACTCTGTTTGTGATTTAACCTCCATCATTGATCTATGCCTAGATCTAACGGTATTCATTGCTCGCTCTTCTCCAGAGCTCCCACTCTGATGGTCAATCTGTTTTCTTCAGGCAGCACTTTGCTTTTAAAGAACTCTAGTTGCAATACTATCCACGAAGCCTTGATTTGCCTACTTTGAAAACCGAAACTTCTTGCTGGAGGAGTGGCCTCTATTTACCTGTAGCCTCTTTATTGAGATAACCAAAATCTTAGTGAAATAGTTGTGCTTTTCACTATGTGGAATATAGGACTTTCATTTATGAGAAATAGCTTCCCTTTATTGCATTATTGTTTTGACAATGAAATCACAATAGAGGTAGCTATTATTTCAAACAAGGTGACTGTAACTTTATTATCAAAACGATGACTAGTCTTCAAGACTATCATAAGTTAAAATAGTGATTTATTTTATGACTCTAAATCACTAATGACGCCTATTCACTTAAAAGTACCTTGATTTTGGGACTCTTTTTCACCTTTGTTGGAAATGACTCAAACTTGGACATGGACTAGGACATTAGAAAAAAATTGAAAATAGTGACACAATGGCGATTACACCATTAACATTTTTAGGGCTAACACCTAGCATGAAACATCAAGTCTTCTATCAATCTTATCAAAATTTCATTGTCACAATGTATATGTGTTGGGATAAACGGTCCTTTAAATAAATCTGATAATAAATTCATGATCCAAACTTCTTCCCAACAGACTTCACTTGCAACAACATACTCAGTTTCAACACTAATAAAAGAAACTGTATCCTACTTTCTACTCATCCATGAGACCGTGGAAGATCCTAAGCTGAAGCATCCACTTTTTGTGCTTCTTCCATCTATCTCACTACCACCTCAATCATAATTTGTACATCCCATGAGTTGGATTTCATTACCATTATACTAAAGGTAGTTATGTATGCTTCCACGCAAATATCTTAGGATATTTTTGGCTAAAATCCAATGATCATGCTTTGGCTCCATATGAAATTGATTGAGGAAAGTTACTGCAAAACAAATGTCAGGTCTAGTATTTACCAAATACATCAAGGACCTAATTAGTTTTCTGTATCAAGTAAGATCCACCAAGCTATAATTTGAACTCCTCAAATTCTTCAGATTGGTAATCATAGGAGTCGTCATAGGATTGCTATCCATCATGCCAAATTTCTGTAGAATATTGATCACATATTTTCCTTGACCAAGATATATTTCACCTGGCTTATGTAAAACTTCTAGTCCCAAATAGTAATGCATAATCCCCCAGATCCTTCATATGAAACTCAACTACTAATTACTTCTTACATTATTGAATTCAATATTCTACACCTGTAACAAGTAGATCATCCACATATAATAGTACGATTACTAGTTCATCCTAGACCACCCTAATATAGAGGTTAGGATCTAGATAAATCTTGGAAAAACCAAGTCTCAATAGGTTTGCATCCATTCTTGCATACCAAGCTCTAGGTGCTTGCTTTAAGCTGTATAGATATTTCTTCATTTTGTAGACATGAGACCCCCTATGATTTATTTAAATTCCTTGAGGCTACTCAATGTAAACATCTTCATAAATAGCACTATTCAGAAAAATTGTCGTAACATCCATTTGATGGATGTCTTATCCCATAGAAGCATCCAAATAGATAATAGATATGATTGTAGTATATCTAGCTATAGGAGAAAATTTTTCTTCGTAATTAATACTTTCTTTCTGTGAGAAGCCCCTTTCTACAAACCTTGCCTTGTATTTATCAATGCTCCTATTAGCAACATGGTTTATTTTATATATACATTTTGAAGTGACTATATATTTGTCACTCGGTTTAGGAACAATTTCCCAAACAACATTATTCATAATTGATTGGTATTCTTCTTGCATTACATTCCTCTACTCTTGATGTTTAGCTACATCATCATAGGAGGAATTTTTGACTTCAATGAGCTTCATCATATATGTTTCATGTACAAAATAACTTTTAGGTCTTTTACTTTCTCTGATTATTCCTTTTGTTGTATTTCCTTATGCTTCTTGTAGAGTTTTCCTTAACCAAGCAGGTCTCTTAATAATTTCAGGAACAACAATTTTCTGAACAGGTTCACTAGGTCCTTCAACATCTTCTTGATTTGTTGTAGAATATTAACCATTGGTGTCCCTAGAGATATATTCAAAAATGGGTACATCTTCTTCATCGGAATCAATTGGAACATATTTTGATTTCTTGTAAGACACATTTTCATCAAAGACAACATCCTGACTTACTTCAATATGATGATCCTATTTAATGTAGATTTTATATGCTTTAGATGAAGCATTATACCCAACAAAGATGCCCATCGGACTAGTAGGATCCAACTTCTTCCTTTAATCCTTTGGTATTTGCTTATAAATAGGACATCCAAATATTGAAAGATGATCCACACTTGGATTCTTTCCTATAAATGATTCTTCTAGTGTCATTTTATTGAGAATCTTGTGCATACTTCATTTCTGCAAGTATACAAATGTTACAAATGCTTCTCCCCATAAGAATTGAGGGACATTTTGATCATGTTGCATGGCTTTGAAATATTCTTCAATATTTCTCTTCTTCCTTTCAACCACACCATTATGTTCAAGATTATAAGGAACAATGAACTCCCTCTTAATCCTTGCTTCCCTGAAAAGCACTAAAAATTCCTTGGAGGTATATTCTCCACCATTGTCAGACCTCGAAGTGTTGATCTTTCTTTTTGTCAAATTCTACAATTTGTTCTTGAATTTTTGAAACTTCTGAAATACCTTATCTTTGTTATTGAGGAGATATAACCATGTATTCCTTGAGAAATCATCAATGAAGGTCACTTAATATTGATGCCCATCAATATATTTCATTGCCATAGGACCACATAAATCTAAGTGTATGAGATCTAAAACTTCCTTAGATCTGGTTTCACTTTTTGAAAATGGCTTCTTTACATTATTTCCTAGAGAACAACCCTCACAGGTCCCTTCATTTTCTTTCTTCAATTCATGGATTCCATTTACCATTTGATTTAGAGATGGAAATTTTTTTTACTGAGATCAAATGAAGTAGATATAATCCCTTTCACTGGATAGCTCTTCTTGTATCCAAGTTTGATCAAATGAGAGGAGGTTCCTTTTGACAAATTTTAGATATGATTGCATTCACCTATCATATGTCTGGAAGCATCAATGTCAATAAACCATACATTTTCTTCCTTTAAAGTACCAAACATAGTGGAAAATAAGGTTCCATCCATCAATTCTTTTGCTAGCTTGGAGATGATATTTAAGACGTAACCCTTGATGGAGATAATGAGATTTTCATGAAAATTGAGACCCTTCTTCATAACCCTTGACCCAGTTCCAACTAAGATGTGATCTTCAATGTCCTTCTTGCACCTTTGCTCTGATTCCATGTTGGAAAATCAAGAGACTTGTAGATTATAAAAAAAAATTCCTTAACTTGATAATTACTTGTGATATTAGTTGGCCTTTTATTAATTATTATTTCTTGTTCATCTAGCAATTACCAAAACAATGAATATCACAACAAGACAAAGTACACAAGATATAGGCTCCAATCTAGGGAAAAACCCCCCCAAGTGGAAAACCTAGAAAGAATGCTTCTCTTATTATATAATCTTCTTACAATGAGACTTCCAAGACCCAAAGAGCAAAGTCAAGAATCCTCCCAAGCACCAATTCATCCCACTAGAAAGATCTTCTTCAAGGTAGCTTCAAACTTCGATCTTGCAGCTTCACATCTAGAATTCCGTCCATACAAATTCACTTCATAATTTTAGCCTTGAAATTTTGACCTCCTACAACTTCGTAGCTACAAAAAAACCCTATCAGCTTCACACGTGTAGAAAGAAAAGATGATCCCAAGAGACTTTTACTTCTTTCTTCATTTATTCGTCCTCCTTAGTCTTTCTCCTTCTTCACTTTTGAAAATCGAAATTGTGATGAGATGATGCCACAAATGAGATGATCTCCTTATATTTATAGCCTTCTTGAGGGGTTGAATAGCCCTCCCTTAGGCCTAATTCTCCTTGCTTAGGCTGAATTTGTCTTGGAGGAATAAATTTCTTTTCTTGAATCAAAATAAATATTTTATTTTGTTACAAGGAGTCCAAATGGGACTATAATACATGGTATAAATTCTTCGTTGTCCTTGAAAGACTTCGTTGAAGTCCTGAATTGTCTTCTTTTTTATACCCTTTTAACTTCATTTCCATCCTTTTTCATGATAGTTTTGCCACATTTTCAAGTTGAAAGGTTACTTTAGATATGCTCAGACATACTAAAGGGCATCATTCATTCATGGTTTATAGTATATTGTTTCTTTATGAAATCTAATCAAAACATCTCTATAGCTAACGAAATGCACTCATTCTGAAGCTACATCCATGGTTAGATAGGTTCCAACGTGTTTAAGGAGGAATAAATGATATAGGTAGATGTAAAATGTTAGACATATGGAAATCCACCTATTTTGTTGATATGAAAACACATAGGTTTCAAGAACTTTAATGGTCAAATCATAAGTCAATTATGGTTAGAACAATTGACCTTTATGCAGTGTTTAAAGGCTAATCATGGCATCATCAAGCAAGCAGGGAATGAATGAGAGAAGCTTGGGATTAGAATTTACGGTTCAATATGAGGTGTTCTCATGATTTTCTCTTTCAGTAGCAAGTCACGAGAAATACAATTCTTATTTTTATTTAATTAGTTAGTTTACAAATATAAAATTATTTATCGGCTTATAAGTCTTCAAATTGTTATTTGAAAGGAATTATAAATAAGCCTTGAAACAAGAAAATTAGGGCAATGATTTTGTAATTATTTGCTGCTACTGAAGTCTCCTTTTTATTTGTATTAATACAAGTACTATGTTCCTAAAATTTGAATGTCTTTAATTGATCTGATTTGAATCCATTTCACCTTACACTCAACGGGGGCCCCCCTAGGGAGCTATAAGATAATTTAGATACTTTTATTTCACTATTATTTTAGTTAGATTCAATTGGATTTAAATTTATTTAAATTTTATTAGTTTGTAACTACTTACCATTGATTTTGTCTCACAGGATCGAGTGCTCTTAAAACTAAAAAATTTCAAAAATATTTTTTGTCATTTTCATTAAGATTTTTCCACTTAGTCTTAGATTTAGATGATTGAATCAATTGATATATTCATTGTGCACATTATCAATCTATCATAAGTTAAAATTTCATTTCTCTTCATTCATGTAGCGAGTTCGATTTTGATTAGTTGGGTTTTGAATTAAGTTCTATTCTGTTGATAGAATAGAATTTTAATTTGTTGCAGTAGATCAATATTTCATTTCAGCAATTAGATTAACTCTCTTTATTTGATGCCATTAGAACAATAGTTTTTTATTCAATGAAATTAGAAATAATATTTTAAATTTGATTAAATTATATTATTTCTCTCAATTACCTACAATTAGATAGTCTTTAAATTTGATCTTGTTTTCAAAATGATACTCTTTCTTTTCAAGTTTGATAGAAAGAACATGTGCGTGAATTTAAAATGAGTTAATATTGATTTAGTTTCCTTTAGCTCCTTTTTCATCTCAAAATAAAAAATAGAACTCCTAGCATATACTATCCACATGCACTTCATAATTACACGAACCTTGGTTGACAATTAATGGAGTAATTTAACTACCAATTAAACTACCCAACATTTTGGCGTCGTTGCTAGGGAAGTGTATATAGGAATTTATTTTTCGTTTACATATCATATTAGATGCATTCATTCTTTAGATGCATATTTAAAATGATATTAAAGTTATTTAGGATGCATGTACATATAAAAATACTATAGTGGTAGATTTATAAGTACAGGTAGAGGGTGTAGTTCAATACCAACATCACCAACCACCCCTGCTAGACCATGTAGTGCCACGCCATCCATTAACACTTGAATTCCATCCATAGAAGGTATACATAGACTTCCTAAGGTCTGTAGCTCTAAAATAAAACGTAGGGACTCACCAACCTCATCCACAAAAGTTGTAATTTAAGAACCCAAATTCCCTACTAAAGGAGTTGTATTTCTCTCTTCAATAGGTGAACAAATCCTAGGATAGGAGTTAGAAGTACCTAGTGAGGAAGAGGAAAGAACATTTTCTAAGATAATGTTTTTATTTGTCATGCCCTCTTGTATTTGTGTCGAATGGTATTATTTTTCATCCCTGGTGTAGAGAAGGAAAAATGAAATATAGTTTGGTGGAAGGGATATAATTTGGATCTAAACACCGTACGAAACGCCCTCGGGAAAAATAAATATCGGATAAAATATTTCCTTCAGCTAAAAGTGTTGGGTTGAAGGGGTCAAGACCCAGGTTTGGAGTAGTTGTTCTACCAACAAAACCCTCTATTATCGGCCCCTTCGACAACGATATATTGTGCACACTGGAGTCTCATGCGAGGCAATATTGGGGGATGCTAGAACGAGGGTTCTATAGCCAAAGGGATATTAGGACATGGATAAACTGTTATGCTTATTCCTTATTCTATACTGAACTACGAGGATGTAATTATATACTTTTACAATTTATGTCATATTCATCGAGTACAACTGCTGCGCACTACGCCTTTATTAGTCTTATGCACTACTTAACCCAATAAAACACATATAAACAACATAAAAGACTTCTCTATGCAGAAACGATCATGCAATGCTTTGCAATACATAAAACAACTTTAGAGATAAATAATAGACAAATTGCACAAATAACATAGAGATACTTCAGAAATTTCTTTTCCTTTATTAATGACGTGTCTTTCAGTACAATCTTTCTTTGACCAACACAGACAGCTGCGAGTGGTCTATGCACAAAACTACAGACTAAGGACTCCACGCACACAGCAACGGGGCCTTCTCCTAAGACCCAAAATAGAAAACAAAGATAATTCACAGTTTGCGCTCATACAATGATTTATCTTCTTCTATATCTATATCTATGACTCAACATGACTTCACTTTGTATATTCTTTACATATTACAATACCATGGTCTACATACCATGGGCAGACTCAAAAATAGCAAAATAACCCTATCCCTTTTACAAAAAGAGGGTCTTTGACCTGCCCCAAAGCCCAAAAAACTCCTTAAAGCTTCTTAAAATTTCGTGTGAGGCTTTTAAACTCCAGGCGATTGACTTATTTCCATTGGATAGCGCACTCCATTTCCTCAAAATGTGGAGTCTTTAACTCAAAACTAGGCCAAGTTGGGCCCTGCCCAACAAGCCCCTGACACTCACATGTGACTCATCCCAAGTCACTTATTTGGTGTGCCCTAAGTCTTTTCTTGAATGTTAGTGTATGAATCCTTTAGTGGCTGAATCATCGCTAAAAACTACCTTTGCTCCAGGCGCACCTCTTCCAGTAGCAACTTTGTAGTCGGTCTTGTGATCCTTTGATGCACATCTTTCTGCTTCCGACGCATCTCCTTAAGCTTCTCATCAACTATTTGAGACAGTTGAATGGGTTCATCTTGCTATGGCTACGTTTGCACTGTGATTATCTATTCTTTTCTTTTCAACTCCTCGATATGACTCTGCAGATTATTTCCTTCTTATATGCAGGCAAGACGCTGAGCAAGTGCTATGGTCCTTGCTGTGACTTTGATCTCATCAAATTGTTTCTTCTTTTCCAGAATCTCTACTTTAATTCGCTGAAAATTTGTATCCTCCTGCACCAAGGTCCAAATTTCCATGGTGTCTTCGAATAGCTTGCCACAGTTCTTAATTATGGTAGAGAGACCTTCGAGTGCAACCTTCCTATATGTTTCCTGCTATTCATGCACCTCTAGCAGTGTTTATGGTTGTAGCCTAATCTGGAAATCATTAATCTACATCTGAAGCTCGAAATTGACCCTGTCCATTTCATTCTTGGATTCTCTAATTACAATGGTGAGCTGCACAATTTTTTCTGTTGGGGCTACCTCGACTGGGATCTTGAGGTCAGGCAGCTCGCTGCACGTCTTGGTGATAATCCCCTCCAGCTGTTGTTAGTGTTGAGTCACCTCGTCGCGGTCCTTGAGCTCCTTATTCATGTCATTAATTTTTTTTTTTTTCCTACTCGACTTCCTTTATGACTATAAAAGCCCTTTGCTAGCGCACCTTCAACTTATCCGTGACCCCCTAGTGAAAATCATGCAACATCTGGATGGGTAGCGCAGCAAGGTTAAAACTAAGGTCATGCCAATGCTTGGCGTGCTCATGATCTTCTATGTCCTCAAAATGCACCACCCCTCCAGGTACCTACAAAAAACATACCTCAGTAGTTACTGCTAACTCGTGCACTTGTTGTTGTTTTTAGACCATGCTCGCTTGAGTCACGCTCACCTGTGCCATGCTCACCTAGACCATGCTTGCTTGTACTTTCAATTCATTGATTCCTTGTTTTACTTCATTTAATATAGTTGTGTATTGATCTTCTAGCCTACTCCAGGCATCCTTGGTGACATCACGCACCTTGTCACCAATCTCATCGATGTCCCCTCCAGTAAGGACCATCGACTCCCTGCTTTGTGACTTATTTGATTTATGCTTTTTGTGTGCACCTCCCGCAACAGGTAGTTTTCACTGCTTTACAATAAATGAGGAGTATAGTGTCTCTGTATATTCAAAGGGATCTTTGTCACCCTGTTTGCCCTCAGTTTCTTTGCCAGTCTTTTTAGGTTCTCGCTCTGTCTCTTTGCCAGTATCATTCTCAGCTTCTTTCCTAGGTTCCTTCCCTGTGAATTTTCTTGTATTCTTTTCTGTGCCTTTCCTAGTGGGTTTTCCAACTGGCTCCTGTGGTGTCCTTCTTTGTTTTAGTGGCTTTCCCACTGTTTCCTTCTTGTTCTGTCTCCATGACTTCCGTGGGTGGACTCAACCAATCACTCGGACATTGGCTTACAACCTATGTAATATCATCCTCTATGACCAAATAGGGTATCTTGTACCATTTCTTGTCAAGGTCCTTTTGCATACTAACATAGACTCAATGAAAATCTGCCTTAAATATGCAATTGTTTGATAAGCTTCAAACAACACTGGCGAGAGCCTAGGTCGCTGACTCACCACAGTACGTAAATACATCTCCAACAATACCCAAAAAAACTTGTTTCCCTTCCCCTGGTCAGGGTCCTTAGTAAACCACAACAAGGCGTAACTCGCAGTTTCGCATATGTCTAAATCCACAATGGTGAATCGTGACTCCTTGGGTTATTTCCATACCATCAATGCTATCAAGAGAAATAACCATGCGTAGTGGAATTTCTTTCTATCATCCTGTGTATCTCAGCAATCATTTAGAAATTCCTTGCACAAATATCCAGCCTAGTTATACTGGACTCCATCACTGCACTATGTAGCCAAAGAAACTACTGGTGCAAACACCTCATTTTTGCGACACTTCCTCATGCTTTTCCTGGCCAAAATGTGTACAGCAAAGCACACAGATTTATCATTGATAGTGTTGATATCGTGTCCCTTAGCCTTATTTATGATGCCATATTTTTCCTTCATCACCTCTATAATCGCCTTATCCTGAATTTTCCCTACAAATTCGACTGCAGGGTTCATTCCTTGGCATGGTAGCATGATTATTCTTCTAATGAGCATATCATCAATAAGGATTTTCCCACCCAACCAGAGACACCCATCATGCACGCACAAAAATCGTGTTGATGTTGTTGCGCCCGAAATGTGGAACATATAACATATTCATCAACCCAACCTGTTGGATCCCTATAGCCCACCTCTGTGTCTCTAATATGGTAACATCAGTTTCCTCATAATACACTATGTGGAAATATCAGCTTGTCTCGAACTAGAGATACTTGCCCCTGTCATTGAAGTCCCCATCCTCCATTCGCAATTGTGGTACCCTCACCAACAAGTCTCCTTCAAATGGTACTTTTTCTGGAAAAAATGGTGTAAACACAAGGAAATTTTTGGTGTATGGGTCCTTCATCGCTTTTGCAGTCGACTTCCTTGGCAGGATATATGGAAACAACCTAGAAATGGGCTCAAATTTCTCCACCAGAATGTCTTCAAGGATATCTGCGACAAATTCCTCCTCATCACTTTCTTGGATCTCCATTGGCTGCTTCTTCTTATCAATTCGCTCCTCAATTATCTTCTACTTGGTAATATTCCTCCTGGGTGACTATGTGACAGTGGGCTTCTTTTGTTTCTTTGTCACTGCTTCTCCTGTAGCATACTGTTTCCTGGGCAACCTCGGCCCTGTCGCATGTGACAGTGATGTAGCAGTCATGATTATAGCTAACCTCACTTGATAAATTCCCCAACGATATCCTCAAAAATCTTCTTGGAAATGGAGTTCAAATCTCGGCTCATACTTAGGCGCAAAATCACAATTCTAAATCTCAGTGAAAAAAGTGTCAAATTGCAGAGCAAGATGCAATATTTGTAGCATATTTGAATTTCAGACCCCATGATTGTCTTCAGATTCATTTCATCAATGTAGATTTAGTGGAAGAGTTGCCCAGTTGTGCTCATTAAATGCATTTTCCCTGCTCCTTTTAACGAATTTTTTTTTTTTCAAATCAATTGTTTCACTTCAAGCGGTAATATTTCTTATGAACTTCGACGAACCCTCCTTTATAGTGAAATTATTCCTACCTTGTCATAGCTTCCTCCAACTGTGATATCTTCCTAAGTTTCACGCAGTAATCCATCTTCAATGAAGTCCTTCTCCGAAAGAGTAGTTTATAGTCTCGCCTCCCTTTCAACTACATGTGTCACTGAGACTATTTATCTTTCATATATTCAGCGCAAATTCTTCCCTATCTGATAATATATGTTCCCAACCAATGTGTTTGGAACTTTCCTGGGAACTTCGCGTACTTGCAATCATACATTAGCACCAGGTCTCCTTCCTTGAATATTTTTTTCTTGATATGCCTGTCATGCCAGGCTTTTTCCCTTTATTTTTGTACTTGCTGATGATATCCCCCAATGAATCTGAATTCCTCAAGAGCAAGAAATCATTCTAGCCTTTCTTCCATGATATCACTATCTTCCATTTTTGTTATTGTTGCAATTCTTAGACTAGGCACAATATATTCCACAGGCATAGCTACATCTTGTCCATAAACCAGCCTAAAAGGTGTTTGACCTGTCAACTTCTTGCAGTTTGTTATATATTCCCATAATACTATTGGACTTCTCAAATCCCAATAATTCTTGTTGACATTGCATACTTTGGTTAGAGAATTTTCCAAAATCTCGTTAAAAGCTTCAATTGTTCTATTTTCCTAAGGGTGATAAGGTGTGATATTTTGATGATGCACTTGGAATTCTTCAATCAATGCCTCAATGGTTCTATGCAAGAAATGTGACCCTCTGTAACTCATCAAAATATTTGGGCACCCAAATCTGGACAGAATGTATTCAAATATAAACTTTGCAGCAGTAGTTGCACTACAATCCTTCACTGGCTTAATTTCGGCCCATCTGGTCAAATAATTAATGGCAGTGATGATATACCTCGCACCAGTCTTCTTCCCTGGTGGATTAATTGGTCCAAAAAAGTCTATTGCCCACTTATAAAATTCCCACAAGGTCACCTGTGGATTCAAGGTCATTTCATCTCTCCTAGATGGTCTTCCTTTTCTTTGCCAATAATCGCAAGATCTATAATATTATTTTGCATCCTTGTGCAATGCAGGCCACCATAATCCAACTCTGAAAATCTTCTGTATAGTGTATTTTCCTGCATAATGTCCTCCTACAACTCCACCATGAGCTTCTTCTAAAATTCTTGGTCTTTCATGCTTAAAGACATATCTACAAAGTATTTCATCTGGCCCCATTTTATACAAATGTCCTGCAATCAAAGAAAAATCACTTGCCTTGACTACCAGCTCTTTTTTGTTGTTGTGTGATATACTCCGCAGGTGCCATCCCTATACTCAAGAACTAACTAATGTATGCAAAGTGATCATTTGCAACCCTTATTGCAAATAACTGTGCACCTGGTAGGTTCTCTTCAATGTTTGTGGGTTCTTCGCCAATCTCTATCCTTGACAAATGATCAAGTCTTGCATTCAATATTCCTGGCTTAACTATAACTTCAAAGTTATACTCTTGAAACAACAAAAACCACCTAAAAATATTCCCTCCCAGGATAGGCTTGTTCACCAAATACTTCAACGTGGACTGATCTATGAACATCTTGAAGTGCGCTCCTAATAAGTAATGCCTGAATTTCTACAGTGCATATACTATAGCCAATCCTTCGTGTTCTTTTGTAGAATAATTATTCTCAACCTTGGAAAATTTACTGCTTGAAAAAGATATGGGGTGATCAATATATCCATCACATAGATGTGCTAGTACCAAGCCCAATTCTATGCAAGATGCATCAACATGAACGTGAAATTCCTTGTTCCAGTCCGAAAAAACTAGAATAGGCGCAATTACCATCTTATCCTTTAGTATGTCAAGTATTCTTTGGAATTATTCATCCCAGAAATAAGAAACATCCTTCTTCAATAGCTTTTCCATTGGTGTGGTTATCTGCACATATGCCTTGATAAAATTTCTATAGTAGCCAATATGTCTAAGTGTTGTGTACAGATGCTTCACTGTCTTAGATGGTTCCAGGTTCATAATAGTAGCAATATTCGTGGGGTCTACCATCAATCCTTGTCTGCAAACCACATGCCCCAATAGTATATCAAAAGGTACACAACAGATGCATTTCTTAAAGTTCAATGATATTTGATACTTCCTGCAAGTATCCAACATGAGTCTTAAGTTCGCAACATGGTTCTTCAGCAGTCCAAAGCTTGTCCAGTCATCAAAATAAACTTCCAAAATTTTATGGCTATACTCCTTAAAAGCTATGATTACTACTCTAGAGAATATTGCAGGATCATTCTTCAATCCAAAAGGCATGACTTTTTACTGAAAATATCGCCATTTAATGGAAAAAGTTGACTTAGTCCTATCTTCTGGTGCAATTCTAATATGATGGTAACCTGAAAAACCCATTTGTAAAAGAGTAGGCCTCATTCCCTCCAACATTATCCAATACTTCATCTGTAAAAGGTGTATGGAATGGTTCATGCACACATGTATCATTCAGCTTCCTCAAATCAACACAAATTTTGATTTCACCCTTTTGCTTCTTCTCCTAAACAACCATAAGACTTACCCATTCAGATTCCTCCACAGGTTCAATTATGTCAGCTTTAAGCATCTTTTCCAATTTCTCCTTTACCTTTTCCTTGTACTTTGGGTTCAATCTATAGGGTCATTGTGTTACAAGCTTCACATCTACCTTCAAATTGATCCTCATAACTCTGAGGTCACCTACTATTCCCTTAAGTTCAAAAAATTTTGTGGGAAATAACTCTTGATATTCATGCAACAACAATGCAACCTCGCTAACTGTATCTGCATCCAAATAATCCCCAATCAATGTGAATTTTGGCTCTTCTTCTGACCCTATATTCACCTTATACGTCTTCACCGGTTGCACCATGTTAAGGATCTCATGTTCTGGTCCAACAACCTCACGTTGTCCGTTTAATTTTTGGATATTAATATTGCACAGATCTTCCTCATCCTCTTCCGCTGTCACATTATAGAATTTTACTGCATGTTCCAACTGCGTGGCTCAATCAGGCTCTATCCAGGTTATCATAGTTGTAGTCTTGAAAATCCTTACTTTGGTTGCTTGAAGATATTCTTATATGTACTAAAAGTCATACTCAAAACTAAAAGTCATTAAAAATCCTTCAACCAGATCTTCCCAATTCAATGTTCCATGTCGTGGCTTGGTTTCAAGATACCAATTCATAGGTACCAAATCTAATGTGTGAAAGAATGTATGTACCCATTCTGGTGCTGGATATTCGCCCCACATCGTAGTCTAGCAAAAAATATGCCCTCAAGGGTCATCCTTGCCATCATATTTTACTTCAAGTCTAGTATTTACTTGACCAAATATGATCTTCATCAAGCTACGATATTCTCTCCAACTTCCAATATTTCCCTTATGAGTAGCCCATCATCTAGCAAGTTTATATCTTAGCGCTACATCTAAAGCTTGAAACCTTTGTTCTTTGCGTACTTCTCTTTCAAATTCATCAAGAAAAAAATTGACATCTCCTATCCCATCATAGTAAGGCAAATTACATATCTTTGTAGTGATGCAGCAAAGTGATCTTTTAATTTTGTTACATCGCCTAGTATAAACTTCGTGCAACCTATTTTTCCAATTCTTCAGTTCTTCATAATAATTTAAAATACATGATTTGTCCTTCTCCCAACTTATCCTTCCATTTGCAGTGGGATTGATCTAATCTTGCTCTTTATCCATGAGCTTGTAGATATTATCAATATCTGCATCGAAGTATTCATCTTGAACAGGATCTGTATACTCCACTCCCTCTGATTTTTCTAGGGGAACAATGACCCTCGGAACACCTTGTTCAAACACCATATTTCTCTTCTTCATATTATTATTGCATCAGTATCAAAATCCCAATCCAATCCAAGCAGCGCTGGATATGGATTGTTGTCATCTACAATCTCAATTACTTCAAAATTTTTCATAGTGTGCACTCCTTTAATGTCTACTACTATACCGAGAAATATTCCCATAGCAATAATCTTCTGCTGATTAGCCATTCTTAATTGGATCGGTAGCCATTGCAACTGTGGTTTTTCCATGCACTCCCATGTCTGCTTAGGAAATACATTGGCATCAGATCCCAAATCTAGGATTACCTGATCCATGTCGTAGTCCCCGATATGCGTAGTTAAAATCATTTCTCTTCATGTCCTTTTCTTATGTCGATGCAATTTATTTACTGCGCGTGGCTCGTTGCGCCTCTCTTCCCTTCTTGTGCATGATTCTATCAGTGCCTGGAGACTTTCGACAGCCTTCTGGTCTCTCAATATCTTCATGCAGGTCTACAAAAATTATTTCAATATAGAAGAGTGATTCGGATAATCCACAGTGTTAACAGAAATTCGTCGATGTTTCGAATCCCAACGGGGATCCATCTTCAAGACATATTTTGAATGAATGTTGAGAGAGGTTTCAGACCGGTGATAAGTAGTGAAAGTAAAATATTTAAATTTTAAAATAGCCAACCACAGATATTTAATTTATTTATTTAATTCTCGACCACAATTTACAGAAAATGGAGAGTGTTAGGGTTTCGTTTCGTTTGGTTGCTGTTGAGTTTTCCGTCACAGGGTTCGGAGCCGACTTTGTGCCCCTCGATCACAAACCTAGCAGACAGATCCTGATCTATGGAAATGAATCCAAATGCGATACGGCGATTCCCATTCTGGAAAGGCCCGAGCATGCGGTTGCGCAGCTCCTCCCATCTGTGGAGAGCAATCCGTTTGCAAATGTGATGATCCCCATTCTGGAAAGGCCCGAGCATGCGGTTGCACAACTCCTGCCACCTCTGCCATCTTCATGCATTCGCACAGCCTCATCGAACTAGGTGCTCAGAACTCATGGCAGCCATCGACCTGGTCACTACCCAACCACGAATGAAAGAGAGATCAAAGCAATCGTAGTTGGAGGAGGAGGGAGAGTGAATGGGCATCACCTTGCTTTGTAGATGCTGCGATCTTTGACATAGGGACCAAATCTAAAGTTGCGAACCTCAACCACAGTTCTGGTGGACAGATCTCGCACATCCGTGAAGCACTCACCTACAAGAGCAGCATCAACATTTCTAAAGGGGTGTGCACAGGCGTCTGTGCAACATATAACATCGTTGTTGTTACGCAATAGACTGGCCTCATGGATCTGGACGCTCGAATAATAGGGGAGTCACTATCCCATATTTTACTAGTCGAGATCACAGTCGGGATGGAGAGGAAGCGGAGAAGATTGGCGATCTCCACGCTGATCGGATCGGGTTGGTTCTCTTTCCCGACATGATGCCAAAGGAAACAATGACCACTAGACCAAAGGTTACCATAGAGAAATATGCTGAGAGATACTGCACTCCCCAACCCTTCAAGGTACCCTTGATACAACGCGCACCCCCAGGTTTTAGGTGCCAAGGCGATTTCCCCCCCTTCCAGATTCAGATCTCCCTTCTCATTGGAAAAACCATGATTATTTGGGTTCACTCTTCAGATATGGTGCAGAGCCTTACACATGCCCTTGAACTCAAGTTTGGGATTCCTTCTGCCTTGCAATGATTTCTCTATGGAGGTAAACAACTAGAGAACTCTCTTTCGCTCTCATTTTATGATATTGAGAAAGATGATTCTTTAGCGTTAACCCTACGTCTACGAGGCGGGGCATCCGGGTAGCCATCCTCTGATCAAGATTTTGAGGATTATGTCCATGCACAACCCCCCAAGAAAGATGCCCAAACCTCTGAGGCTCCCAAGAATTTTTTAGTTTATAAAATGGAGGATATTCCAACAGTAGAAATATCTCATCCAGCACTTAAAAACTAGTTTCAAACATATGTAGAATTGGCCATAATTTTCCAATTTAATGGATTATGGCCTCGCTAAGTAGATCTCTACCAATGGATTCATTCCACTTGGACCAATAACAACAAGGTTTTCTGCTGCTCGAAGGGCTTCTTTATAGTTTTGTTTGATTTTAATGAAGACTATCAAAAGGCCTTAACAGGAGGATATGACCGTGATAGACCCTGGAGGACCCAACGTTCCTTCGAGTGCTTAGAAACGATCTCATGAAACCTCCTCCTCATATTCGGATAAGCAGACCTCTCCTTCAGTCAACAACAGTCTTCAAGTGGATGTATCCCATTCGCCCCCGACGGTTGGGTCAATGTTTCAAAAGAGAAAGGAGAGAAATATCATACTGAGTATTCAAACCACTCTGGGTAGACTCCTGAGTCTGTCTATTAAGGCTCCCTTTTTTATCTTGGTGTTCTCTTTGTTTCTCTCTTGGCTAATTAACGGGACCGAGGTTGAAAATCCATCACTTCCGGTTTCCTTATTATCTAGCCTCTCATAATTGTAAGTCCATCTTGTACCATATGCTTTTTTAATAGAATTAGTCTAATTTACAAAAAAAAAAAAATTTACCTAATTAATATTTTTTAAATTTTTATTTCTATTTCTATTAGTAAATCATAAATTATTAATAATGATTATAATGTTAATAATTATTAATAATAATTAATAGTAATAAATCTATTAATTAATATTAATAAATTTAACAATTATAATTATTAATAATGATTCCTATTATAAAAAAGTTAGTTAATTAATTAATATTCCTTAGTAATAATAATACTTATTAAATTTTAATTTATTAAATATTAATCATTAATTAATATTCTAAAAATAATCTAATTTTTAGTTAATTAGTTTAAATCAATTATTAATTTATTAAATTTTAATTTATCTAAACTTTTAGAGTTAAATATATATTTATAATAATTATTTATTAACTACTGTTTATTTATAAATTAATATTAATAAATAATCAAATCTTATTAATATATTATTTTAATAGCCAATAATAAATTTTTTTATTAGTTAAAATTACTAATAATTTTATTATTATTTATTTATAAATAATAACTAAATAAAATTATTGGTTAAGCGTTGGAATAAATATTAATTAATTAGTGTTTATTTTATTTTATTATCATGAGTAATTTTCTTTTCCTTTTAATTTAATAATTATTAAAAATATAATAATTAATTTATTGAAATTAATTCATATTATAGTTTGTTTTTAATGTGCATTTTTCCTTCTTATTATTTAAAATTAATAAATAAACCCTAATCTAAAAAGTTACGAGATGAAAAGGGTGAAGAAGTTTTACTTGAGATATTATACCTAAGAGGACAATCTAGAGGAGAAAATTTGCCTAATCAGAGGAAGCCAACTATCATTGATTTCACTCCCTCCATCCCTAATGAGATTATGAGGATGCTTAATAATCTCAAGAACTTCTCTGATTTTCCTTCTTCGGTATTGTTCTTCTCTCGTGATAATTTTGGCGTATTCCAAACACACATGATGCTTAGTTTTTGAGGAGTGTTCTACCAGGGTTGAGGTGCAGGATCTCCCATTCTTAATATCGGCTCTGTGGTCTTTCAATCTTCTCTACAAAGAACGCCCAATTTCCCCAATATAAATTTTTCCACATGAACAATAAATCTTATAAACTCCTTTAACTTGTTCATGATAGATATTATCCTTAACTAACCTCTTTTTTTTTCTTATTGTTCATGTGGCTGTAAATTATGCAACTATGTCCTTCTTCCCCAAAACCCTAGCGATCTTATCTATAACTCCTTCGATGTATGGAAGAAAAACCCTACCACACTTATCCTGAGGTTCTTGGTGCTTGAGTGAAATGACCGACTCCTCGGCTCTTTTTATGGCTTTCTTAATATCTCTTTCTTTATATCATACTTTAAATACCGAGTTTAAGTGATTTATTTTCTGGTTAAGGTGCTTGGAGTGAGATATCCTGAGGGCCCTAACAGCAAGAGTGTTCAGGAAAGCAAATTTTCCAGGCGGATGATGGTAGGAATCAACATGAAGATAGATGTCAGTGTGAGTCTTCTTTCTAAATACCTGATGCCCCAGAGTTCCATCCTCCTTTCTGGTAATCGAGACATCTAAAAATATAATGCTCTTGTTTTCTTCAACCTCCATGGTAAACTTAATTTCTGATGAAATAGAGTTAAGGTGATTAAAAAACATCTCAAGATTTTCCTTACCATGAGTCAAATTTATGTTGGTGTCGTCAAAAAATCTTTTCCACCAAGTTGGTTTTAAGGGAAAGGATTCAAGAGCTTTATTTTTGAAGTGATCCATATATAAGTTAGCTACAATGGGTAAGGGAGGTGATCCCATTGTGATACCAAATACTTGCTCATAGTATCCCCCTTCGAAGCTGAAGAAAGTGGACCGTGAACAAATCTCTGCAAGCTTTGTTGTTTCCAGATCAGTTACTTCTTTTATAACATGAACAACATCATCTAATGGAATTTTGGTAAATAATTACACTATATCAAAACTTACCAAAATGTCATCATCCTCTACCTTCTCATTCTTGATAAGATTTACGAAATGATTAGAGTATTTTATGAATGAGTTAGTGTTTTCAACCAGGGGTTTAAGAATCTTGGAAACATTTTTTTCTAACACATAGGTGGGTGATCCTATGGTTTTAACTATCAGTCTAAGAGGAGCACCTTATTTGTGAATTTTGGGTAATCCATAAACTCTAGGGATGACCTCACAGGAAGGGATCAACCTCCTTAATTTTAGTTTATCACCGAGACCAATTCCATGATTGCCTTTTTGACTTATTTTATAACCCTGGGCATGGGATGGGAGTTGAGTTTTTTATAGCTACTACATTTAAGATGCTCATTAAATTTTTTTATATAATATTCCTTATCTAAAACTGCAATATATCCTCCTTTATCCACTTTTATGACAACAATTCTTTCATTATCACGAAGGAATTTAAGAGAACTAAGCTCGTCCTTGCTTAGATTACTTCTAGGGGCTCTTGCTTTCCTCATTATAAGGGCACATTATTGCCTTAATGCCTCCTTTTCATCCATGGATAAACCCTAAATCCCATCTTCAATGCTGAAAATGATGCTTTCCTTCAGAATGTTCCTAGTAGAAACAACAAATCTGAGTCCCTTGCCGAGGATTTTAATTGTTTCTTGATTCAAATTCAAAGAGGACAAATTAACCACCTTATTATTTTTTGTTCCAATTAGGTTTTGGTTGTTCAAAACATGTTTATTAAAGCCTAATTCACTACCCTCGATGCCTCTTACACAACCTTGGTCACTTCTCATATGTTGAGATTCAACAAGAAAATTTCAGCACCCATGCCTAGTGCATTAAGCACCTACACTAGGGTGGGGCCCATAGGTGCTAAATTTGGTGCATGTCTATTTTAGTTATCCATTAATTAAGATGTAAAATAAAATGTAATCTAGTCTCAAAAGAACTTGTAATAGTTAACTGAGTGTGATAAACTTAGTTAGCTTATTAATTTCGAGTTAGAGGTAGTTGGTGAGCCATGCATAGTAATTCTAGTTATAACAAAGTTTGAAGTGCAATGGTGCATTAGTTAAAGCAGGTTGTAATCAGTTTAACTCATTTAAGTGAGTTAAACTCAGTTGTGCTAGTTGTAACTGTTATATACATTAGTGAGAGATCAAGTGAATTAACTATTAATTAATTCACAATCAGTGATCTCACATGCAACTGAGGATTTACTATTATTAGTTGCATGCATGTCAAATCCTGTGGAGACCTAGATGAGATCTAGGTGAAAGGGTAGTTGACTATCAGTTGTAGGATTATTGGGTTGCACCCATGCAAATAAACACCCATTGGACTGCCCATGATACTTTTGCAGTCAAAGAAGGCCAAAATTCCTATTCTTTAGGGATTGCATTCATCAAGGATTGCGCAAGAAAGGAAAGTTTTCTAGAGGCAGTAAATTGGCTAAGTATTGGTTAGTTTTATGTATGAAAATGTGAGACAATTAGTTGAGTACAGGAGGGCTCTTGTGAGAAGATTTGTATGTAATTGTCGAGATGAATTTTCCCACCATATTCTAGCTTGATGGAGGTAAATCCAATGCCTTTGCCCAGATATCTATTTTGGTCTCCAAGTTCAACTTTGTGAGAATATATTCCTTTTGATATAGTGTTGAAATTCCCACATTCACCTATCATATGCCTTGAAGCTCCATTATTGATTACCGAAGTGTTGTCATCTTCAATTAAATCTATAAGAGAAAATTATAAATTCCCATCCTTGAATCCTTTATATAATTTATAAAAAAATTTGATGATGTATCCTTAGTTGGATTTAAGGAGAATCCTTAGTGCCTTGTGTTGAATAAGGTTTCCATTGATGTCAATAAGATGGGTACCGAATTCCCTAGCACTACATGATGTCCTAACCTTGCTATAATTACCATGAAACCCTATTCCTTTCCCTAATGAAACCTTATATATATATATATATATATATATATATATATATATATATATATATATATATATATATACATTATACCCTTAAGATATCCTAAGAAATCCTAGATTTTTTCCTTTCCCTTGATGAAGAATCCTTAACCTTAATTCCTAGATTCATGATGATGATACCTTAACCGTAATCCTAATACGCTGAGTCTAAATCTTTATAAACCCAAAATACCCTAATTCTAATACACTAATAATATTTCCTAAATGCATGAGGAAACCTTAATCTAGAAAATCATACCAAAAAAACATAATGTCTGTGATATAATTTTAGGACTGTCAAAAAGAGAAAAAAAAAATTCTTGACAATTAAGACATCATCTTGAAGTGAGTCTTATACTAGATCATAAAGGACTTTCACCTCTTTCCAATGAGTATTCATTCATCTCTTATCTCCTTGTCATTATGGATATATTAATTTTTGAAAAAAATGTAATGTATGTTAAAATTGATAAAATATACTAGCTGACTTATGTAGGCTGACTAGGACTCGACAACTCCTCATAAGAAGTGACTGTTTATATCATCAAAATAACTATAAATATAAGGTGAAAATTTGGTCAAGTAATCATCCAAATCACTTCATATCAATAGTAGAAGACAAAGTACATAGATTAATGAGTTCATACCTCGTGAAATAGAAAGGAAGAAGATTTGTTTACTTGTAGCTTGTGGACCTGTAAACAAATTCTTGTTGCGGACCTCTTTTTTGGATTTGTGGACTATTCTTTTATTGTAGACATTGGACTTGTGACTATTTTGTGTGGACTTATGATTGGTACAAAATTTTGGTGCATTTGAAAGAGCAAACGAAGGCCACTACAAGAGCAAACCTCGGCCTTATTACATAAGTCAAGGAGCACCAAACCTTGACCTTATTGCAGAATAGAAGGAGCACCAAACCTCAACATTTATAAAAATTCAAACTTCAAATGTGTATAATTAATATTTCATACCTGTAAATGTTACTGGATTTGCATTCTTATAGATAAGTCTAAGTTTAGTTATGTGACTTGAAGAAGCCTGAGTAGATATCCTTCTTGCAGAGCTATAGAGCATCTTTATGACTAAAAATTTGAACTTATAGAACTAAATTGGCTTGCGGTGGCTCGTTGATCTAAGGTGGCTCATCATTGAAGACAATTTGAGACCCGTGGAAGATTTAAAAGTGATTTAAAGGGCACTGTTAAAATTAAATTTAAAGTGCACTCATTCTTTGAGGACTTGTGGTGGGTTTTTTATCTAAGGTGTCTCATAATTATAGAAAATTTTGAGACCTGTGGAAGCTCACATTACTTGAAGATTTGTAGTGGTTCATTGAAAGCATTATTTTCAGTCCTCAAAAAATATATATTTCATATCTATCCAACTAAATATATATTCACATCTCGATCATTCTTGCAGACATTTTTGAATTTGTTTGGTAATTTTATTTTTTATCATTAAATTTTTTGGATTGGTGTCCTACCTGAAACCTATATTTGTTTGAAGGATTTGTGTCCTCAAGGTTGGATCCTTAGAACCCAATTTTTGAAGATTTTATTCAGTCGAAGGATTGGAGTCCTCAAGGTTGGATCCTTGGAACATATTTGTACAAGTTGGATCTTGTTACTATTGTAAAAGAGGATTAGCATCCTAAATTTCTTATTAATAAAATTATTTTATTTTTAATTTCTAGTTCAATTTGTGAAAAAACTTAACTGAAATAAATAACAATTGTATGAAATATGGATTCAACCCCCCCCCCCAGTATTTCAACAATTAGTATCAGAGCCAAGGTCTTCATAATCAGCCTAGCATCTAGTAGAATGATTTTGAGTCACAATGGCCAGTAATGATGCAGGAAAGGTCCCTCAATTTGATGGAACAAATTTTACTTTATGGAAAGTTAGGATGGAATTATACTTGATTTCTCTCGAACCGAAAATATGGCAATCATTCATAGATGGATGTAAAAATCCATCTCCTCCTCCAACAGATAAAGATGGGAGGAAATCTTGTATAGCAAATTTCAAGGACTTAAATTCTATAACAAGTGGAATATTTGCTTCAGAATTCACAAAGGTTATGAACTTTGAATCAACTAAGGAAATATGGGACAAGCTCATTAGCATTTATGATGGAGATCCCAAATTCAATAAGGAAAATACCCAAAATTTTAGAAGATAATTTTAAATTCTAAAAGTGAATGAAGAAGAAGGCATTGTTAATTATTTTATCTGAGTAGTTGAAGTTGTCAACACACTCAAAGGTCTAGGTGAAGAAATTGAAGAGAATATAGTTATCTAGAAAATCTTGAGATCACTTCCAGATTCGTTTGATTCCAAATTCAGTGCCATAAAAGAGTTGAAAGACTTGGAAACCTTGTCAATGGATGAACTTCATGTATTTCTCATTCCATATGAAATGAGAAAAGGAATCTCAAATCCCAAAGAAGTTGCTTTCAAGGCCTCAAAAGAATCAAGAAAAGGGAAAAGTTGTAATTATAATAGTGATGATTCAGATGTTAAAACATAATTGTCACAATTTGTGAAGAATATAATAAAAGGATCCAAACTCAAAGGTAAGTAACCTCTCATTTTTTTAAATGTGGAAAAATAGGACATTGTGTTGCAAAATTTCCCTTTAAGGATGATAGTGATGATGAAGATGGATCTATAAGAAGAAAAATTAAGAAGAAGGGGCCAAACAAAAATAATTACTTCTCCAAACAAGAAATTGATGATTCTGATGAAGATGAACCTAAGAAAATAAAATTCAAGAAGAAAGGCTCAAACAAGAGGAACTTCTTCTCCAAGCAAGATAGTGATTATTCTGATGAAGAAGATGAATATGCTAGAAGTAATGAAGTATTGTTGATGACTTTCACAAATGATAATGAATCTGACAAAGAAGAATAAGGAAGTGTGGATGATTTTTTTATTAGTTCTATTGAAGAAAATGAGAAATTAAGAAAGAAGATCATCTCCCTCGAAACTGAAAAATAAGAAGTAAAAAGGATGGAAGAAATATTGAACAAGTTAAAATAGAAAGAAGAAATTTGTAAAAGAATAGAAGCTAAATCTGTTTCTCTAAACAGGAAACTAAACCAAGTCAATAAAAGATTGCAAAGCTCTCAAACTCTTGATGTCATCCTCGAAACTCAAAGACCACAACATGATAAATTATGGCTTGGCCACACAGCTGAATCATCAAACTCAAAAGAGAACACTAGCACTCATCATGAATAAATGCCAAAAATCCATGTTGATGCTATGTGGCAATTATCCAAGAATATAGAAGTGGTTCCTTCCAAATCAAATATATCCTCACAATAATCCACGAAATCAGAAGAATTATTTTCCAGAAAAAATATGCCATGTCAAGCCAAGACTACCCCAATGGTTATCAAAATTTTTTCTTGGTCATTGTTTCTTTTCTAAAAAATTTGGTCACCAAGCTAAGCATTGCAAGGCTTATGGAAGCAATAAGGATGATAATCATGAAGGTACAGGAAAATTTCACAAATAAATCTATTGATTCATGGAAACAAGACCAAATCAAGAGTAATAACTCATTTGATCCTTTGTCAAAATATAGTCTAGAATGCTCCAAATGTAATAATCTAGGTCATGAAGCACAAAATTGTCCTTTTTCCAAAATGAAAGATTTGGATAATATAGGAATCTACTACAGATAGATTTCATCTATCCTTGTGTGCACAAAATGAGGAAAACAAAAGGTTTGTAGATAGTGGATGTTCTAAGCACATGACTGGTGACCAAAAGAAGTTTATCTTGATGGAAAAAAAGGATGGAAATGTATATTTTAGAAGTGGATTTGTTAAGATTGTTGGTAAAGGTGTAGTAACTCTCGTCAATGGTAAGGACAAAGCACAAAATGCATTACTCGTTGAAGGACTCAAACACAATATTCTAAGAGTCAACCAAATTTGTGACTTAGGACATGAAATTATTTTTAGTGCTAAGGATTGTGAGATAAGAAAGTCTTCTTTGAGAAAAATTGTTGGAAAAGGATTAAGAACATAATATAATGTGTATGTCTCAGTGAAATTCAAAAATAAAAATTCTACATAATTCAATCAATTGAAATCTGGTTATGGAACAAGTGATTGGAACATATAAACTTTGACAATGTGGTAAATATCATCAAAACACAAGTAGTAAGAGACAATCCCATAATTTCAAAACCTAAAAAAGTTATTTGTGCACCATGTCAACATGGCAAGCAAACAAGAACCAACTTCAAGTTCAAGGAATGCTCAACATCAAAGCCTTTAGAGATTATCCATTTAGATCTACCTGAACCCACCAGAACTCCATCTATAAAATGGGAAAGGGACTTTGTATTATTTGTAGATGATTATACTAGAATAATGTGGGTATTTTTCATAAAATTTAAATATGAAGCACTAAAATTCTTTAAGAATTTCAAGGCTCTTGTCTAAAATGAAAGTGAATAAAAATCAAGTGCCTTAGAATAGATAGAGGTGGAGAATTCACTTCAAAAGAATTCTATGAATTCTATGAAGCACATGGAATCAAAAGGGAACTATCTGTTGCTATAACTCCACAACAAAATGTAGTTGAAATAAGGAACAAATCCGTACAAGAGATGGCAAGAAATATGTTACTTCAACTGATTTGTAGCCAAAATTTTGGATGGAAACTATTGGAGAAACAATATCTATTATGAATAGGGCTCAACTCCAAAAAAATAGCGACAAAAATCCATATGAACTATGGAAAGGAAGAATCACTTTAGTAAAACATTTCAGAATATTTGGAAGTATATGCTTTATGAAGATCAATGATGATTCATGAGGAAATTTAGATTCTAGATTTGATGAATGAATATTTCTTGGATATTCTACAAGAAGAAAAGCCTACAAATTCTACAAAAATTGGTTGCGAAAAGAAGTTGAAATCATTGATGTGAATATTGATGAGGCACTTCCTCAAAAAGAAATGGAAACCACTGAAGAAGATCTTACTCTTGGAGAACTTGAATATAATACTACAAAGGAAGAAAAGGAGCAAGAAAGTCAAAAGCAACCATCTCAAAATCCGTCAAGGGTAAATTTCATTCAAAAGCACCATCCAAAAGATCAAATTATTGGAGATGTAGATGATGGAATAAACACTTGAAGGAATATGGCTAATACACCAAAAGGGAATAATGTTTTCTTACTATCCATGATAGAACCATAAAATTTCACTTAATCTACTAAGGATCCTTATCAGATAAAAGCAATGGAAGAAGAGATGCATTAAATCTAAAAGAATGGAACTTTGGAATTAGTACCTCATCCAAAAGACAAGAATGTTATAGGAACTAAGTGGTTGTTCAAGAATAATATGTATGAATATGGACATATCATCATAAACAAGGCAAGGTTGGCAAGGTTGGTATGCAAAGGGTACTCACAAATTGAAGGAATTGACTTTGAAGAAACCTTTTCTCTTGTAGTATGATTGTAAGCTATAAGGATGTTCTTGGAATTTTCTTGTTCAAAAAGTTTCAAAGTTTATCAAATGGACGTAAAATCAACATTTTTAAATGGTGACCTAAAGGAAGAATTTTACATGGAACAACCAGAAGGGTTCGATATAGCAAAAGGAAAATATTTTGTTTGCAAATTAAATAAAGCCATGTATGGATTAAAACAAGATCCAAAATATTCTGATGCGATACTATATCATTATCTACAACAACAAGGCTTCAACAATGGTGTAGCTAGAAGCAATATTTACATGAAGATAGACAAAGACATATTTATAATCACACTTGTGTATGTTTATGATCTATTTTTTCCAACAACAATGATGATATGCGTCATGAATTTTCTCAAAATATGTCTAAGGAATTTGAGATGTCAATGATTGGTGAATTATCCTACTTCCTTGGACTTCAAGTAACTCAAACTAAAGTAGGTATGTTCATATCCCAAACAAAATATCTTAGATATATGCTCGAGCAGTTTAGGATGGAAAAATGTGATATTGTGAGCACACCTATGACTACATATTGCAAATTAAGTAAAGATGATGAATCCCCTTTGGTATATGCTACTCTTTACAAATGTATGATTGGATCCCTTCTATATCTAACATCTTCATGGAAAAATATTATGTAGGCAGTAGGAATGGTGGAAATATTTCAATCAACTCCTAAAGAATATAATTTGATGGTTGTAAGAAGAATCCTCATATATCTAAAACGTACTCTTGATTTTCGACTATGGTAATCCTTAAAGCAAAACACTTACCTTGACAACATACATTGATGTAGATTGGGCAGGAAGCATAGATGATTGAAAAATTACTAGTGGGAATGGATTCTTTATGGGATGTTGTATTGTATATTGGCTTAGCAAAAAACAATCATCTATATCTCTTTCCACAACTGAAGTTGAATACATAATTGTTGCATAATGTTGTACACAAATTATATGGATGAAGGAAGCTTTGAAACATTTCAACATAGAGAATAATCAACCTATCACTATCTACTGTGACAATACTAGTGCCACCAACCTTTTTAAGAATCCTATGATGCATTCAAATACCAAACATATCCCAATCAAGTGTCACTTCCTTTGAGAACAAGTTGCAGAACAAAATATTAGATTGGAATATGTCAATACCAAGGAAAACTTTGTAGATTTCTTCACAAAATCTCTGCCACGAGAAGCATTTGAATATATTCATCAAAATATGGGGGTAATATCTCTTGCATCCCATTAAAGCATATTATTCAAAAAGGGGAAGCAACATGACAGTGGGAGCAGCATGACAAGGGGAAAAAGGTAAGAAGCACAATGATAGGGGAGGATTATATGAAGTTGTCATTGATGTCAAAGGGGGAGAAAATGCTAAAAGAAGGATAGTATTTACATCAATGACAAAGGGGGATATTTTTGGATAAGGTTGTCATTAATGTCAATAAGATGGGTGGAAAATTCCCTAGCGCTACATGATGTCCCAACCTTGCTAAAATGACCATGAAACCCTAGTCCTTGCCCTAATGAAACCCTAGCTATATATATCTCTACCCCATATACATGATACCCTTAAGAAATCCTAATAAACCCTAGATTTTGTCCTTACTCTTGATGAAGAAGCCCTAACCTTGATGCCTATATTCATGACGATGATACCTTAACCCTAATCCTAATACCCTAAGGCTAAATCCTTATAAACCCAAAATACCCTAATTCTAATTAAATGCATGAGGAAACCTTGACATACAAAATCATACCAAGAAAACCTAAGGTCTATGATATAATTTTAGGATTTTCATAAAGAAAAAAAAAATCTTGACATTTGAGACACCATATTGAAGTGAGGCTTATACCATCTCATATAGGACTTTCACCTCTTTCCAATCAGTATTCATTCACCTCCTATCTCCTTGTCATCATGGAGATAATAATTTTTGAAAATATGGTATGTTAATATTGATCAAGTATGTTAGTTGACTTATGTAGGATCACTAGGATATGACGACTCCTCATAAGATATGATTGTTTAGATCATCAAAATAACTATAAATTTAAGGTGACAATTTGATCAAGTAATCAACAAACTCAATCCAGATCAATAGTAGAAGACAAAGTACAAAGATGAATGAGTTAACACCTTGTGAACTAGCAAGGAAGAAGCTTTTTTTACCTATAGCTTGAGGACCTATAAAAAAATTATTGTTCCAGGCCTCTTTTTCATATTTGTGGACTATTATTTTATTGCAGACATTGGATCAGTGACTATTTTGTGCGGAATTATGATTGGTACAAAATTTTGGTGCATTTGAAAGAGAAAATGAAGGCCAGTACGGGATCAAACCTCAACCTTTTTATATAAGTCAAGGAGCACCAAACCTCGGCCTTATTGCATAATACAAGTAGCACCAAACCTTGACGTTTATAAAATTACAAAATTCAGACCTATATAACTACTATTGCAGACCTATAAATATTATTGGAGTTTCAGACTTATAGAGAAGTCTATGTTTGGTTTTGTGACTTGAACAATCCTGAGCATATATTCTTCTTACAAACATATAGAGCATCTTTATGAATAAAAATTCAAAATTGTAGAACTAGATTGGCTTGTGGTGGCTCATTGACATGATTTGGCTCATCATTGAAGACATTTTTGAGACATGTGGAAACTTGCATTCTTTGAGGACTTGTGGTGGCTTGTTGATCTGAGGTGGCTCATCATTAAAGACAATTTTGAGACTTGTGGAAGCTCCCATTACTTGAATAATTGTGGTGGTTTGTTGAAAGCTGATGCAGGGGCATTAAACACTGGCCAGCAATGTAGGAGGGTTGTCCACATGTTGTGGCTAGGAGGGTTCGAGAACAGTTAACTTGTAACAGCTAGGTGTCAATACCTCAGCTGACTGTTTCATTTACAGTAGTTAGAATCGCAGAAGTCGAATGGTTAGTCCATCTGTCATAATTTTAGTTTTCGAATAATTGTAATTAGGCTGTTGATTTTCCATAACGGTCCTCACAGGGGAACCGGAAGGACACATATTGATGTATATAGATGTAATCCCTCAAATGTGAGAGGGGAGAGCAAGAGGAGAGAAGGGAGGAGTTCTGCGATAAAAACTCTGTGTATTGAGCAATTTCTTCCGGTTGAATAAAATTTCAAGTCCTGTTGATTTCCAAACTGCCTGTATTTATAATTGTGAAGAATTTCTTAACTAAGAGGTGATTGTGTAATGGTAACTCCGTTCTCCGCCCTTGAATTCCGTAATTGTTGGATAGACTGTTGAATTCGCCATAGTCGCAGGCGAAGCCTGTGGAGAGAACCCTGGTCGTGAACTCTGTTATAGTAATAGAACCCGCGTGACAAGGAAGCTCACGTTTGTTCGTAGGAAATCGGGATTCTTAACCGTGTTCAGAACTTTAGTTAACAAACGGAGGATAAACGAAGAAGAACGAAACCCCGACGCGGAACCTTGGTTAGTCACTGTAGCAAAACCACGAGCGGTTTCCGGACTTCATCGCACCGCTTTTGCAGTTAGGCAGTATTCCCCTGAACGTGGCGATTCCATAGATTGGTCGACATGTGGCTAGGCCACTGTTCCAATACCATCGCTTAAAGTACGTCATCGCGCGTTAAAAACCTGACGCGGGATGCCGAGCGAAATGCACACGGGCCGTTGATCTGGGGAAGGGAAATCGGACGGTGGTCGCACGCGGGATTTGCCCGAAGTTTAATGAAAGAGCCCGAACCATATCGACAACGATCCGACGGTGTAGATTCACTGCGAGAGGGACGAGCCGAGATTTGTCGCCATACTCCGGGAACCTCTGCAGTGACGTTAGGGGGCGTTCGAACGTAGAGGTGGGGCCAGTGCGGGAGGTACAAGACGAGATTTGTCGCCGTACCCCTCGAACCCCCGCAGTGACGTCAGGGGGCGTTCGATTGTAGAGGCGGGGCCCAGAGCCAATGGCTTATTATAAGTCATTTGTTAAAAATGATGGAGTATTAATATAAGGGTTCGGATATATATATCTATATAGGTATACAAGTCAGGGGCATAAATTGATAAATATAATTGTTAAGAAAATAAAGAGCCCCGTGGGGTGCCTTTCGGTTTTGTTGCGTCAAAAGCATTCTTTGTAGACCTCAAAATACATTTATTTCATATCTATACAACTAAAGATATAGTCACATCTTGGTCATTCTTGCAAACATTTTTTAATTTGTTTGGTAATTTTATTTTTATCAGTAAATTTTTTGGATTGGTGTCCTAGTTGAAACCTATATTTGTTTGAAGGAATGGTGTCCTCAAGTTTGGAGCCTTGGAACTCCTTTTTGAAGCTTGTATCTGGTTGAAGGATTAGAGTCCTCAAGATTGGATCCTTGGAACATTTTGTACAAGTTGGAGCTTGTTACTATTGTAAAAGAGGATTGGCGTCCTAAATTTCTTGTTAATAAAATCATTTAATTTTAAGCTTAACTGGCATAAATAACAATTGTAAGAAATTTTAATTCACCCCCCCTTCCCAGTATTTCAACACCTTGAGACCTTCCTTCATGTACTTGGACATTGAGAGAGAGAAAGAGCTACTACCAAGATGTCTTCAATCAAGAGTACTAACAAAATGTGATCTTCAAGCTTCTTTCCTTCACCTTAGCTTTGAAACCATGTTGAGAAATCTGTTGGAAATACTGAGAGGGGGGGTGAATCAGTATTTCTTTCAATTAGTATTATTATTAATCTTTCATAGAATTAGTTAATCTTCAATTATTATCAGTGTTTGTACAATGATAGCAGTAAACAAAAGGAACACAAATGCACACAGTTTTTAAGGTGGAAACCCCCTTCAGGACAAAAACCACCTAAATGCTTTTCTAATAATTCTTTAATATTCAACTCCAATTGAAAAGAAAGCTCCAACTTCCTAGAATCTAGAAAAGAATTCTTCTCCAACTCCCATCTTCTGTGCTAACACCAGTGCCATCAACATCTCCAAGAATCTTGTCATGCATTAAAAAACAAAACACATTCTGATCAAATATCATTTTGTTAGAGAACAAGTCGTTGAAAAGAATATCAAACTTGAATATGTTGGTACAAAAGAAAAAATCGTTGATATCTTCACTAAACCTTTAGCTCATGAAGCATTTGAATATATTCGCCAGAAGCTTGGGATTCTCCCAAGTTCTCATTAGATTTTCCTTATTCATAATATAAAGGGGGAGTGGAAGTGTGTACAGGGGTGTAGGATGGTTGTGTGTTAGGGGGGGTTACACTTTTCCATTGATGTCAAAGGGGGAGAGAATGTTATAGGAAGAGGTGTCATGATTGTAGGGGGAGTGCTTGGGTTGAAATCTATGACAACCATTGATCAACAATCTCCCCCTTTGGCATTGATGGCAGCACAAGTACTCCCCCTATGATCATGACACCTCTTCCTACAACATTCTCTCCCCATTTGACATCAATGGAAAAGGGTAACTCCCCCTGACACATAACCATCTTGCGGACTTGTACACACTTCCACTCCCCCTTTATATTATGAATAAGTAAAATCTAATGAGAACTTGGGAGAATCCCAAGCTTCTGGTGAAGATATTCAAATGCTTCACGAGGTAAAGTTTTAGTGAAGATATCAATGATTTTTTCTTTTGTACCAACATATTCAAGTTTGATATTCTTTTCAGCGACTTATTCTCCAACAAAATGATATTTGATCGGAATGTGTTTTGTTTTTGAATGCATGACAGGATTCTTGGAGATGTTGATAGCACTGGTGTTATCACAGAAGATGGGAATAGGCTCACTCCATTGTACTTGAATATCTTGCAAATTTTGTTTCATCCAAAGGACTTGAGTACAACAAGTTTCCGCTACAATGTATTCTGCTTCCACTGTAGATAACAAGATTGAGGTTTTCTTTTTTCTTAACCATGATACGAGACAACCACTCAGATAGAATGTTGCTCCACTAGTACTCTTACGATCATCAACACTTCATGCCCAATCTGCATCTGTAAAGGCTTGAATAATGAGATTGTTACCCTTGGGATACCACAAGCCATATTATATTGTGTCCTTTAGATATCGAAGAATTCTTTTGACGTCAATAATATGTGATCCTTTTGGTGTTGCTTGGAATCTTGCTACTTGTCCAACTGCTTGCATAACATCTGGCCGGGAGGATGTTACACATAGAATACTACTAATCATAGATGTGTACAACCTCTGATCCACATCCTTAGATGAGTCGTCTATGCTCAATTTGCAACCTGTTCCCATTGGAGTAAGGACAAGTTTGCAAACTTCCATTTTGAATTTCTTGAGAATTTCTCGTACTGCTTCCTTTTTTCTTATCCTGACAATATTTTCAAAGCTTATGTGACCCATTCGTTAGTGTCATAACCAGCTTTCATCTTCTTTAGCTAGTAGACATGATTTACTTGCTTCATCCAGAACATGTATGTCGCTTGGAGCTTGACTTGTTGTAGCCACAATTTTACCATACCTACCTTTCCTGATTTCACATTTTGTTGAGTTGAATAGCATTGTGTGTCCTTGATCACACATTTTTCCAACAATGAGCAGATTTTGATTCATGTTTTCAACGAATAGAACATTCTTGATAGAACATATTTTCTTTCAAGAGTGATGGTACCTGATCCTATAACATTTGAAGATCCATCATTTCCAAAGGATATGGTTCCATCCTTATTCTCTTTCAGAGATACAAATTTCTTTCTATCTCCAGCCATATGCGTTGAGCAACCGCTATCAACATACCACACATCTTTATTGTTTTGAGCCTTGAGAGCGAGAGCACAATCATTAGTCTTCTTCTTCTTCCATGTTCATTCCTTCTGTGGCTTCGAAGATTATTCTAGAGGATTTTCAAGTCTGCGATCTTTGGCTATGTGTCCAAAGTTTTGAAATTTGTAACATTCCATATTATTTCTTAAATGTTCAAATCTATTGATGTTTCATTGAGCCCTGGGAGGTTCGTATTTGAAAGATCTCCTGGAATTGTATTGGTTCCTAGGGTACGTGCGACATTCTACAGCTTTATGACCAAATTTTCCACATGAATAACAATAGCCATGAAAAATATGTTGGCACCTGGATGGAAATCTTCATCGAGGAATTGTCTTCCAAGGTTGTTCTTGTGAATATTGTCCAATGAAGTCGACATGCATATCAAATCTCATAGGTTCATTGTATTTTGTTGTAGAAGTTCTTTCTTCTTCTTCTTCGTAACCAAGGCCAGTTATGTCGTTGTAATATCATTGATTGTTGATGAGTTCTTCCAATGCCCTTGAGCTATTGGCATAGTTTTGGATAGTTTTTCCCTTCTTCACTTCCTTATGCAGCGAAACTACTTTGGCTTCTAATGCTTCCATTTCTTGGTTGATTTCTTCCAAATTATTTTGAAGTGACTCTTCAATACATTTGTGTTCTTCAACTTCAATTTTGAGACCTTGAACTTGTTCTTCAAGACAATTGGAACAGACCTTCTCAGCCTTGAGCTCTTTTATAAGCTCGATTGTCTCCTTAGAAAATTATTCTATGGTAAACCCTTCTTCTTTGTTGTTTGATACCTCTTGTTTATTGTGCTCAGCCATAAACAATACTCTCTCATTGGCTTCTTCTTCAATGTCATTGTCTTCATCAGATGATGAGTTATCTTCTTTAGAGAGAAATTTCCTTTTGAATCCTTTCTTTTTACCTTGCTTGTTGAATTTCTTAGATCATTTCTTTCCTTTTGAGTTTCCATCACTTCTGTTCGGACATTTTACTGCTAAATTCCCAACCTCACCATAGCCAAAAAATATCAATGGAAGTTTACCTTTGAATTTTCCCTTGCCAATTTTTAGCTTTCTCGTAAAGTAAACACATTTCTCATCTGAACGACCTTATTCATCATCTTCCTTTCCTTCACACTTGTAGGTGCATGTCTTTTCCTTTGAAGATTGTTTGTCCTTATTGGTTTTCTTAGATGCAACGAACGTAGTTTCTAGATGAAAAGTACCCTCTTCTTCATCAAGTCTCATTTCATATGATATGAGAACTCCATGTAATTCCTCTTTGCTGAGTTTGTCCATATTTGCACTATATTCTAAGACCGATACCTTTGGGTTGAATCTCCCTGGTAACGTTCTAAGAATATTTCGTATAATAGTCTTCTCGTCAACAGGCTCTCCCAATCCTTCCAGAGTGTTGGTTATTTCATCAACGTGTTGGAAGTATGCAACAATGTTGCCATCTTCTTTCATTATGAGTTTCTCAAATTTTTCTCTGTATATTTGAAGCTTTGCTTCTTTGAAATTTGAGTCACCTGCATATATATTCTCAAGCTTGTCCCATAAATTTTTGGTGGTTTTACAACCCAACACCTTATGATAAGCAGATTCAATAGGTCCATTGATAATAATATTCTTTGTTTTTGCATCGTTTGCCAAATTCTTCTTACCTTGTTCATCTACGGTTGGTTTAAATCCATTTTGAATAGTGTCCCATACTTCGTAACTTTGCACTAAGAGATATACCTCCATTCTTCCTTTCTAGAGTGCATAATTATTTTCATTGAACATAGGTACACCATTCTTGGTATGCTCCATGACCTCCTTCCAGCTGTTAAACTGTTATTGAAGGAACCAAGCTCTGACACCAATTGTTGGAAATACTAAGAGGGGGGGAGAATCAATATTTATTTCAATTAGTATTATTATTAATCTTTCATAGCATTATTTAATCTTCAATTATTATCAGTGTTTCTACAATGATAGCAATAAATAAAAGGAACACAAATTCACACAGTTTTTAAGGTGGAAACCCCCTCCGGGGAAAAAACCACCTGAATGATTTTCTAATAATATTTAATATTCAACTCCAATTGAAAATAAAGCTCCAACTTCCTAGAATATAGAAAAGCATTCTTCTCCATATCCCACTGGATGGACGCTCCAATGCCCGATATTCTTCAGAAGTCAACTGAACGGATGCCCCAATACCCAATGAGCTACAACTCACCCTAGTATTACACTACCACCCTGAATTTTTCATAGGCTTGAACCTGTTGGTGACTTCATGCACTAGCCTGGCACCACCCTACCACACTATAGAAGAATAAAAAAAGAATGGACTCATGTACCAAGGGAAATGGTCCACTTTACAATGATATAGAATGATGTAGAAGAAGAAGACACACTAGACCATAAACCCAACTATGACACAAATACCTAATGATGATCCTAGACCTCCCGACATTGCCTCTTCAATTCTTGGTAAATAGACACTTGTACAAATTTTACAATGATGCTTTTACAATGACTCAGTACAATGATACCTTTACAATTACTGTATGTAGTGTTTCCCACGCGAAGACTTCATGTGGTGAACTTCATGCTTCTATTCTGCACCTTGATTGATGCTCTTGTCATGCTACCCTTTCTCTCTCTTCAAAACATTAGATCATGCATTAATTCTTATCTTGATGAATATATAATACCTGCATAAATTCATCAAGGAAATACTTATGACATGATAATAGCAAAACTTACCTCATCCTGCAGAGCATATATCAGTGCTAAACAAAAAAAAAACAAATTAGAATACAAAGAACCTAATGCAATTAAGAGATGAACATGAATACATAGAATATAATTACCTGTAGCTTACCTCTGCTGCACCTTGCTTTGATTTTTTTCCCTATAAATTCAAGTCCTTTGCAGCCCTTGATAGCACATGATCTAGATTTTTCTTTCCTTCTAGGAGTTCAATATTGAATCTAGTGTATCTCTGTTATTTCAGATCCTCATTATGTGATTTTCAGTCCAGTAGTAGTCCTATGAGTCTTCTTTCCAATGCCACAATGAGTCTTCTTTCCAATGCCACAAGTCTTACCCAAATTGTATTCTTCAAGACAAAGTTATTCTCAATCTCTCACAATGACCTAATTATGGACTGGTTCAGTAGAGCGAACTTGTACGACGTGCCACATGTCATTGTTTCCACATTCGGCTCTGAAATTAATATAAAAAAAAAACTAAAGTTCGTGAACTATCCACCATATCTTACATAATTCCAATATGATACTCAGAGAGAGAGTTATGACGATTTTCCCAAGGTCACCTCTTTGAGATGAAGTTTAGGAGCCTGCAATAACCCTAGCTTCCACATATCATATCTCTGAAAATATTGCGAACCATGATCTAAATTTTTTACACGAGCTTCCTTAGGATTTTGGCTTCTTCTCTTAAAATTTTCAGCTTCTTAACGTTCGTAGAAATTTTTTTATAGTGAAACTTCCACAATGACCCGTTTCAAGTAGCGAAATCCCTACATGAGGAGGATATGAGGATCACAATTTATTTAAATGCTTAGGTTGAGAGGGTCTTCAACAAGTGAATGTGGGAGGGATTTTAGGAGCTTAAAATTTATTAATTATTGGCTATTCAATTACCAAAACCAATGATTATTGTCACGCCACAACACCATGGGGTTTCAGCCCACTAACTGGGGTTACTAACTTCAAACATGAATATCTCTCAAACCGTGAAGAATTACGTGGTGTTCCATAGATCAACAGAAACATCTCGACAAGTAGAACCATAAAAAATATCCTTGACTCAGAATATAGTAATTTGGTAGGTCAAAATTCCCATGCAAGACCGGGGTAACCCTTGGTGCTGCTTGGATTGACATCAATGACAACCACTGATCAACAAAATCAATCGTAGTAGAGATTAATAATTGATTCTTCTTCTTGATAATTACTTGTGAATGTTATTTCCTTCTTTTTACTTGTTATTTCTTCTTCATAAAAAATTATACAAATTTACAAAACATAAAGATCACAAATAGACAAGGGACACAAAAATTTAGGCTACTAGCCAAAGCAAAACCCAACTATCCTTCTCTTATAGAGTCAAATCAAAATGAGATATCCAAGATCAAGACCAATACTAAGTCTGCCACAAATATTTCAAGTAAAACCCTCCAATAATCAAATTCTACATCGTTCAACCTCTTCCAAATATGTTCAAAAAATATTTATTCGACCCTACAATAGAGGTTGAATTTTGGCACTGCAATATCTCAAAAAATGCCTCGGGAATTTTGCATGTGTGAGCTGAATTAGGGCAGAAAATTTGATTTCCTTCTCTCCTTTTACTCCAGACTTCTTCTTCTTGTCTAGGTAAAGAAATATATAGATGTTGTGATGATGAATGAATGCATCCAAGAGGTCAAACTTGAATCTTATATATATTTGTCGAGGAGGGTCAAATAGGTGCCATTGGGCCAACAAGTTTAAGCAGGGACGACTTGAAGATCTTGTGGACATATGACTGAAAAATAAAATTTTCATTTCTTCTTCTTTCAAATGTCCAAATGGGCCAGACTCAAATAAATATTATTTTGACTCAAAATAATTTCTTATTAACTCTTTTTACTCTAAGCATGAAGAACATACTTTAAAATATAAATAAATGAATATAATAAATAATAAATACATCAAAGTTAATTTTATATTGTGAAGATTGACTCTAGTAACAAATTCAACATATAGTATTGTATTGAAGTCTCTCGATAACATATAGTTTGTGTGCCATTGTGATCCTTTAAACTAATTAGAAAATCCTATAACTCACCTTTCTCACCATAATTTACAGAGGCATATACATTTATGATTGGAAATTTTTCTTTTTTATCATTACTCTAACAAAACAACCACTTGGTATCTAGTTTTGATGCAATCTATAAGCTTGAACTGGGAGTTTAACCAAAAGGTGTTGAATCCACCAGATGCCCCTTGTGATTTTTAAGCCACACTAGAGAAATCTCACCAAAATTTTCTTGAAAGTTTCAAAACCTCATTTTCTTCAAGTTTTATTTCTTGCAAAAGAAGAATTTGTGGCTTTTCCAATTTAACTAGATCTTTTACAGAATGGGATTTAATGGGGCTTCCAAATACCCTTCTATTCCATGAAAGTAATCTCATTTAGAATTGGGGACGTTGGGCTTGCATCCTACCTTAATTCTCCCTTGTTCCCTTTTTGCTGCAAATCTAAACGCTTTTGTGATTTGCGATTGGCTACACAATTTTTTATTTGGCTCTGCCTCTGCCTCTCTTTCCTCTTTTTTGGAGGGACTTCCTCCCTTCTTAGGTTTTTTCGACTTATGAATGGTTGATTTTTCTCCCCAGTTGTTCTTTCATGAATTCCTTTTCATGAGTTTCTCTGCTCTCGAATCAGTGTCCTTTTGTACCAAGGGAGTTTCCTCAACCTCCTACCCTTGATTTTCTAGATCGATTTGTTCATTTTTTTATGGTTATAGTTACTCCTTTATAAAGGGTTTATGACCTCTATGGAATCTATTTCACGAATTTCTCATTCTTCCTCCTCTCGAGTTTTTTCCTTCTCCTCATGTGTTTCTCCTTGCTTCACAAGGGCTTCTTACTCAATTTCTTCTTGCATTGTAGAACCTCATAAGGGTTTGTCGAAATTGTTGCTTCATTTACTCTTTGTCCTGAAGGGTTTCTATTTGTTTTTGGTCTCACTCTATTGTTTCCTTTTCAATGGTTTCTCCATTGTTCTTACTGAGTTGTGGCAACACCGTCCCCTTTTCCAGATTAGGGTTTCTTGCAATCCTTAGAAAAATGCTCGTATTCATGACAAACCCTAAATTTGAATTGGAGTTTCTCGTAATATGGGACTTTTAGGTGACTCCATTTCCCTTGTGTCAGTTTGATCTCAAAAGGCGGACCTTTTTCTAAATCAACCTCTACACACGTAAGCAAATTGATAATATTTTGGTTCGACACAATCCAAAAAATTTCACAAACCATTCCCAATTACTTTCTGTAGAAATTTATTAATATTGTGATGTATTACCAGACTCTCCTGATCTAAAAATTATATCCATTGTTAAATACATAATCCTTCTACTTAATTCTTTGCGGCAATTTAATCGTCAATTGCAAATACATGAAGAAAAATCAATTGCACATAACACAGATGTTTTTACTAGGAAAGCTTAAAGCTAAAAAACCCAACTATCATATATTATGTATATCATGGATCATGAAACAATCTCATACAAAACTCTACTCCAAGAGCTCTCAGTACAATATACAATCGTCTCACACTGTCATACAAAAATTGGTTCACACATGCACCAATTTACTACCTCCTGACAGCCTACCTCCACTGCGCAATCCTTGCTGATGAAGATCCCTGAATGAATTCGATCTTGCCTTGCCTTCACTACGCAATCCTTATTGGCATCTCCAATTTGTGTGTAGTTGCTTTGAATGCACCAATATAGTCACAACTGATAGTCAACCAAGCCCTTTCACCTATCTCTCAATTGGGTCTCCACTGGATCTGACATGCATGTAGTTAACAATAGTATTTCTTCAGTTGCATGTGAGATCACTCCATGTGAATTAATTTAATATTTAATTCACTGATCTCTCACTAGTGTATCTTTAGTTACAACTAGCACAACTGATTTTAACTCACTTAACTGAGTTAAACTAAATAACAACTCACATAACTACACATCCAACTATGTTACAACTTGTATCACTCAGTTACAACGAAGTCCACTGCATGGTCCACCAACCAACCACTTCAACTCAAAATCCACTTAGCTAACTGATTTTCCACTTCACTTAACTATTTCCAAGTGATCATTGAAAATAGATAATTATTTATTGTCTAATTTTTGTTAATTTCTTAACAAAAATCGACATGCATTCCATGAAAAAAATTCGCACATGCATTCCAAAATTAGACGCCCATCCATCCATATAATTTTCTCAACCATCTATAAATAGATTACTGCTAAAAATAGACTTTGCTCCAAATTATAAAAATAGACATATCACCTAAAAATATCCTGCGGGCCCCACCTAGTGTAGGTGCTTAGTTTTCACTAGGATCATCATCTTGTTGAATCTCAACACTTTCAGACAATCATCACTCCAACATGAGAGAAATAGTGTAGGGAGTTTAACCTAGACCAGCACATCATTGGGGATATCGTCATCCTAGTCAAAATCTAGTGACCATGAGTTAAAATACATTCCTTTGGCCCCAAAAAAAATATGGGTCATTCCTAAAATTTATATCTCTGTCCTTCTTAAATTCAAAGAGAAATGTGAAAAAACGATTACCACATGCATATAACCCAATATTACCCTTCATCATTGGTTTCCAAGTTTTTTCAATCCACTGGTCCATAGATTTTAGAGAGAGTCACATACCCATGAATATTCCACTACAAGGAAAAGACCCTCTAGCAGATGTTTTTGAGGAATCCTTTATAAAAATAGCCCAAATATCTATTTCTAGCAGAGGTCTCTATAGGAGGTTATCGGGTGGAGGTTTTTGCAGATTTTTTTGTCTGGTGTGTTTCTCGTCATAAACCAAACTAGTGAGTTTCACTCACAACGCACTAGTGCGTACTAAAAATTGGCACACTGAGACACAATGCTCTCCATACAAATCCGCCTGGTGCACCTCATTACTATAGCACACCGGTGCACTATGCATAAACAAACCTGGGGCGTCTCAAAAACTCGTGCACCACCCAGTGCGTCTCAAAAAACCGCGCACCGAAACAAGGTTAAATAATAAAAAAATTACCGAACGAAAAAACTGCATTTTCACTTCTTCAGTGCTCCAAACCTCTCAAGCACCGATGTGAATTTCTCTTGTCTGAGGCGCCCCACCATCGGTGATCCCATTTCACACACTGTTGGCGTCCATTTCCCATGTGGAGTTTGAATTTTGGAAAACGATGGGCAAATTTTGTTTCTCCAATTCCTCAGCAAATATGCCTTCTCGACGCACAAATGTACAGGTATTTTACTTTTTTCTCAATAACTAAACGTTTTAGCAGATTAGAATTGTAAAAAACCTTAAAATTTACCAATTAAAATAATAATAATTATTATTATGTTTGACGTGCTCGAGTCGTTTAGCTCGCACCATTCGCTGTGCTACCTATAAATTTACAGGCCGCACTGCGAACTGTGCTAATAGAAACTGCACTAGGGTCCGGTGCAGTACCGAAAACGTACACCATGATTTAAAAAAAAACTTACATGGTAGTGCGGTCATGTAAAATACTGCACCGTTGACTATGTAGTGATGTCATGAGGGCGGTGCGTTGACCAAACTATGCGCCCCGGGGCGGATAGTTAGGTCAGCACATCGCCCTCCTGACATCACTACATAGTCAACGGTGCAGTATTTTACATGACCAAACCGTTGACCATGTACTAATTTCAGGAGGGCGGTGCGCTGACCTAACTATCTACCCTAGGGCGAATAGATTGGTCAACGCACTACCCTCCCAAACTAGTAAATGGTCAACGGTGCGGTCGTTTATGACTGCACCGTTGACCATGAATTATTATTGGCTGGTGCGTTGACCAAAATATCTGCCTCAAGGCAGATAGTTTCGTCAATGCACCGCAGAAAAATTACTATTTATATTTTTCGAAGCGCGATCAATTTCCATGTGCACCAAGAGTGGTGCGCGATAAAAAAGTACGCACCGGTATTGGTGCGTGACTGTTTTTTTGGGCGCACCGACTAATTTTTTTTTTCAAACAAAATTATATATATGTATATATATATATTGAAATACATGTCTCATTTAATAAAAAATGTATTTAATATGTGAATCATTCAGCGATGTCTACGGAGAGAACAAAGGGAACAACAAGAACATATGGAGGACTAGTATAACGTGATTCACCTATGGGAGGCACGAGAGAGGGAGAGACTTATGTACCCTCACCTTATTACAACAACCACCCAGTTTCTCCTAAGGGAGGTATACCTCCTCAAGTTCTATGAGGAGGCTACATCCCTCAAGGGCCATAGTGGGTTATTGGGACAACTCATCTTCAAGTGGAGTGCCCACCGACAGGCTTTCCGCGTCGGTCCTGACCAGTGGTACGCGCCCACTGAGGAGGACATATATTTTATTACTGGCCTGTCTAGGAGAGGGCAATATTTGCCCCAGTTCCCATATGTCCCCATTGGCTATGCAACAGGGAGTCAGTTAGCGTACTCCTAGATATACATTAGGGACGATAGAGTTTCTCCTGCATATTTTCAGGTGTCTAGTGGTCAGTTACATATTGCTACATTTGGTGCAGAGGAGGTGAGGTGCCTCTCACTATTGTTGACGACCATTGCACACTATACCAGCGATGAGCAACACATTAGTTTCCCGCTTTTATTTTATGTTGATTCTTTATTCTAGAAGCCACAACTTGTGAGATGGTCTGCGATTTTTTTGCGGCAGTTTTGTACAGCATTAGATAGATGTCGTTCTCAGGCATGTGGGAGGTTAAACTTCCCTTTTGCTTCAGAGTTATTTTGTTTATTTTTTTAGAGGTTTCTAGAGACGAGGCCTACTTTTTTTCGGCAGCCTCATAGGTCGATGGTGCATGTACGGATGTAGGTATGGGGCCAGATAATGCCCAAGAGGAGCCAGTCTGACTTTCCCACCATGATATTTCCTGATGCACTAAAGTTGTTGTCTAGTGTTGATGATCACTCCTTCATTATGGTGCCATGTATGTATGCCCGTTTGGATTGGTGAGGGTGTAACAACATCCTCTTCACACAGGATGAGCCGCCGGACGCAAGAGGTAATATTAGTGTTTTCTTTAAATTAATACAGTTTCATTTTATTGTCTTAATTAATTAATTAGAATTATCAAATTTATTCTAACACATTCTTTAACTTATTTTATTAAATTGTTTAATGAAAATGTCTAATTAATATTGATGTGTACTATATATTTTGTATATATTGGGACATTCGTTGGGGATGAGATTCCACCCCCTCTGAATGATCCAGGTGTAGATGTTGATGATGAGGAGATGATAGAGGCGGAGGATCAAGGTGACAAACCTGATCCTGATCGAGTGCAGATACCTGTGGGGCTGAGGCGTAGGCCGGAAACTAGATCTAGGATGGAGTTGGGTGACCAACTCTGTCGACTGATAGTTGATGAGGTAGTCCACCCAGTTAGGATCAAAGATATTCAAGTTGATCATAGGCTCACACGGCTTTGGAGTGGATTTCCCCACGATATGTTGACCCTCATGCGTCATAGCATTGGAGCTTCCTGAGCACTAGCATGGGCTTGGAAGGGTAGGCGTCATGGAGATGCATGACAGAGCAACACCTCATCTAATGATCATGATCATGAGGGTAGCGATCATCATTCTAGTACTCCACCTCCTCCTCCTTTACCTCATGGCAGAGATCATGATGAGTAGCGAGCATCCAATCCTGATCAACGGGTATTGTCTTAGCAGTTTGCACCATCTCAAAAGACACCTATTCTTGAGCAAGCACCTGATACTGAGCAGGCGGGACCATTTGAGGAGGCAGGTCCATCATCACAGGCCACACCATCCACTTCTGAGCAAGTTTCTCCATCGACGAGTCATCAGCACGCGGTTCCTGAGCAGACTACACTGGCATCGACTGATCAGCAGGCACCTCTAGAGCAGGTACGCCATCTATCTGAGCATGATGTTGCACCATCGACTAAGCAGGCCTTGACTAATACTAGTATTGATGTACCACCATATATTTGACATTTATATGCAATTTATATATTACAGTTGTATATTTTTTACATTATATATATATATATGGTCCATGTATTTCATGTTCATGTTGATGTGCTTAATTTACATGTTGGTGTTCATCATGATGTGTATATTGTTAGGTCATGTTAGATATATTCATTTAATGTGCTTGCAAAGAGATGTGTATGTGATAGCAGTTATTTGACATGAGATGTATATTTGATGTTTGTGTTATGATGATGTTATACAATGCTTGTGTTTTGAGATGTATATTTGATGTTTGTGTTGTGATGATGTTATACAATGCTTGTGTTTTGTTAGATGATCATGATCACGATGATTAGATGATGTTAGCGAATTTGAATGTGTATTTTAGTCGAATATGATGTTTGTATGATGGTTATCATGATTGTGATGTTTATTTTTAATATTAAATCATGATATTTATTAAATATTATGTCATGATTGTAATTGAAATTTTAATTTTAATTGTATGTAAAATTGTAAAACTGTATTTGTAATTTTAATTTTAATTGTAATTTTAATTTTAATTTCTAATTGTAATTGTAATTTTAATTCTAATTGAAATTGTAATTTTAATTTTAATTTGTAATTTTAATTTTAATTGTAATTGTAATTTTAATTTTAATTTGTAATTGTAATTTTAATTTTAATTTTTATTGTAGTTGTAATTTTAATTGTAATTGTAATTGTAATTTTAATTTTAATTTTAATTTGTAATTGTAATTTTAATTTTAATTGTAATTGTAATTGTATGTGAAATTGTAAAATTGTAATTTTAATTGTAATTGTAATTGTATGTAAAATTGTAAAATTGTAATTGTAATTGTAATTGTATGTAAAATATTTGTAAAATTGTAATTGTATTGTGAAATTGTGAAATTGTAATTGTAATTGTATGTAAAATATTTGTAAAATTGTAATTGTAATTGCAATTGTAATTGTATGTATTGTAATCATTCAAGTTTATTAAAATTTGTAAAATTGTAAATTAATTGTCAATTTTGAACCATAATTACTACTGTAAGTAAAATGTATACCATAAATATTGTTAAATTACCATAATTGTAATTTTCCTCTACAAAAAATTGAGAAACATGCATTCGACAAGCTAAAATTTGCTTTCAAGTTGTACAGTAACATCGTTGTCCCCAATTGGGTAGACTTTGACTAACCTCCAGGTCCAAAGAGAGGGGTGGTGGAAGCAAATTTAAGTCTTTCGAAAAAGGTTCCAGTGATATGAGCATCATCCCCTAGCTGATCATCATTCTGGAATGTATCTAATAACATTGTCTCCATGGCAGTCGTATCCCTTAAGTAATCATCCATACCAACCTCTATTTGACTGCCTCCATTGTTATCTTATGAAGAACTACTATTGTTGTATTCATTCCTAATTGGTGAATCTGGACGTAGTGGGAATTGAATAGGTGGTTGATTCAATCATTCTTGGTATCGTTCCTCTCTGTTTTTTTATCTTAATTTAGCCTTCTCTTGATTTGACATTGTCATGGGATGCAACGGAAGATGGTAGGTAGGTAACTCATCATCACTAGAATCCTAATAATTTCAAAAAATATTTTTGAACATGATTAGTACAAAATCTATGATATCAATTAGTAAGCACGTCGAAAATGCATGATTAATTGGTTTGACGTTGAAATAATTACATTAATATACCAAACAATTATTATAACCATCATTTTCCTAGGATTGTGGCTAGAAGATACAATGTTACAATTGGCAGGGTGAAGTGGCTATCTACTAAATGTGCCTTATGGTATGCTGCTCCTAATAAGAGCTTCCGACGTTTTGGAGTTGTTTGAATATTTTGTGCATCTGAACTTGATTATGAATCTGCTTGAACCTACAAATTTGTATACATTAATTTTATTCAGCTGATTGACATGGATAAAAAAAAAAACCAAGAAAATAAAAAACAAAAAAAAAATCAAAAATATAAATAAAATCTGAAGTTAATATTACGTCTCGAGATGGATAGAGATAACTTCGCGATGGACTTTGAGAAATATTATGGAACGACTTGGATTTTGAAGAATTGTCCATTCGATATAATTATGGCATCTTCTCCCTGCATTTGAGAAAATTCAACAATAAATTTTGGTGTACATGCCTAAAAGTAATTTTGGTGCCTTAAAAATGAACTTATTGTTATCGGTGCTAATGTACAACTAACTGCACCGGTGTGTTTTAGTTACTGTGCACCAATGTTGTGTTATTAATTGATGCACCGATGTGGTTAGATAAAAAACACACTGAATAGCTGCAAATAAAAAAGAGAAACTTTATTTTTTTACAGTGAAAAAAGACAGTAAATTGAAAAATAGGCGGAAAATTATTTTCCGAAATCTAATTTCATTAAAAAAAAAATTAATAGTAAAAAATATTCATTATTTCATTAATTTTTGCAAAAAATTTCATGGAGAGATTTGCACGAGAGACATACCTGGAGCAAGAGAGAAAAAGAGCACTGTGGAACAATGAAATACTTTCGAACAACAACAGTATTCAAAGAATCATAATTTCAAACATCGAGTGATTCAAGCCCTGTAGTATAGTAAAAATGTTAAATTTTAATGTTTTACAGTTTATGTTCGATTTAATACATGGTAAGTAAAAAATTTAAAATTTTACTATGCATTTTCAGTATTAAAAAAAAAAAAAAAATCCATTCTTATGCTGAACACTTGATTCTTCTTGTTTATGCCCTTGCTTCTTGTTTCTGTGACTTCACAATTAGGGCTTTTCATTTTAGATTTATAGGGTTTGTATTGCTATATATATAGGCCTATGGCATCTAACCTGCAAGACGATTTGCTGAGTCGGATCCCAATTCATGTCGGCCCTTGCATGAATTTTTTAAAAACAGATTAAAATAGTGCACCAATGCGCTATTTTATTATAGTGCACCGTGCACGTACTGTTTGAAAAAAACAATTTAAAAACATATATTTTTTTTAATCGGTGCATCATGCACTATTTTACTATAGTGCACCGCACACGTACTGTTTGATAAAAACATTTTTTTATTAATTTATGTCTGGGTTAATCAGTGCACCGGTTAACATATAACGCATCAGGTCTCCTTGTTGACAGAGAGCACCGTATGGTGGTTCTACTGTTTTCTCAGTGCGTTTATAAGAACATGTCGCACCACCTCCTCCGCGACATCTTATGCTACAAAAACTAACACTAGAGGATTTTTATTAATTTTCCTGTGTTAATCGGTGCACTGGTTAACATATAACACACTGGGTCTCCTTGTTGACAGAAAGCATCGTACGATATTTCTACAGTTTTAGCAGTGCGTTTATAATAGCATGTCGCACCGCTGTCGGTGCGTACTGCTTGAAAGGAGCATTGTTTTCTTAATTATTATTTTTTTACCTAAAAATTTTATGATTTATTTGTAAAATATATTAATGAATAGTATGGTACAAGTTTCATATTGATAAAGAAATGGATGACAAGAGATCAAGTAACAAAAATATTGATAGCACATCGAGAAAAGAAAAAAAGGCAAGTTCTTTATAAATTCTTTACAAAAATTATTATTTTTGAAATATATGTAAGTTTAACTAATATGTATTGTTTACTGTGTATCATGCAAAGCCATAAAATGACAAAGCTCGATAAGATTATTTCTGATCTAAGACCAGAAGAGCCTAAAAGCTTGATGGAAAAATTGCAGAAGGATGAATCAGGTGAACGGAAAAATACTATCGAACCAATATGAGTTTCTTTTTTTAATTTTCATTAATAATATACTTAAAAATATTAGATAACATGTTTCAAACAATCTATTAATTCACATATGTTTAATGTTCTATGGGGACCAACAACGGAGAAAATGAATGTTGTTCTAAGAAAAGAAAAAAAAATAAAACATGCAAATAGAAATGAATTGCTCCTTAGTTCATTTGGAGTGGTGTTGGAGGTTAACGAAAGGGGGGAAATATTTTACAAAAATTTGAGGGATCTATTGGAATGAATGTATAGACCTTTTTTCCACTTGCAATACAAAAATCAATCCAATGATTCCGAGAACCAAATTTTATCTAAACTATAGGATGAGTTTCTAGAGAATTGATCAATGAGACATGTCAAATTTTTAATAGCAAAAACATACAACAACAAAAAAGAAAGAATGAAAAAATAATATTCTTTTAAATGTTTTTCTAGAATTATATGTATATATTACTAGAAAACAATCATTTATAAATATCAATTTTGTTATATTTACTTTTCATATATCAATATAAAATTAAATATTTTATTGTCATGTTACATTTTCAGGAAGATTATGAAAATATGAAAGGATGAATGAGCTGATATCATAAATATGCCAGTAGGAATGTCCAAAAAGGTGTACAAGGAAATGGTCAAAGAAATGGACATAATTGCATCGCACGAGGAGCCATCTCAACAACGACGTGCTTCAAATGTAATATGTAATTATTGAGTTTTTCGATTAGATACAATAATAAACAATTTAGCATTAAATATTAATTTTCAAGTAGTTTCTTGTAGAAAAGAAAAGAAAATGGAACCCATTCAACACATAAATCAGGATGACAAGAAAGAAAAGGGTTGATATCTAAGTTTGTGAGTAATTGTTATTTCCTTATAACAACTTAACTAGATTTCATTTTTGTATATTTTAAGTTGTTTTACAACAGTCATCATTGAATGTCTTCAAATAGGTGCTAGCATACAAAGAAGAACCATCAGACGAATTGATTGACATTGGGTTAAATATGGGTTGTAGTATATGTTGGCATATCAAAATTTAATTGTGGAATTTGTAAGCATCTATCAATCTTGTTTTACTTAGCTTCGTCTATAATTAATAGAACAAAAAAATTCTTTTATATTAAATATATGATTTGTTATGGGGTATAAAACTTGCAGGAAAAAAAGTATGGAACTGTGCCAACAAATGAATTGTTGAAATATGGCATGAAATTTTGTTTTGAGAGAATGTGTATAGTTCATGAGTCAATCATTGTTATGTTACATTTCTTTTCGATTTACATTGATGTATATTATTTAATATTGCAATTTTCATTATTCTCACCAATGTATATACACTCATTACAATTTATTTTTATGTTTGTAGATGGAAGTTGAAGAAGAAGAAAACAATCAACACAATGAACAAAACATTCTTCAATATAACCCAAGTCATGGAAGTAGCTCGAGCAGTGACAACAATTCCAACAAAGAATGATGATCAATATGTTTGGATATCAAAGCAAGGCATTGTATTTTTGAAATATTTGTCTGTGAAATCATACATTTTTTTTAATGTAATGGACATAGTGTCCCAGTTGAAAGACGGAGGGATACCAATAACTATCCCATTTTGTATGACAAATAGTGTCTTATTCGTATATATATATATATATATATATATATATATATATATATATATATATATATATATATATATATATATATAATAAAATACGTTTTAATTTATTCTATTGCGTTCTCTATTGTCGCTGTGAAATGTTACACCACTAATTAAATATATGGATGATTAAATATTATAATGAAGAGATGTGAAATCTAATGATATGATATAACAAATTAATTCAAACATCACATTCAAATGCACTAATAAAAATTTAATTGATATGAATACTGTTATAAGATATATGTCTACTTTTGATGAATAATGAATTTTTAAAAATCACAATAATTGCACTGTCACAGGTCGATGTTTCTAAAAAATACAAAATGAACACCGGTGCATGTTAGTTACTGTGCACCAATGCGTTTGTATGGTAATGCGCATCGATGCATTTCTATGACCTATGGGCACCGCACAAATACCAATACCAATTAGAAAGCTTGGTGCATTTGTGTGATATTGTGCACCTATGCGTTTGTGTGATATAGCGCACCAGTGCATTTCTACGACCTATGGGCACCGGAAAAATACCAATACCAATTAGAACACCCGGTGCGCTTTATCAATGACTACCACCTGAGCAGGTCGATAGGCGTTGCATGCACCGGTGCGATTTTCCTTTAACACGTCGGTGCGTTTTTATAACTTGACGACCTTGTGCGTTGTATCACCTACAGGGCCCAGTGCAATTTTACACCTTAACGGCCTGGTGCATGCACCTTCCACTGGCCCAGTGCGACTGTCTGGCTGACATGCACCAGGTTGTTGCTAAATGCCTCGAGGTGTCCAAATTTGTATTATGTCCTAGTGCTTGGTAGGTTTACAGTACCGGTGCGTTCACGGTACAATGCACTGGTGCGTTGACACCTGATTAGCACACCGATGAAAAAAACATCCATAACAACCTCCGATCGCCCAATTTTTTTTAGTTGTGTTGAAATTCTGTTAGAAGCTTTGCCAAAACCTCTGTTACCGAAAACAGATGTTGTAGTAGAAGTTTTTATGACAATTTTGGCCAATTTTATAACACTAAAAACCTCCTTATAAACTCCACTAGAGGGACTTTTCCTTGTAGTATTCCCACCAGAGCTCTATTCGTGAATGTTAGATAAGCCCTTCAAAAGCCTGCAAGAAGAGCCACAAAAGGAATGTTTTTTGGCTTCTTCACAAAGAATGATTGTGCTTCGTTGACTTTCGGTTTCTTTCAAAGTGAATCCACCAATGCTTGAAACGTCGCCGCATCATCATGTGGAGGGGAGGAGGCCCCTCCGAATTGGTAGCCATGGAGACCCAACAAAAATATCACCAATGGGAAACCTAGGGTTTTAGAATTATCGCAGAGCCTTGGGCCAAAAATGGTATATCCAACACTGAATTGACTCATTAGAAACCGAATTCAACAAACTTTTAACTTTGGTCATCTCGCAACACATGCATTCTCTATCCTTTGCCCACAACAATCATGACATTGAATTGAAATTGTATATCATAATCAAGTTCCTATGAAGATTAAAAGTGCAAATCCTCCTCACTTTGATGAGAGAAGGGAAGAACAAGGTAGTGTTTACATCTGAAACAATATCCATGTTATTTAAATTTATTTGTATGTTGAGTTTATTTGTTTAGAAGAATACATTTTTATATTTAAATGTAAATATAGAAACATGTAGTCTTACTAAAATTTTATGAAAAAAAAATTACTAGAGTTTTATGAACAAAGAAAATCTAAACATTACTAGCCTAATTGCAACTAATCCTTTGAATTTTTATTTTTATTTTTTAATTAAAAAAATAAACTTTCTATTTATATTATTCTATAGCTAATTTTTGTTTTTTTTTAATATATAATAATAATAATAATTAACACTTACTAAACTCGAAATAAAATAAAATATATAAATAAAATAAAATTTCAAAAACACAATAAACATTTGATTATAACAAAATATTATAATAATTTTATAAAATAATAAAACATTATACTTTACGGTAACCGTAGACTAAGGCAAACACTATTTCGATGCGAAGTTGTTATGATTTGGTCACTTTCTCATTCCACTCTCACCTTGTTCTACCTCTATAGTTACCCCAAATTCATTTTTCTTTTACCTTAATGAAAGTTTCACTTCACGAGTCATGAAAGTTTCTAGTGATCACGACACTTCGAGAGGCATTCTACAAATCAACCATGAAATTATGCAATGAAAAGAATTAAATGAAAAAAGGGGCAATGAAAAGAATTAAATGAAAAAAAGTATTTATAATTTGATGAAAAAAAATTGTAAATTGTGAGAATATTATGTCTCTCCATGATATTAAAAAGTAGATTCTCATAAAATGATTTAGCTAAAGGTACTTTGAAAGAGCATCCATGAAATAGCATTACGTGTAAAAGTGAGGTGTGAATGATTTTGTGCGATAGTTTATTTCTTAAGTTTGATAGTTTATTTCGTAAGTTTGTATTATATAAAGTTATGTGAGTGATAAGTTTTTTATTTAAATTTTTTTGTTTGTGAAATTTATATATTATTTTAGTAAGAAGGTGCTATGTGAGTATGGGTCATTCTAAGAGGTGAGGTTGTTACACTTAAAAGTTATAGTGGTAAGGGACAATTATTTAATAATTTTAGTGGTAACAGATACTTATTACCACATTTGAAAATTATAATATTAAGAGACAATTATCATTGGCTACTCATCATCATTATAAAAAAACCACATCACTAACTAGTAATTCGTGAGTGAGTAGATTTTCATTTTTATCAGACACTTTAGTTAACCTATTTTATTTTATTAAAAAAACATTTTTAATCAATTAAAAAGACAATTTCAATTTATATTCCAAAATTAAATAAATATATATATATTCCAAAAACAAAAACTATATAAAAACTATATAAAGAATATATATATATATATAAATCACACAGGAAAATGTAATAAAATGTAATATATACATCAGTCCACTTAATTTGTTTGGTTGAAGTTAAATCAAACAAAGACAATGAATTGGCGTCTTTATCATATTGTCCATTCACCAAGATATGTATGACATGGCGAATTCATCTTTATGTTGCGTCACGGAGATGACGTTCACACTCTTACACGTCAATTGCTTTAATTTATGGGCATCTCAAATCATTAAAAAAATGGCCAATCTCCCATGCATAGCCTTTGGTGAAAAGTTTTATGTGGGACCATTTTTTTTTAATAAAGTCTACATATTAGCACTTGCTTATTTGAAATGAGCCGACGGAACGCTGAAGTCGGTGACGACGGGACAGCAGCACGGACGTGAAGTAGCTGACGCGCACGGGAAGGCACTGAGAACAGGGGGGCGGAAACAATTGGACAGTAGGTGGGATGGATCGCTGCTAAGTGTCAAATTTTGACAGGGTAGAAGGGCAATAAGTGGAGCACTGAGATTCGCTGGGAGTACTGTTCATCTCAGCAAAGCTCATAATAGGGACACCTTCGGCCTAATTAACTAACTAGAGGGGATGCATAGTGGAGTTTTAGTTTATTCTGATATTTTAATATTATAAATGGTAGATGTATGAGATAATTTTAAGAAAAAAAATGTGATTTTTTTGTTATTTAAAATATATTTTTGAATATATAAATAGATTTATTTATCTGAAATTTTTTTAAAGCATTACAATTTTATTATTAAATCATTTAAATTTAAATTAAACTGTATTTAAAAATCTATACAAAATTTTAATTAAAATTAATTAAAAAAAAAATCATAAAAATTATTATTTAATATTTAAACCAAATTATTAATAAAAGTTTCTAATAATTAAAAAAAAATTAATTAACATAAAGCAACCACAAAATTTTTATAGCAGCCAGAAAATGTAACCAATTCAAAGCTTTTATTTGTTTTTTTTTTTTTTAATTATACACTATATGATATTAATTAATGATAGTGGACTCACTAGGTGGTTTAGTTTATTTTGATATTTTATTTTTTTAATTATTTTTTAATTTAATTTTATAAAATATTGAATTATTATTAAATGTTTTTAATATATAACATAAATAAAGTGTTTATATTGCTTATGTAGTAAGTATTTAAGGGATTTAAATATATAATTTTGTATTTATACTTATTTAATATTTTCATCACATTTTTTTGAGAGAGTTTAATTTTATGAATAAAAGATAAATGTCTACAAAGATAATAAAAGGCAAGGTCAACTTGTCGATAAACTTAATCACAAACTATGAAAGCATTTAAAAGAATCTCTCATATTTATTAAATTTGGTTAGTATATTTAGATTTCAATTGTTTCATTTTATAAAATAGTTAAAATTAGAGAAGAAGAAAAAAATATAATAAAAATTAATGTGATCCAAATCACATGCAATCTTTAAATAACTTTAAAATTATAAAAAATACTCATAACAAAAAAACTAAAAAATTTCTCGTACAAATAAAAAGTTATAACTTTTAAAATAAAATAAAATTTTAAAACATTCAAAATATTTATCTACCACCAAATTTAATTTCAAATTCCATAAATGTGAAATTCCAAACCTACTCCCCAATTTAATATATTTTTAATGCAATAAAGTGAAAACCCTCCTAAAAAAACGTTATAACTCTTTAAAAAAATAAACATAAAAAAAATTAATACAATCAAAATATTTATGAACCACCAAATTTAATTTCAAATTCCATAAATGTGATATTCCAAACCTACTTCCCAATTTAATTACACCGAAGGTGTTATATTGTGGTGTTTTTGGTTGCGACACTGTTGAGATTCGTCGTTCTTGACCGAATCTCAACAACGTCCCGCCTACCATTTTTTAATTATGATTATATGAGAGACTCGCTCATAGAACGCGGGCATATTAACTTGGCCTCCTGCAGAGGACGCGAGGACCGCATTGGAAAAGCTCATTTCATCCTCGGCAGACCATTTCTTGGCCGTATCCTTGACAAACTTGCTCGGCATTTCCAATCCATTTGATCTGTGAGTCGCGTCCCCAAGGACCGAGGGCTCTTTCAGATATGTCTCGGCTAGCACATCTTCGATATCAATCTGCGATTTGTTTTCGCTGGGTCCTGTTTCTCTTGAATTCTTCTTCTTTTTACTAGCCGACAGCTTGGTCTCCAGCTTGTCTCGACTCTGTTTGGGCCTTAACCCGTCTCTGGTCTTCTTCACGATTGAAGTCTTGGGCTCCGAGTCAGAAGATGCAGCAGAGAACTTGGTGGGCGGACCTGTGGAATTGGGTTTGGCATGAGATCTTGCATCGCCGTCATCGTCGGAGTAAGGAAGAACAGAAGAGCCCACTACTGCTCCCTGATTCACGCAAATTTTACCTTTTTCGCGTTATGACAACGTTGCAACGCAGGATTTGCAACAAAATGCACACATGCCACTGCAATGCTCTTGTAGAGCAAAGTAATGCACAAGTTGCATTAAAACGTTATGAACTGGGTTGGTCATGACAGAAAGACTATGATACATGGATTTACAGTTCAAACTTCATAGAATTTCAAGCAGCCGAGAATTAGACTTCATAGGATTAATGGTTAGTTGGATTTCTGTTGGATTTCTATCGAAAGAAGTTAATGCAATACAAAATAGTCATGCTAGAAAGAGACGGCTCCTTGTTAGAGTTTAATGTTAGTACGGGCTCTGAATCACCATGATTGGTACACTTCCCTTGCATTCGGCGTGGATATCATATTCCTCTTCTTTAAATGAGGGGGCCATTTACAGGGGAACCTTAAATTTACAATCATAATGTTTCAATCTATCCTTCGAGCTGGACAACATTTCTCGCAAGGGTATAAATACAAATGCTGCCCTCTGGCCTTCAAATCTTATTGTTGAAACAAGCAAAATGATCTAAATTGCGTAGGAGGAGGGTTTTAATACTAATTCTCACCTTTAATTTGCGATCTTTAAATTATACTGCTGAAGTTCTTGCGGGAGCTGGAGAACAGTTCTCGCAAAGGTCTTATTACGAATTCAGGCTTCATTTTCAAGCAAAATAACTTTAAATTGACAGTTCCAGTTGGAGAACATTTGTTGTGAGGGCTTTAATGGATCTTTTGTCGTCTCTGACCCTGCATTTGGTCATGGTTGCCTTGGTCGGGGCCTCAGTGGTCGCCGCCTCGCCATATTATGTTCACAGAAGAATAGTGGATCAACTCCTCGAGTTAAAGCACCGGATTGAAGAAGAACAAAAAGCTTAGTCGGAGCACAAGAAGAGGAGATGACGTCATCACAGTAAGGATTATGGTCAGAATTCGAGTTCGATGCCGGAATTTACAGCGGTTAGAGGGTTACTGCAGTCTAATACCGCCGAGCATCAGAAGAAGTTGAGCTCCTGTGAGGGAGGAAATGGAATCGTGGACCAACGGCGAGGTTCCTCTACAAATTTAACGACGATTCCCTCGGGACTTCCTCGGGTTCAGATGCAGTGCGAGGGTACGTTTCTTTAATACTAGAATTTAGTTAATGTCGGTAGTCACAGCAAGCAGTAAATGTTGGTGTCTCAAAACTCCCTAAAATTAAATGCTCGTAACGGTTTGCAGAAACGCTAAATTAAAGTTATTTGACTTTAAAGTTAAATTTAATTGATTGATTTCTCTTTTTCTTTTTATATTTTAATGTTAATTTAATTACACCAAAGGTGTTATATTGTGGGGTTTTTGTTTGTGACATTGTTCAGATTCGTCGTACAACCCTTATTCATTCATAAGCTTATGTTTCCCATTAAACCCTTCCATTTGCAGAAATGAGACAAAGTTGGTGAAGCGCGTAGTTAGAGACGTGCAGAAGCTTAGATAGACAGCTCACCGTCCTTTGATGTGGTACTGCGGCATATATATGGTGATGTTAGATCTTCTTCCTAATAATTGCCATGGCATTTCTCGACACTCTTACAGAAGGTTTTGTGCGTTTTGGAGACTCGCAGCATCTTTTGATTCATTGGATTATGTTACACATCCCTTTCGTTCCTGAATATTTTGATACTTATGTTATACAAGTTTTCAGTGGTCGCATGAGATTCTCTTTTCACAGGGATTTGCCTGCAATTTGGGAAGCTTATGTATTGTATCTTCTTCTCTTAAGTTTAAACAAACCTGTAACTTTACAGAAAGAAGAAGTTATAGGTCTTCATGTTTTTTAATACAAAATATACATACTTTTTCATGTTTTTTAATACAAAATATACTTGGAAATATGAGTGGAACAAACTCCCATTCAATGAGAGGGCCCAGATCAAAGCTAGACAGGGCAGCGGAACATCATTTCATTCTGCAGAACCTCATTACATGAATTGGCCCTTTCTCTCTCCCAATTCCGAATTAATGCTCAGCCCACTTGCTGGATGATAGCCCCGTCGCTTAATTGAATTGTTTTTCTTTTATTAAGATTATTTTAATTTTAATTTTAATTTTATTAAAAAATATTAAATATTTTTCAAAATTTTAATATTAAAATAAATTTATTTTTTCTTAATGGTATTATAGGAAATAAATAAATGATTTTTTCAAATCTTGTATTTTTTGTTATACAACAAATAAATACATGATTTTCCCAAATCTTGTATTTTTTCGGTGTACCTTGGCACTGTTCACTGCAGCTAATCAGTGAACCTGAATTTCATCGTTCCTTTACCCAATTTGAATTTAACACGTCGCACTGAAACTGTTTCACTTGCGTCACTACAGAGGGACCTCGGGGTACCGCTTGTTCATCGACCTTCTGCCCCCGCAGAAAATGTCAACCGTTGATCTCGGTCAAAGCACACACGGCGAGGTCAACTACAGGGGCATATTTTGGTTTAAACATCGAGGTTGTTTGTGCCTGCGGGTCTTCATTGATCTAGGATCAATGGAGACCGAACCCTTTGAAATGCACGAGGGTTAACACAAAGTCCACTCCTTCGGTGTACCTTTGAACCCTTAGGGGCAAATGCTAGTATATTTTTGATGCAATAAAAAATAAAGTGAAAACCCTCCGACCATTTAAACGCAAACATAAGTGGAATCAAAATTCATTATTGGTTTAAGGTCACGCGGTTTACTAAAAAGCTAACAATGTAGGGGGGTCTTTTATTAATGTCAAAGTGTGAAGTGATTTAATTTAAATTATTTAGTGACATTAAATAATAATGGTAGTTTGTCTTTAATAAAGATAATTGATCGGGATTGAAATAAATTTTATTTTTGATTTGATAATATTAAATGAAAATTATAAATTATTGTATATAATTTTTTTGTGATAATCACATCAAAGAATATAATGTTGATGCCTTTCGAACCAGTTAGTGTGGTTCATCATCAGGGCAAGATGATAAATCTGATCAATGAACCAGTTTAAATAGATAAAGAGAACACTCCAGCTAGCTGTTGTAAATAACTACTAGTTTGACTCAAACAAGAAAATTAAAATAAATTAAATAATAAATGTATATTTTATTATTATCATTATTATTTATTTATTAATTTATTATTTTTTAGTTTAACTAAAATAAGGAAACTAAAAAATTTAATGAATTGATAATAGTTGCATATAATTTAATATATTATTATTATTAACTAAGGTTATATGTTATATAATTTACATATTTATTTTGTTACTTATTAAGTAAATTTAATATTTTAAATCCTAATTTAATAGTTATTTCAATACATTGTATATAGTTATAATTATTATAATTAGAAAGACTGACCTAATTTTAATTTTAATAAAAATTTAAACAAAAGGGGAAAATGGAGGGCAAGCAAAAAGGCCCACGGGAAAAAAAGGAAAAAATTAATTTAATTTTTTCCTTTTTCCGTGTAATTTACTTTTGCTAAGCCCTATATATATATATATATATATATATATATATATATATATATATATATATATATATATATATATATATATATATATATATATATATATATATATATATATATATATATATATATATATATATATTTATTTATTTATTTATTTATTTATTTCCCCAAGGAAAAAATCTCCTGATGTTTGAATAATGGAGGCAGCTCCAAGGGTTTTTCATTTGCTCCTTGAAATTTGTATAATCTTTTTAGGAACCTCTTAAGATTGTCAGTGAAAACCTTTTTACAAAAAAATTGATCAAAACCACAAAAATATGTATGATCGGGATACGAATTTGTTCTTCTTTGGAGCTTCATACTATCACTTACTATACCAAGATTACTTCCTCTTTAGAAGAGGAGGCATCTATTATCAAAAAACGTCATGGTTGTAACGTCATAGCTTGCTTTGATAAGAAATCAACCTCTTCATTCAATTCTTTGTATACATGTTTGAAAGAAAGTGAGGTAAAGTTGGAGAAAAAATGTTGAATGGCTCGTAAGACTACTTGTAAGTGAGGAGCCCAAATCTGTGATCACTGCAAAGCCCAATCCACTACTACTTTTGAGTCACCAAAGCACTACATATCTATAATACCTCTGTTGTGTGCTACAAATAAAACGGCCCAAAGAGGATCCAATTCAACTCTATTATTAGAACCATGACCAGGAGAAAACTTTATTAGTAACTTCTTTCTTGAGCTAAAATGGAGGGTTGCTTTTGCACCAACGAGAGGAGGAGACCCTTGGCTGGCTCCATAAAAAAAAGCCCATGGTATGTCACGGTTGATGACTAGAGGCTGAATAATTCTCAATTTCTTCACTTTTGAAGGACACTTGTGATATATATATATATAAGGGAGGGGTTAAGAGGAGGAGATGAGACAAGAGGGAAAATAGGGCGGGAAGAAAAACAACAACTAAGAATGAAGGGCAGGAATCTAGCATCTGCTAACACTCCACCCATCATCCCTGTTAAGGTTAACATGTCTCTTTTCAATTTCTAAGGCTTCCCTTAACTTACGGTGGTGGAAATGGTCAATCCTCGCGATCACCTTAGCATATTCAATGCAAATGTGATGTTTTGTCTTTTCAGCATGCTCTGCTAAGGCAGAGGAGCGAGATCTACCATGCTTTAGGTCAACGACGTGTTCATAAATTCTTTGATTAATGGAACGACCAGTTTCACCTAAAGCATGGTAGATCTCGCTCCTCTGCCTTAGCAGAGCATGCTGAAAAGACAAAACATCACATTTGCATTGAAGATGCTAAGGTGATTGCGAGGATTGACCATTTCCACAACCGTAAGTTAAGGGAAGCCTTAGAAATTAAAAAGAGACATGTTAGGCTTAACAGGGATGATGGGTGGAGTGTTAGCAGATGCTGGATTCCTACCCTTCATTCCCAGTTGTTGTTTTTCTTCCTGCCCTGTTTTCCCTCTTGTCTCGTCTCCTCCTATTAACCCCTCCATTTTATCTCTCTCTCTCTCTCTCTCTATATATATATATATATATTAATTTATTTATTTAATTTTTTCCTTTTTTTCCCGTGGGCCTTTTTGCTCGCCCTCTATTTTCCCCTTTTATTTAAAGTTTTATTAAAATTAAAATTAGGACAGTCTTTCTAATTATAGTATTTATAACTATATACAATGTATAGAAATAACTATTAAATTAGGATTTAAAATATTAAATTTCCTTAATAAGTAAGAAAATAAATATGTAAATTATATAACATATAACCTTGGTTAATATTAAAAATAATAATAATATATTGAATTATATGCAACTATTATCAATTCATTAAATTTCTTAGTTTCTTTATTTTAGTCAAACTAAAAAATAATAAATTAATAAATAAATAATAATGATAATAATAAAATATACATTTATTACTTAATTCATTTTAATTTTGTGAAGAATCATTTCGGTAATAATCACATTCAAATGAACATTGTCGACGTGTTTTGAACCAACCAGTGTGGTTCATCATCAGGACTAGGTGAGAGATCAGATCCGAAAGTTGGGTTAAATAGATGTAGAAAAGGCTAAATTAGCCGTTAGGATTCTTATTTGAGTCAAACTAGCCGTTATTTACAACGACTGGTTGGAGTGTTCCTTTTATCTATTTAAACTGGTTCATTGATTAGATTTTTCATCTTGTCCTGATGATGAACCACACTGGCTGGTTCGAAACGTGTCGGCATTATATTCTTTGATGTGATTATCACCGAAAATTTTTATATACAATTTATGGATCACAAAAGCCAAATTCCAAATATTATAAATTATTATTAAAAATGATTATTATTATTTTGTTCGTTAAACATTTTTTTTATTAATTTTGATAGAGAATTATGGAATAGCATTGTGTAGATGTGGGATCATGCGTCTATACAGTGCTATTCCGGAATTCTCTATCAATATGAATAATTGTGGAAGTCTCTAATCACTCACATCTTCTATTAATTCGTAATTTTTTTATAGTAGATAGGTATGACAATCCCTGCTTTTCTACCCTCACTCTCACCAGTTTTGTTGGCCATGAAAACAATTCAAAAAATGAGATCAAACTACCAAAATTTACGTAATATCCAGAAAAAAATGATCATAGAGCCCATAATATATAGAGAATGAAAATACAACCGAAAATCATCAGGGAACATGAGGGGTGTTGGTACATGACCTACACTCGGTTCACCCGGAGGTCTAGGATCCCCGTGTACATGAAACTCCAAGTGAGCTAGTTGACCCTCGACTTAATCCATATGATCATTTGCACGCCTTTGACTCCTAAGCAAAGCCAAGCGGTCGAGGATGTCCCACTAATTCTGTTGAAGGTCATTCTTAAATGTTATCACTTCGTTGCGGTGTCCCCATATCTTCCAAAATCTTAGTGATATTACGCATCTATAGGTCCAAAGAATCCATTGAGGGTGGCAAGTCAACCCGACCGGGAGAAGGAACCCTATCTTGAGCTATTTCACCTTTGAACACCACCTCTACACCCCCATCTCCCTCTACATATTCTGTCTGACATCCATGACCTGCTGACTTGCCTCAATGGCCTAGCCTTCGTCGAGGTCGCCCTTGCTTCCTAAGCATTGTTATAAATGCCAAAAAACACCATAACCTAGGTCTGATTGATACCCTAACACGAGAGACTAACACAATTATCCTGTTTTTAGGACCTGCAACGGGAGCACCTCCAACCACTACCCAATCGACCCCCTAGTCGCAAACACATCAGGCCTACATAACCAGAAACATATTTGGACTACACTACCTAGAGCAACCAAGGAAGAGGGACTCAAAAAACAGAGAGAACCACCTCGAAACTCCAATATTCAAACCCCCACCACACAATGCCCAAGGTTCAAAAGCACACCATAACTACCATTATCCACTGGACAATTCCTTAACAATACCACAACTGTAGAGGGAGGTGAAATAGAATTAAAACAATACCCACTCACACCCAAATTTCTTGTAGGAGCAAATCTCTGAAACTCAAAGAATAGGGGAAAATGACTCACTAGGAAGGCGCCAAAAGTTCCCAATTCTCCCTATCGATGGCTACCTCCAAGCCAGACTAGTGAAATTCCCTCCCACACCAGAACGAACCAATAACAATGCAAACGACAATCAACCCTCATTCCAAGATACCAAATTTAGCGAATTGGTTTCCCAATGGAGCTTCACTACAAACCTCGTCGACCAACTGAAAATGTATACATAGAGCTCACCAGACTGAAGAGCATACACAGGTTGGAAACCTATGCATACTCGACGTTGTTCTCACCACCTTCACGATCACCCATAGCCTGAAAACCACAAACGTCGAAGCCAAACCACCACCCAACCTATGTACCAAATAGAAATCATCTTGAAACTTCAGAGCATCCACCGACAATTGTCTTTGATGTCCCCCACCCCCCCACCATGTGTCTTCCCTTTGTCATATGGGAGGGTCACATCCACTCCCTATTGCACAAATTAAATCACACTCCTCCACTGCCATTAGGGTAAGATGATTATTATTATTGATTAAGATTAATTTACTTTTTATTTGATAATATTAAATGAGAATGACAATTACTCGAGTCTGATTATTAATATTGATTGAGATCAATTTATTTTATAACATTTTCAAAATTTAATAATCAAAAGTATATTCATTTAAATTGGAACAATTTTACCATGAAGACATCACTATGATCACGACAATTCAATAATAAACATAAACATTTAACAAAAAATATCTATAGTTGGATCAATTAAAAAATAAAAACATATAACATATATAATGTTATATAAATACCATGTGTTTATCAATATACAAAATGTGCAGGCATAAATGTTTATAAGCATAAACATTAAAAAATATGATGGACATGTTGTAGTGCCATTAAATGAGTGTAAACATTTAAATCATGGCTCAATTAATAATAAAAAAGTTAAAGTAATAAAAATAATAAAATTAAATTTGTTTATTGTAATTTTGTTTTGTAGGGAAGTTAGAAATTATGGTCTAAGAAAAATTGCATAAATAATTATAACTTACATGGGTCAATGTTAAATTAATAGTGGTGAATATAAAAATTGTCCTATAGTCTTGCTTTGAAAGGAATTAATAAATTGAGATGTGAAGTGGATAAGTAGATTGCTTGCTTAGGCATCAAAACTTGCATAAATTTTGGTAGGTAGTAACCACTAGTAAGCCTACCTATTTACAACTTTACTTCTACATAAAGGAAAACATAAATAATGGTGGGAAGTACCCCTAGTAAGTATATTTATTTACATCTTATTCCTATCCATTTTTTATGCAAATACTTAGCTTAAATTATAATGGGAAGTAATTGATGGTAAATATGTTATTTACTTGAGTATAAGTTATTTTCAAGGATTTTAGTTTTGGATGGTTTTGGATGGTTTTCGTGCAATGCTTAAGAAGAAAAAATTACTACACAAATATCTAAATATCATGCATGAATATTGCAACCATAATCATAATTTGTGGCATAAAATATGTTAGACAATTATCCACATGACATTATAGTGTGCAAAGGCTGCAATAAGTCCTTCAAGTTATGGTCCAATCAAATGTTTGAAAATTAGTTTTTTAATAATATTGAAAAACAAATATTTATTTTTCAAAGTTAAAACATTTTAATTTGCATTGGTCAATGCTAAACTAATAGCAATCAATAGACACATTGATTCTTAGAATCCTCCTTTGGAATGGACTAATAATGATTTCATAACCATATTTAAATTTAATTAATAAGCACATAAAAACTTAATACTTGCAATAAACTTACAATATAACAATATTCTTAACCATGGACATTCACCCTCATTTTACCATATTATTAACTGGTAAATAGTTTTTGTTACAATACCATGATTTATCAATACCACATGCCAAAAAATCATAACTCATTTCATAATAAAAAATAAAATGTAAAATATATTAGATTATACATATATCATTGATTACATAGAGTGACAATTCTAGATCATATGGATTGAGAGAGAGAGAGAGAGGGAGAAGGAGAGAGGGAGGGAGATATTGACAGAGCTTGAGGGCAGAGAGAGAGAGAGAGAGAGAGAGAGAGAGAGAGAGCTCGAGGGCAAAGATAGAGAGGGAGAGCAAGGGTGATACTGATAGAGCTCAAGGGTAGAGAGAGAGAGAGAGAGAGAGGGAGGCATAGAGGTGGAGGGGGGAGAGAAGGGGGGGGGAGAGAGAAGGATAAAGGGAGGCAAATAGTGATACAGTTGGAGAGAGAGATGGGGTGGATAGACAGAGGGGGGTGGGATAGAAAGGGAGAGAGAGGAAGGAAGAGAGAGAAGACTTGAGAGAGAAAGAGATAGGGAGGGAGAGAGATAGAGGGAAGAACAAAGACATAAAGAGATAAAAGTGGAGAGAGAGAGGGAGTGACAACGGAGAGGCGGAGAGAGAGTGAGGAGAGGGGAGAGGAGAGAAGAGAGAGAGAAGTAGAGGAGGGAAGGAGAGAGGGAGGGAGACATATAGATGGAGGGGAGGGAGAAGGGAAGAGAGAGAAGGAGATAGGGAGGGAGATTGTGACAAGGTTGGAGGGAAGAGAGATAGAGAGAGAGGGAGGGAGAGAGAGAGAGATGGGGGGAAGAGATAGAAGGAGGTGAGAGAGAAAGGGAGAGAGAAAGGAAGGAAAAGATAAAGGACTTGAGAGAGAGAAGGAGAGAGGGAGGGAGAGAGAGTTGGAGTTAGAGGGGGAGAGAGAGGGACATAATAATAAATACATAAAGAGAGAGAGAGAGAGAGAGAGAGAGAGGTTGACAAGGGAGAGATGAATGAAGAGAGAGAGAGAGAGAGAGTGTGTGTGTGTTTGTTTGGGGATGAGATAGAGAGACAAAGAAGGAGAGACGAAGGGAGATAGAGATATAGATGGAGGGGGAAGAGAGGGAAATAAGAGAGAGTCAGAGAGAGGAAGGGATCGAGAGATAGATATATATGGAGAGAGAGAAAGCACGTGCCTTTGGGGGGTTAAGATAAAGAGGCAAAGAATGAAATATGGAAGGATATATAGCTAACCTAGATGGAAGGAGATATAACTAACTTGGATCAAATCTCTCAAGGTGAAAACCATTCCTCAAGTTTTACACTAAAAAAAGAGGTTTGCACCTCAGGAGATTTGATCCCTCTTGAAGCTTGATAAATCAAAGATTAAGATGGATCTAAATTGGTTTATGTTTTATTTGATAATATTAAATGACAATGACAATTACTTGAGTATGATTATTAATATTAATTGAGATCGATTTATTTTATTGCATTTTCAAAATTTAATAATCAAAGGTATATTCATTTAAATTGGAACAACTTTATCATGAAGACATCACCATAATCAGACATCACCATAATCAAGCCAATTCAATAATAAAGATGATGATTATTAGTAATTAAAACTAACTTTATTTTCCATTTAAACCAACTTTCCTTATGAAATTAAAAAAAAATATATTTATAAAATATATATTTAATTTAAATTGGATTTTTTTTTAATGACACAGACATGATCATAATTGAGTTTTTTTCTTTTTGTCTTTTAAATTTTTAAATTTAATCATTAATTCTAAATTTAATTGATCATTTTAAACTTTTTGTTCTCATTATAAAAAGGATTTAAATGAGACTTTCTTAATTCTTTTTTATTTTATAAATTAACAAAGATAATCAATGTTATAATTAGTGTTATAAATATTGTACAATTGAGTTTTCATGTGCATAGAAAACTCAACTCAATTTAATTCTATTAGTATGCCACATTAGAGGGCTTGTGTTCGCCATGGGTTGACACATTACCAACAATGAGGGTGCGTCTATGCGCAAGTGAGGGCAAAGGTTCTACTGCAAGATTAAGAGAACTCACTCCTCAACCTGTTCAAGAGGATATTCTCCAGGTTGAACGAGAATTGGCAAACCAAAGACACACCCTCACAAACATTGAAGTATTGACATAAGTTGTTGATTGGGTTCCTGATGCTGGGCATACTCGTGGGTGTTACAATCAATAAATGTATATGGTGGATGTCTATTGGCATCTCAAGTTCTTTCTTGACTAGGTCTTGGTGGACATAAATGAGAGTAGAGATGCCATTCTCCTCTCTCTGGATCACATGCAGTGATAATTGATAGCTCTAGATCATAGGCTGGGATGAATTGAGAAACATATGGGTGTTCCTCTTGAATCAGGTTTCTCTCCAGGCAACAACAAGGAGCCCATACTATTTGATGCCAAAGTTTTAGATAAATCCTCTTAATTGTCTCTTTCTCACCTGTCCTTAGCTCAACCCATACCAATTGATGTCAAAGATTTAGATAAATCCTCTTAATTGTCTCTTTCTTACTTGTCCTTAGGTCTCTATGTTTCAGTTCTGTTAGTCTAGAAAAACCCTAGGAGGTCCTGCTTCTAGCATATGTTTTTTGGTTTTTGAAACTATAGGCAAAAAATTCTCTTCTGCACTTTTGGAAAGATTGAAATTTTGGCTTGGTACTATCTTTCCAATGACCGGTCATCTCAAAATTCAATGGCTCAGAATGTACTCCTTGATTTTAGGCAATACAAAATACCTACTTCACAAAAAAGAAGAAGAAAAGAAAACAAATTTCTTCTAACCACATGAACTACATCCAATTAACCATATAAAACTTCTAACCTATTATATTTTTTTCCTAAATATACTAAATATAATTAAAAAAACAATAAAAACAGTTAAACAATATTTTTTTTAAAACTTAAAACTCATTTTTTATAAAATCATAATATTTAATGCTTTAAATATTTTTTTTATCACAAACCTAAATTCATTACTTTATAAAAATCCATCATACTCTCCCCAAAAAAAACAAAAAAAAATCCACGTAATCAATAAAATTGCAATTTTCGCAATTTATAATAAAATTTTGATTAAAATTAACAAAAACATTATTTAAAAAAAACCAAGAAGTTATCAGTAAACTCTAACTCTCTCTCTATAAAATATAAAACACGACTAGACACACTGAATCCACCTAATAAAATGGGTAGGCCCGCAAAACTTACCTACTCTTTGAATGGTTCAAATTCGTTGTTACAGATTCCAAAATTTGTCTGCCATGCCAACAACACCTAACTGTCTCTGGAGCATAGAATATGGACGCATGAAGAAGGGGCCCAAAAGGTGGTTGGGTTTCTCAGAAAGAATAACCTATAAAGTATGTAGGGTCTTCGAACCTAAAGCTACCATTGTAGGCCTTTTCATAAGTTTCTATGTCACTGTATTGGATTTAGATTAAAGTGGGAAAATTTTAGAAATTGAATTTTGTTATAGATTATTTTATTTTTATATTTAATATTTTGAAAATTGATGTATTGTTTTTATTTTCGATAAATATGAATGATTAAAACTTCCCTCCAATCCTAATTTCTATAGAATAACGGTTGATTTCAATAGAAAATGGGATTATCCTAATCTCTAGATAATAACGGTTTATCTCAATAGAATAATCGAATCATATTGGAAGTCATGAAACATTGCGTACTTATACTGTCTCGATTCTCCCTTCAGACTCTACCGGTGAAATTGTTCATTCGCTAGGTGGAAGGGAAAAGGCCCCAGCAAATCTGTGTCATTCATCTCTGGAATTCTAAATTTGAAGGTTGAAACCAGATTAAATGGAGAACTCAGATGAAGAATATGCATTTACAGAACAAATGAACGAAGCCATGGCTGCTTCTTCTCATGCTCAGGAAGAATTTCTGATGGCGCTGAGGTTCCAGGAGATGCTGGAGAACCAATTTTCTTCCCAGAATAACAGCGATTTTAAGGATGCGCCGGATGAGTTTGATGAAACAACAGCCGAGGAGATTAGTAGACTTGAGGAATGGAGAAGTCTCGTTGAGGAGTACAAAAAACTGAGCGCAACCATGGAAAACCTCAACTTAATTGAAGAAAACGAAGATTACGAAGACGCAGAAGCTGAACAGGAGGAATGGAACGATGCCGTCGAGGAATTTTATAGCATACAAAGAATTGAGGCCACCTCAGATCAGGAAGATGAGTTCAGCGAGGCGAGCTGTAGTTTTGAATCGGAGAAGGGGCTTTACAGCTTGTATTTCAAAGGGGTGTCGGAAATGAGACCTTGGGAATCAAAACTAGGACTCAGCGCAACGGCCGTTGGTGTCATCATTAAAAAACCCACGGGGGAAATCTTGTTAGAGGTGCAGAAAAAACTGGGTTACTATGTGGACGAAATCGTTGCCGAGCACTTGGCATTGATAGAGGGTTTAATGGCAGCATTGGGGCAGGGTGTGGACCGAATCCATGCTTTTACTGGCTCTGAGGAGCTGTATAATCAGGTGGCCCGAGGAAGGAACTTGGAGAACCAGTTGCTGTGGGCTGTTAGGGAACGAGTTCTCGACCATGTGCGCAGGCTGGATGATTTTATGCTCACATTTAGTGCGGACACTACTGATGGCAGAAATGTAACGTTTATGGCGAGAGAAGCAATATATCCGAGTTCAATTCCAAGGAATGTTGTAGCTTTGCACACTGAGTATGATGAGGAGGATGAAGATAATGGCGTCTTGTCTTGCGGGCTGGGACAGAAGAGGCAGAGAAGCTATGGGCAGGGCCGCTTCCATGCCCCCGCTTGGTATGCCCTCTTTCATTATCCCCTGCTTTTCCCCATTGTTTGAAATATTTGATTGTAATTGTTAAGTCCCTTTATGGTATTTTACCCAATACCTTACCAGGTTTCATTTGGCACCTTCAGCAGTCATGTGGTCACCGGAAGGTTGGGGTGAACTTATGCCACAGAGAGCTCATGACCCCAGACTGAAGTTCATCCCTCGTTCAGCTTAAGCCTTACCTTTTATTGTTGATTGCGCTGGGGTCTAATGGTAAACCAATGGAAATCTCCGAAGAGACACGTCCTAGGAGTTTCTCCTGCCAAACCGAAGAGACACGTCCTAGGAGTTTCTCCTGCCAAACAAGGGGCGGTTTATGTAAAAGAAATAAAAATTGCAAGTCCTTTTGGGTACAAAACTCCACGAAAAATCTCTTTAAAAACAGGCTATCTTCCACCATTGAAGGGTGCCACAGGGATTAAACCCTGGGGTTTTGAACCTGGATCATCATTGTTGCAAATGCTCCAACTTGGTCCTAGACCACAGCCCAACAGATATTTGATTTAGATTAGGACATACTAATCTAAGGGTACCTGATTCCTTGCCCTTTTGTCTTTTGTTTATTGATAAGGCCATCAAACTCATTTCTTATGCAAGATCCACTGCTGTTGCTTTAGGTGGTATAGATCTGAGATTGAGTTTCCGGATATTGCTCCACAGTAGACATGTTTGGATGTTGTTTCGAGTCTATGAAATTTTTGTTATTAAAGCTTTTGACCAGGCAAAACCTAGAGGAAAAATGGTTTACATTAGTCATGTAAATTTGAAGCTGCACATCCCAGATGGCTGATTCCATCCTTGTCCCTTGATGCCAAACAGGGTTCTGCCTCTAGAACCGGTTTGCTAGATTATATTACTGCATTATAGTATACGGTCTAAGCAATTTGCTAGTGTAATCTACTATAAGTTCAGCACTCTATATGGTTGCAGATAGGGAGTGGGGATGCAGCGGGACTGGACACTTCTCTAAAAACATCATTATTTCTTGATGAGGCATCTAATTTGTTTGTAGGTGGCTATTCCTAAACCTGTGAGAAGATGTCTTACTCTTGTGGATTTAAGTAGTTTTGTCATTGCAATGTCTGCAGAGGTTTGGGGTCTCAGGAAAATAGTAAACAGAGAGGAGTCTTTAAACTGAAAAATATGTCATTACATTTAAATATCTCTAATTATTAAGGAAAAATAGTATCACACATAAATATTAAGAAGATGGTCAAATTTATCCAGTTTTCTTCCTTTGAAATTCTGTATAGATCTTTGCTCTCCACTTTTTCTTTCTGCCCTCCCTCTTGTTTTCTTAAATTGGGCTCAGTGTTAACGGGTATGTATCTCTCTTTTTATTTTCTGCGAGGACTGAGATTGAGCATTTGTATTGCAGGGGAGGGACCTCAGAATTCAACGAGTCTTATCCAAGAACACAGGCACTTGGGATTAACGGTTGGAAAGAAAGGGAAAAAGGTATTGGAGAATGGAAATTTTTATAGTGAATTAGCGACCTATGTGCATACATTTCTCAGCTTTTGGACACTTAAGATTCTGGAGGGCAGCCTGGTTTGTAGATGTCAATGTTTGTCATGGTACAAGGAGGGCACTTTCAGTCTGCAACAAGATGTTACAGACATAGAATAACATTTGCTTTATCACTGTCTTATGGCATCGAGCTAACATTCTAGGTTAGATTCAATCCACCTTATGGGAACCTTAAATGGTATACAACGATAAAGTTCTCTAAAATCTATCTGCAAATCCTTTTTACATATTATTTCATATTTCAAGGAACGTGAAGAGCTGATGAATGCTGCAGAACTTAGAGCTGAGATTATGCATATTTCCTAGTATGCTCACCATCTCATATAAAGTATTCTACCATGGAAATTTCATGTAGAACTTGGTAGTCTTGCACAGTACAGGGAAGTTCATGCCCAGGCCCTTATTAATGGAGTTGTTTGAGTTTTAGGAATCTAGTGGGTTTTTAGTACATTTCAGCCTGTGCATGCTTGGAATCTTTCAAGGTTTCTCGCTCTGTAAGCCAGACTTTGTGTGCTGCTTTTACTAATATATATGGACATGTATGAGCCTTGTGGTCTAACAGTATATTGAGGAACTGTCTACTGACACTACTAACCTCTCGTTCATACTTGCTAATATTGCTGGAAATAGGATTTTGTCCATGTGGCTCATGCTTCTCTTGGAGAAGGTAAAACATCAATATGGTGGAATGTAATAATGTGGAGATGAATGTTTGAACTAAATGAACATATCTACCTTTAGCTGTTCCATAGTTTTATTTCACTGGAATAATGTGCTTGATAACAAGCTGTTGGTAATGTTGAGAACGATTGGCAATGGTTGTTTGAGGCTCTCGTAGGATCTTAAAGTTGCCGCTATCAATGATTGTTTGTCTTCTCTAGCGAGTAAAGACACAATTGTGAAATGGAAATGTTGAACAAATAAATCTGTCCAGCAACCATTCTTCCTTCAGTTGTTTCCAGTGGGCTACATTCCAAGCATCGGATTATTAGGCCTCTGCTGTCAGTAATCGAGTCTTGAATTATATTTTAGGTTTGGGACCTAATGTTCTCTTGCCTGAAGTCTTCAGCCATTGGACATCAGAATAGTTTTGAATGTAGATCAATTCCATATATTCTTTCTAGGTTTTTTTCTTCGTTTGCCATGCTTCCTGCCTATCCATAACATGAAAATTTAATTAAATTCCATTCATTTGCCATTCTTTCTGCCTATTCACAACATGAAAATAAATTACGATTCAGTGACCCCGTGGAGGTAGCCCCATAGAAATATTCAATCAGTGTCATAATGCTAATCCAAAAGCGAACATTGTTGTGCACTTTAATGGGTGCTCCCTGCAAATAAAGGTGAGGTTGTCAGCTTATATAGCTAGGAAGTGTTGGGATCCTCTTTACGATAAAACGAACTATGTGCATGACAAATGCTATTTCAGTGTGAATTGGAGGTTTTAAGCATGGGAATTCATCTAAATTGTGTTTTCAAAAAACTAATTAATCAAAACTCAATGAAGGGTTAAGCTTCATATGCTCAGCATCTCTTCATCAGATCAGTTTGAGGCAAAACTGTCAACACTTTCTAGACCATTTAACTTGTCAACCATTCTAGAATAGATTATCCTGGAAAATATAATGATTGCCGAATTACTTTATAATCAGCAATCCTAAAATTGAATTATCCTCCAAATTACTTTATAATCAGTAATCTTAAATTTGAACTCGGTAGAGATGAAGTTACTATTAACGTCAGTTGACTGACAAGTGAATATAATTGAATAATCAAGCATGCATAAATCTTGAACTTACAGTCTCACAAATTTGTGGGACATAATGCAATTTTTTATATGAACAAATTTACCAGTGAACCAACTTGTAAGGATATTTTTTGTTATATTAGTTTAGTGCTTTTGAACAGTTTTGCTTCGTGCAAAGATTGTCTACTATAAGTATATGAACATCATTTACTTTAAATGTTGAAAAATGGAAAGTTATTTTTATTTAAAATTGGATTATTGACTTTAGATAGTGGAAAACACTATTGTAAGATTATAACTACACTTAATAAAAGAATGATCATAACGATCTGGAAAATATTACAATTTTTTTTAATCATTCTTAATTTTTTTTTATTATTTAGAAATAATAAAGAAAGATGACATTATTGGGTGGATGTCTCTCTTTAGCCTGTGCTAGAGTCAGTAAGTTTGTATTTTACAAGTTGCTTAATTTCGTAGTTGCAAGAAGTGCAGCATACATTTACCAGCATTTCAATATGGTGTTGGACATTTGTAATGAATGTCGTTACATATTTTCATTTTTTCAATATCAAATTCTACAGTGCATTTCTTTTTGTGTTTATCAGATTTAAAATTAAGATGAATGGATATTAATTTATATATATACTTTTAATATGTTCAGATAAATAATGTGTGAAATGTCTTAATATTTAAAAATTAAAATACTTTGGTACAAAGATCCCTACAAAGATGTATCAAAATTTCTTAAACTATGAGAGATAATTAATAACAAAACTTTTACAAAGCATAAAGATGTATCAAAATTACTTAGATTACTATGAGATAATTAATAACCAAAACTTTTACCAAGCATATAATTGTTAAAGAGTTGCTATTAAAGCCACAATGATAGGAGATAATATACATTATACAAAATTATGTAAAAAATAAATAAAAATGTCATGTTTTAATTCCTTAGACTTCAAAAAAAAAAAAAAAAAGTGTAGTTGCAATAAAATTATGACTCTTTTATTTATGGGTGATTTTGGTCCTACCAAAAACTTCTTAAAATCATTTTCATATTTCTCTTTTTTTCACAACTCTTCATCACAGGCCTACCAAGTGAAAATTGCTCTAGGATCACTTGGAGTCAAATTTGACCATTTAAATTTGTTTTAGAGTTCAGTTTTCAGTTTATGCATTTCTACAATCTTTTCCTTCCGTATAATGCCCCTTCATAGGGCCACAATTACCATTATCCAAAATATTTTGCATGCTATTTCTAATAATTTCATTGATATGATGTGCCATTTCACCTTCATTAATGGGGACACCTAGTAGTTCCATATCATTGGTGTTTATTTATGTATTGGGTCAATATGTTTAACAATGTCTTTAATGCCTAATAATAATTTTTAGGCCACATAAGTACCTTCTTAGAGGGTGAGGTTTAGAAATTGTATGTGATTAAGTTTGGCATAACTCATTGTATATTTGTTCAAGTATGTTAAATGTGGAATATATCTATTTACTATCTTCATTGTGTTAGGTTAAGTGGGTAGGAGCCTGCTACCCAACATCCTAGGGGTCTCACTTTTACTTTTCATGTTAAAATCCAAGTTAATGAAAGTAAAATTAAGAGTAATTTGTCAATATGGTTGGGAGGAACGATTGTTATCCTCAACCTGCCTTCAATGCCCACAAGTGACATGATGATATGATATCGAGTATTATTGTTGCAATGGATTTGAGACTGGTTGTTTAATGACCTTGAGCCCTAAGGAATGTCTTTCCCTTATCTACAAGCTAGAGGGTGGGGTGTTTTGTTTCATGAAAAGAAAAAAATTAATAGTGAAGGCAAATCTAAACATTTAAAGCTATGCTGTAGAATTTTGTTTCATGAATTAACATATGTGGATTTAGCTTTCTTAGTATGAAAACATCCAGATAAGTTATAGACTCAAGTTTTTTTTGTATGGAAACATGTAAATAAGCTACAAATTTGTAGGATTCATACATGTAGACTTGCAAAATTGGCTAAAAGATTTGCATATTCAAATATATGCCACTATAAAGTGGAGCATTATCAAACTGTGGTAAGCCAACAAAGTAGGTCTTTGTGTCTTCCAGGGTTTGAACGTGGATATGTTTCACAGTGATTCTAAAATAATGTTAAGGGCATTCTTTTAGAGCTAGTCCACTAGTAATTGTTTGAACTACCACTTCCAATATGTGAAGGACATTAACAACTAATATTTAACCTATTCTAAATAAAAATCTATATTTCACTATTTCAATAATGGCTTTTTGATAAAACTCAATAATATATTGCTTTTATAAGAACATTTAATTTTATTAGGATAAACATTCAACTATAAAAAAAAGAGAGGAATCATAATCCCTCAAATGCCCAAGAATAACACTTGCCATCAATGAATAAGATGGGGATCTAACTATCACATTTAAAATGCATATTATGTTTCTACACCATAAACATTGTGCACAATTTCTATTTTGCATTGGTTGAGAAAAATGGCCCATATTAACATAGACGCTCGAATATTGCATAATGACAGTGGAGGTATCCACAAGGAATTTGTGCCTTGAACTAACATAATGATTAATTGGTTGTAGTGTGAAGATGCATGTTGCCTAGTCTTCTCCACCCCCTCTTGTTTCTATGACATGAATACATTTATCACTAACTGTCAATAACAACATGACTAGATCCATTTCACATTATCATATACAAGAAGGAACATTCATCTATATTGATTTGAGAGTCAATATTGGTTTCAACCCTATATTATAACATAGTAAACTATGCATTATTTGAATGATGAGTTTATGTGATGGGAGTCAAGACATGTTGGCTAAGTCCCCATGGCGAGCTAGAATTATGGTGTAATTTTTATGTTTTTTTGATGGTGTGTAGGTATGTATGTAAAATCATGAATGAAGGGAAATAAACAAAATTCACCAATAAGGATGCTTGAGAAGCAACAAGGGACGTGTGGTACCATAAGAGGGGAGGAGAAAATGGATTGCATGGATGATTTGATTTGATGCTTGTCCTTTGAGGTGCAACCTTCCTTACCATGCTTCAAATCTTGACTTAAGTGGTCTTTTGGATGTTTCCTCATGCTTCTTGGGAAAGGAGAACTTGTCTTATCTACATTCTTGTGGGAAAACCACTATTCAACCTTATTCATGTATAATTACGACTCTTTAAAATGTGAGAATTTCTCTCTTATGAGCCTTCTCCATTCTCCATTCAAATGTTCTTCTTCTCTTGGGTTATGGAAGGGACTTGTGTGAATACCGTGGTTCTTCTTCTTATAATAGGAATATAACTCCATGTACTTGCTGTTGGTAAGAGAAATTGGAGGTCGAGAATTTTTTGTTGAGATTATGAGAGGAAATTGAATGGTTGCAAAGGTAAAACCATGTTTGGAATGTATAAGTAGATGGAGAAAACACTACAAACTTGCAACCTTGTTAGTGCTCCTCATACATTGTTTTGGACAAGTGATGCTCCTCTAGGTCACTCAAAGTGGGAAACTAATAAATTTGAACTCCTACCTACATTGGAAGGGAAGAACATCCCCAAGGGACTATTGAGTAGAGAAAGAAAATACCTTTCTTGGGTTGTGAAGGATAAGAGAGTCTCATGGCGGAATATTACATTGAGTGCATAATAGTGAGCAAATTGGCCATGCATGAGAGAGATGGTTCAATAGTTGATTCCAATAGTTGGGCAATGAATCATTCTTTAGCAATCGATTTGGTGGATTTTGCACTTGATTACATAAATAAACTCACATGTGTCATTCTAGGGAATGCTTTCTATTTGTAATTTGTTCCATGAATTTAGGGAATTTAATGTGTAATGAATGAATTTGAAATGTGTATGCTTATTTTCACTTCCATATGTTTGTGCATACGAATTTGATTATAATAATATTAAAGATTTTGAATAACATTAACAAGTAATAAATGAAATTTCAAAATTTGTTATAGATTTCCCCAATGGCCAAGAAATGCTTTCAGGTACATGAAAAATTGGTGTAAGAGCTAAGTTTACAACACTCATTCGGTATGGGTAGTTTATGTTGGTTATTGAATGCAATTTACAGTGGCATGCCTACTATCTAATACACTAACTCGATGAGAATCCATTAAATTTGTCAATTCAAATGCTCATAGTGGAGAGTTGATGGTTGACATTTAGAGGTGTGATCAACATTAAGGAATATGGATAGGTTGAGATGAATTCAATAGTTCATGAAATTCAAGTCCCAACTAATAAGGAACTTGTGAACCTATAGTAGATCAATGGTAGTTCAAGGTTTGCATGCATTGCATATCCATGAAGTATTTTGAGGGCATTTATCCTTTGAAGAATTAGCATATGGAAATGGCAATGCCAACTTCTTGAAATAAATTGGCTCTAAATCATTCAAGGAGGAATAGGTTTGATGATTGTGTATTTTTGACTTTTCCCTTAGATTTCATGGAAGTTGATATGTGGCCTAAAGTTTCAAAATTACTTGATGGACATTGTTTTAGAATGGTTAGTGTATGCAAACTATGTGATGTTCAAAATGGGTTTGTCTATCAAAGCTTGAATGGAGGCTACCAATGGGATTGATTGAAGAAGACCCAATAGCCAATGTTAAAAAGTGATATAATATATTGAAAGGGGTTGATGCTTTCAAGGAGCCCAAAAGTTTGATAAGGGGTTGATTCCCTTAGTAAAAAGGGGATTGATGATCTAAATGAGGTGATACATGGAAATAGGTTGATACTTTCATGTGAGAGAGGCCTTCAATCCTTGCCAGCCAATTAATTGTTACCATGGGATAAACAATCCATTATTAAAAAACAAGAGAGTTTGGAGCCATAATCTTATTTTGGGCATAACTTAATCATATAAACTTCGAAAGAGCTGAAATTTTAGGTGGAAGTCCATAAAGATGGTATTTTTGAAAATGTTCTTGAGCATAGTTGTACAGCCAACACCGAATTCTCAAATATTAAAAAATTCAATTTTCAAAGGACGATACTATACTTTTGTCAACAACTCTTTTTGTGGTGCATTAGAGGAAATTTCAGCGTAAAAGTGGCCTCCTTAGGAAAAATAATAAATAATAGTTAAAATAATAAAATAATATTTATGAATTTTTGGGGGAAAAAAGAAAACTATTTTTTTTTTTAAATTGTATTTTTGACTTATCTCCTTATAGGTTTACTCAAATTTCAAGTGTAGACACTCATTGGATGCAAAATTAAATTTCAGATCCAACGAGTACCTATTATGTATACTTTTGAGAAGACACACGTTGATAAAAATTGCAGATATGTTAAAAAAAATGTGTTCATACTTTTGAGAAGAACGTGGGTCTTCTCAAAAGTAAGAACACATTTTTTTAACGTATCTGCAATTTTTATCAACGTGGGTCTTCTCAAAATTATGCATAATGGGTACTCGTTGGATGTGGAATTTAACTTTGAGTAAACCTATAAGGAGATTAAGCCAAAAATACAATTAAAAAAACTATTTTTCTTCTTTTCCCTCTAAAATATTTAAATGTACCTTATTTTAAATTTAAAGGATTTTGATCGGTTTACATATTATGACATGGAAATTACATGAAAATTTCATGGGCACTTTTAGGCTAAAATTTCCTCTAATGAAATTTGGAGGTGAAACTATTAGTGGGCATAATAAAACTAAGAAAATTAGTTTAGATAGATCCCAAAGGACTTAAATAGGGTAAAATCCACTATTTTGGGATACTTTTGGTAGTTTTGGACATTGTATTTGAAGGAAAGTGACCAAGAAAACAAATGTGGCCTTTTTTTGACAACATTGTCCTAGTGAAAATTCCTGTAGATCTCTATGGTTTGAAAGACAACAATTTTTGCTAGATTTTCTAAGATTGGACAAAGTGCCAAAATAGGTAAGTTGTTATCTTCAAAAGGATGTAGAAGATGATTTGGACAATATATTTTTGAGATGAAGATTGCCTAGTGTTCATATATAAAATACTATTAACACCTAATATAAATTGTTTTGTATTTCTTTCTTTATTTTCTTCCACTAGTGATGGAAGATGATCCCCAAATTTGATTTGCACAAGCAAAAGTGTAGAAAATGGGTGAGCCACAAAATTTTGCATGATGTAACTTTCAAATTTGAAGTTAGATCGGGACAAAAGTACAAGTGTTGGAAAGTTATGTTATAGGAGAAGCAAGTAGAATACTCAATTTTTGAAAATGTAGTTCTAGTCATTCTAGAAATTATTATAGGTCAAAGCCTCCAAGCTTGATTTGTCTAGTGAATAATCAATGTGGACGACCCTTGAAGTATCTTAAATTGGGGAAAGAGGTCTACATTGAAGTATAAGCATATCAAATGTAGAAATGACACTACTCAATTCATAATGGTGCATGCACAACAATGTGGAGGCAAAATTGACTAGCCAAAGCATGGCAATATGCATTGCTTTTCTACTAACAAGTTGAATGTTGGATTGAGGATGGCTAGGAGTGTCTGATATGTTTGAATTAAATGTCAAGTATGACAAGGGAAGGGACCATTATTGTTGACATTGTTAACAAGAAAAACACGTAATGCATTGTCTACAATAGTCATAGGAAATTTCTAATGGACAAAAGAGTTGTGGGTGCTTTCAACTATAAGAACCCTACCTCTAAAGAAGGAATGTACGTGATAGGACAACAATGGCAAGGTATAAGTACACATCCATATAGTTTTTTGACCTTTGCTACTTTGGAAGTGTGTGTGGAAATAATTTTTATGTTTGATTGAGATTACAACCTATGATGGGCCAATGGAATGGTTAATAAACAATGGGAACATGCTATGCACATATCTCATTGACAAATATCTTAGTGGAAGATGTATGCATGTTTGAAAATCATTCATATCATGATGTGAATCATGGTTCTCATGAATGCACCATTGAAAACCATGTATGTGGTGGTGATCTTGATGGTCGGGGTATGAACCAACAACATATATGGAAAGAATGTGAAGTGCATAGAAAATTTAATCTTTCCTAGGAAGTAGTTAAGGATGAAAGACATGGTTATGCTTGGGTTGGGATTGCTCAAGGAAAGATGAATCAAGTTGTTAAGAGTTGGATGGAATCCAAAAAATCTTGAGATAACCTAAAAGTTACAAGCTCTGAAGAATGGAGCAATGCTAAGATTTGGGCTTGGCTAACAATGGCATGTTGGACATAAAGGAGTTTCCCATCAAGTTGGTTTTCTAATTTTCTTTTAGAAAGCAAAACATTATTTGAAGTAGTAGTTGTACTTTTTCTAATTTTCTTTTAGAAATCAAAACATTATTTGAAGTAGTAGTTGTACTTGTGTATATTGGTTATGAATTGTTATTTTGGTGAGGAAGGTACAAATGATGTTTTATGTGTGTGTGATTAATAGTATGTCCATGAATTGGAATAGTTGTTAATTATGGAAACCCTTTCTAGGTGTAGAAATTGGAGTGAATTTCCCCTGACCTCATCACTAAGTGCTATGTGTTTTTATGTCATTGGTTGAGAAATGTGATTATGTGGTCGGGTGTGTGTTATATTATTTGCATGACTAGTCCCATGCACACTTTGTATACAATTGTGGGAGGTGGGGTGGGGAGGGTAGTTGCATGGGGAGAAAAGCTCCCAATTTTTTTCTTGGGTGGGCATTTGCGTCTATTTTTTGTGATTCTCAGCATTATATGGCTTTTTCTTTTAGCAGTTTTGTGGTGCATGGTAGTTTAACCCATGGTTTTATGACATTGTTAAAATAATTATGGTTGTAATCTAATCCAGGTTAATGGATTGGGGGTTTTGGCTGCTACAAGATCATAATATTGTATTGTAAACAAAGAAGTTGATTTATGATCAAATATGAGAGGCATGGCTCTAAATAGTTAGTTGGTTTTCCCGGTTCAGGTTTCTAGGGTAAATTTCTGTGTAATATGTGATTTCAGGTGCTTTTAATTTTCTCTTTATTAAAAATATGTGTATGCATTTCATTACTATATAAGGTTTGTAAATTATAATTAATGCGTGGGAATGTAGATAAATGCAAGAGATAAAACTTGCTGAAATGTATGTGCACTAGTGAACATATTTAGAAATAAATATTTAGTAATTTGCATATAGATGGGCATAGGGCCATACATATGCTATTATATATGTACAATGTGGTGGAATTACTAATAATGGTTATTGTTGGTTATGTGACTAGGAGTGAATAAGGACAAGAGGATACTTTTCAAGAGAATGGTGAGGGGATGTTGCCAACATTCATGAGGCACCACTTTTAAATAGGTAACATTAAATACTCCTCTTCAAAAACAACAATGCCTTAATGTGCCAATTCCCGAGATAGGATTCCATTCTCAATTATTTATTTATTTTCTCAATCATGCACTATAGTCACCGTATCAATCTCCATATTCTTAGTTTATTTCTCCTTCCTAGACATACTGAACACCCTTTTCAGTTACCTTTATTTTTCATTTGGAATTTGTAGAAGCAATGCATGATATTTACGATTAATTTTGTGGAGGATCTCTATCACCTTCATCACCGACACTCTCTACCTTAACTCACCTATGTTTATTGGTGTTAATTGACTTTGGGTCTAAGAAATCAAAGAGGATCTCTAAAAATAACGAGGAGAGCCAACATCAATACATGTTGTGGATTGTCCTCTTTGTTATTTTTCACTCATTTGTATTGACTAGAGTATTGAAATCATCATGGAGGAGTTGTTTTTGACATTCAACATATTCCTCTTATATATTTTGATTATCTCTCACTTGCTCGTCTAATAGTTGGGACCTATTGAAAAAATGAATTGTACCCAATATAAAACATGTGGGAAGAGAAAATACCATGTGGGTCAAAAGCATCATGTGCTTGTACTTGCCTCATTTCAAATGAATAAAAATAAAATACGATCTCATCCAAGTAAGATATGGTCTCAATAGTAAAATCCCCAATCTTGATAAGGGTTGCAATAAACTACTTTTTCATCTTTTCATTGAAGAAACGAGCCTAGAACTGTAATGCCGACAAACTTATGCTATGAAGAACTTATCATGCACATAATAGGGAAGAAGGATAGGCTTCTCCTCAAACCCAAATACCTTGATATATGAGAATTTGTCTTAATAATGGAATACACCTTTCTTAAGAATAAAGGTTTGAGCCTCTTGAGAAAATCTATTCCTTATAGGACCAATAATCATCCTCTTGAGTTTTGTGAGAAAATAATTTTGGATTTGGTAAAAATGAAACAAAGCCTTGTGCTTCCATAGTATTAGGTACTATAACTAAACAAGGTCTTCGTCAAAGGTAACATTTTGTGCCTAGGGAAAATCATTAACTATATTACAGTAAACTAAAGCATAAACTAAATAAGAAGTCATTAAAAACCTCTTCTATTTTTGAAAATTTCCTAGCTACTAGGAAATTTCATTTGAGATGACATGATCCTAGTAAAAAATTACGTCTTCATGCACTAAATAGTGTAGAATATAGAGGAAATATTTTGGGACATACGTCATGGATTCCTGACTATTAATTCTTGCAAATGACCGCAAAAATTATTTGTATGGGTCTACTTTTGAGATTACCTCAATTGGAGTAGAGAATGTTGAATTAGTAGGAAGATCTATCATAAAAAACACTATTACTGATGAAATAGGTAACCTGACCTCAAAACGGGAACTCTAGCCGAAAAAGTCTCAAAAAACATGAAAAAACACCCCAAAAACAAAAAGTGTGTCTTCCAGAACACACTTGGTTTTTTTCGAAGGTCAAATTTCAACATTTTATAAAACTATGATAAAAAAAAAATTGTTTGTTGAAAAAAAGATTGAAAAAACACCCTCAAAACAAAACCAGTTGATGCTAGAATAACAAAAAAATAAATTGTGTCATAATTTTGACACTTGTAACAATGGAATTAAAGACAACATACTAAGACATTTTTTAAAATCGTAAATTTCTAACATTTTTGATAGATAATGTTAAAGATAAACAAATACATGTCTGAAGGGCTTATCATTTTGATCAATTTTCATCCATGTTGTTAAACATAAAATATCTTGACTCTAAACAACCCCAAAATTGTAATTATTGTCAACCATAACATTAAAGATAAAATTTGGTAGCGCATAAAAACCTTAATGACAAGTTGTAAATCTAAAGTTTTTCAATCTTAAGTTTTCAACATACTTGAACAATGAAATTATGGAGAAATTATAAGACTAAAACAATTTTAAAAAATGAACAAGTAAATGAAAAAATTATCATTGAACAGAAACAAGTAAGAGTAATTTTAATTTTAAAGGATAAAAACTTATCTTTTTTCAAATTTTAGCATAAGATAAATTTAAATCTAATTTCAACCAAAACCTAAAAATCAAACATCGAAACAAAGTGTTCCCTTTCAATGATGCATATAATTATTAAATTTTTTAAAAGTATCTTATACCAAATGGTAACAATACATAATATCATGGTAATATCATTGCATAATCTAAAAATTCAACATTAGTTTCTATTTTCTATTTTACTTATAATTAAAATATCAACATTGGTACATTGAATATAACATAAATTATTTTTGTAATTCATTGTTGCATTGTCGATAATCTAAAGAGATGAATTCTTCATAATTAAAACATATAATTCAACAAACATAGAAATGTCTCATAACTTCATGAAAAATGAGATGGAAGTCAAAATTTTTATTTCAAGTTACCATGCAAACATCAATTACATAAAAGTGTCTTAGATAGTTATTCAAAATCAACCATAGGTTCTGGCACACCATCATAACCTACATCTTTAGATGAATGGCTCAATGCAGATGAAGATGATCCATATTCTTCTCTTTCATCAACTAGTGCTCCATCTGAGTCAACATGCATGCCCACCATTTCAGAGTTCAAAAGTTTTGTAGATCTATGTCTACATTCTGCAGAGTCCCATCTCAACAGTAATTGTTTTGGTAGCAGTTTCTTCAAAATATTTATGGTCTGCAACCGAAGAGTTCCTCTCTTTGTCAAATTGAAGTCATACACAAGTATGTCAACATCCTCCAATTTTAAGACATCTGTGCGGCAACGATTTATATTTGTGCCCTTTCTTTTTCTCTTTTTGCCAATTCTCTTTTCCACTACCATCTCTGGCTTGTACACACCATTGAAAGGGTGGGTACTTGTGGCATACCAATGTACATCAATAGCTGTAATCTCTTCATTTTCATTAATGACCTTTATAACCTTAGCAATCCAGAATGGATAGCCAAGTGGATCTTCATTTGCTAACACTGATATCATGCAACCCTCCTTAAGATCCTGCACAGAACCCCTGTAAAGGTCTTCCATGGCTTCACGTTGTGCACGTGATCTTCTAGAACCAATATAGATTTCTCTTTCCTCTACCTGTGGGGAATTAATAATAGCTTGAGGCTGTTGTTGTTCAACATTGTGTGTTTCCTGATGTTCATGTTCATTTGACATATTTTTTGGCAAAAAAAAAGGAGTCTTCAAAAATGTATCCTCATTTATTGATCTTGAAATCATATCACTTTGATTACTGAAAAAAATACTCCCACTAAACTGAATCAACAACATTGAAGTACTCATATGTATCTCTAATACATCTTTTAATTTCCTCTTGACAGTCAGAATAATTTATGTCTCTCTTCTGCCTTCGTGCATTATGGAGTTTAGCAACTGACTGTAATAACAATATCTTTGACGAAAATATTGGACGCTCTGGAATGAACTTCAAAAATGCTAAACCTGATGATGGTCCCCATTCTTCAACAGTTGAATACTTCTTTCCCCATATAAGTGTTATCCCATCAATTTTTTTGATACGAAATTGATGCTGGAAGCTAATGTTGTTAAGTTGTTCAATGCATTTCTCCTCATCATGCGATCCAAAAATAAAACTTCGCATGTCAATAGTTTCTTCCAACACATGAAAAACAGGCTCTGGAATGTACAATTTCTTAATACATTCAATTAATGATGGCAGGCTCCCAACACCTTTCCTCCTCAATGTTACTGAAAAACGACTGAACATTTGATCAATATGACCATGAGTATGCCCAACAAGAAGGAAACCAACCTTTATCTTTTTAAAAATCCCCAATTCAACGATCATGTTTAGATACCCAAAAAGAACTTGATTTTTGTTCTCACGACTTGTGTTGTCTAATTGTAAATACAAAACTTCAGGAAGAATCCCAGACCAATGAGTAACCACATCATGGATTATAGTTATGGTCAGATTTTCATCATTGTGAATATTTGGAGTTGTGAAGAAAACTCTTGAAAACATCTTCTCATTAAATACCATACAACCAACCAAGTGAAACTGAATGAAATTTTCCTCCTGTAATTTTTTTGGCGTGCAGAAAAAATGTGGAAGAAGTGTTTTCTTTTGGTCCATACCATCAATTATCAATCCCAGATATTTATTTGGATGATCATAACACTTCTTTCGATGTTTATACAGCTTTTGCCTTTCACTTGTTTGCTGATTGCGATGGTCTTGAAGTTCTTTGACAATGGAATCTGTACATAAAATAAAAGAAACATATGAAAAAATATATTTTCATAGTTGATAAGTATCTAATTTTAAAAAACAATGTTTTGAACACATATCTCTTTCTGCCCCTTGACATTTATCTCTTTTTGATTTAAGAGAAGCACATGTGCTGCAAATCCCCATCCTTGTCTTCTTAGGAATACGAACATTGTTGAATCCAGTTTTCCATATCTTTGTAAAATAAGAATATGTAATAAAATTACCAATTCCTTCAACAAATTCTGCATAATCTTTGTATAACATGAATATTTCTCATCTCGAGAAATTATCTGGAATATGTATTGTGTCTTTATTTGGCATACACTCTCCATGATTTGAAAAGAAGTCTTTCATCCATGTCTTAACAGTATTTGCAAACGGCCCCACCTCCCATTTATAACATGCTTCTGAATAATATGTGGGATCCCTTTCCAATCTATCCTGGATTCTTTACAAACGACAATTACCAATTGAATGCAACATTTTGAACGCCTTTCTGCAAAGAAATACATTCCCAATATGATAATCATAACCTGCTAGTGTAGATTGCATGCAACCCACTAAATATGAATTTTGCATGCTTTTATTCATTGACATATATGTTTTCCTTTTCTCCAAAACAAAGTTGAAATCCATATTTTTCAAGCAATCCCTTCGACAACATTCACTTGAAATCAAATGAACGGTAAAACTTCTTTTTGTGAGATATTTTGTCCCCACCCTTGTATAACTGGAATGCTTTGGATTGATATGAAAAGGTCTACTCCTACTCCTAGTTGCAATATTTGCTTGCAACGGCTTCATAATTCCATCATCCTTTATAAAAGTAGTTTCATCACCATTAGGAGGAATATTATCCCCACTATCATCATCCTCAACATAGTTAAGAAATTCATCAACGTCATTGCCTGAATTTTTTTTTTTACCATCATCAGTTGAAGAAAACATTTCACAAGAATCATCAGCACTTTTGTAACCTCCACTCAAAATAAATTCTTCACCATCTTGACCCATTCTTTCAAATTCTCCCTTGGGAGGATTCAATTCTTCATCACCATGAGTGTCTTTGAAATGGCCACTTCGAGAAAATGCTATATTCAGATCTGTGCCTCTAAAATTATCATTTGCAAGAAACTCTTCATCCTCCCCTTCCTCAGTGGTGCTCTCATAATCCTTGGGATTAGGCATAAGTGGAAGCTTTGAATTTGTATTCACTATAATTTCTTCATCCTGCCCCTCCCCTTCTTCACTGAAGCTCTCATAATCCTTAGGATTAGGAATAAGTGAATGCCTTGAATCTATATTTATTGGAAATTCTTCATCCCCCCTTTCATCAGTGGTTAAATTATAATCGTTATGATTGGGATGAAGTGAAAATTTTAGCTTTGGAAATTCATCCCCGTCTTCATCAGTGGTGCTGGCATAATCCTTAGGATTAGGACGAAGTGGATATTTTGACGCTGCAAATTCTTCATTCCCCTCTTCCTCGGTGGTGCTGACATAATCCTTAGGATTAGGACGAAGTGCATATTTTGACTCTGCAAATTCTTCATTCCCCTCTTCATCTGTGGTGCTGACATAATCCTTAGGATTAAGACGAAGTGGAAATTTTGACTCTGGAATTTTTTCATCCCCCTCTTCATCAGTGGTGCTTGCATAATCCTTAGGATTAGGACGAAGTGGAAATTTTGACGCTGTAAATTTTTCATTTCCCTCTTCATCAGTGGTGTTGGCATAATCCTTAGGATTGGGATGAAGTGGATGTTTTGACTCTGAAACATTATCATTCCCCTCTTCATCAGTGGTGCTCGCATAATCCTTACGATTAGGACGAATTTGATATTTTGACTCTGGAAATTTTACATCCCCCTTTTCATCAGTGGTGTTGGCATACTCCTCAGGATTAGGCTAGAGTGGATATTTTGACTCTATAGATTCTTCATTCCCTTCTTCATTTGTTGTTCTCGCATAATCCTTAGGATTAAGCTGAAGTGGATATTCTTCATCTCCCTCTTCATCAATGGTGTCCTCATAATGCTTGGGATTAGGACGAAGTGAAACTTTTGACTCTGGAAATTCTTCATCACGCCCTTCATCACTGTTGCTTTCATAATCCTTAGGATTAAGAGTAAGTGGTATAACTGGTGTTCGATTTATAGAAATTTAATTTTGCCGCGCCTCATCAATTTTGTTCTCATCATCTTTAGGATTACGACCAAGTCGATTTTTTGATTCTCTATTCATGGTGAATGAACTCCCGTTATATTAATCACTCTGAATAGAGTTGTTGCGTGATGAAGATGTTGATGTTGTACAAAGAAAAACTTCGCTATCAGAAGAAACCATGGCTTTCAACAATAATAGGTTGAATGATACAAATTCCTCTCCCACTTACAATATATAGCTTAAACACTGAAAAATTCCCTCCAAAAAAATTCGCGAAAAAATTTCCCTCCAAAATTTCTCCCCAAAAAATTTCACGAAAAACTTTCCCTCCAAAATTTTCATTTCAAATATTTGGTACAAATATTAGTCAAAAAATGTATTTAACATTTTTTTTAATAAACTGTTTGTGTTGAAATATTTTACTGATATTTATATTCAAAATATCCACAAAATATTTCTATCATGGATGCCTTCCAAACTAAAATAATGTTTTTATTTCAATGATTTAACATTGACTAGATGTAAGTATTAACTATAATATTACTATAATACGTACATGCAAATATTAACTATTTTAACTATAATGACTACATGTAAATATTTTAAATTTTAAATTTTAAACTTACGTTATATTCATCTAAAATATATTTCAAAATTTATTAATAAACTCTTGGTCTTCAAATATTTCACCATACTTTCTATTCAAAATATCCACAAAATATTCCTTTCATGCATGTCTTCGAAACTAAAATAATTTTCTTATTTGAATGGTTTAAGATTGACTACATGTAAATATTTACAAAAATAACATGTAAATATTAACTATTTAAACTACAATATTAATTATAATTAACTACATGTAAATATTTTAGATTTTAAAATTTAATCCCATGATTTTAAACATGGATTACATGTAAATATTAACTATGATAACTAAATGCAAATATTAACTATTTTATTTATAATATTAACTATAATTAACTACATGTAAGTATTTAATATTTTAATTTTTAATGAGATTATATTTGAATTATTAAATAAAATATTAACTATGATAACTACATGCAAATAATAAGTATTTTAACTATAGTATGAACTATAATAAACTAAATGTAAATATTTTAAATTTGAAATTTTAATCCCACATTCGTTAAACAGTAAACCAATTAGACAATATTCGCTATATAATAGGAATGATTGTTTCTATTCATCACATCACATCAAGTTTTCTGGTATTTGTTAGAGAAAATTTCTGGAGTTGTTGCGTTGGCATTGGTAACTTCGTGGAGGCATTTTATTGGTATTGGAGGTGTTGTGTCGCTATTGGTAATTTTGTGGAGGTGTTGCATTGGCATTGGTAACTTCGTGAAGGCATTGCATTGGCATTGGAGGCATTGTGTTGCTATTCGTAATTTTGTGGAGGTGTTGTGTTGGCATTGGTGACAACAGCTTTTTGCGTTTCAAAGGTTAGTTTTCCTTCTATTCTGTCAATTTAAAGACGATTTTGGGGAAAATCAAATTTTTTTGTGTCCAAAAACTAATTTTTTAAGGTTTTTAGGTTCAAAAACCTTAATTTTTTAATATTTTTTTAGTGAAGAAAATGCAAAAAGAACTAAATTTTTTAGGGTTTTAAGGACCAAAATTTAGAATTTTTTTTTTTTTTTTAAAGACTTATATGTTCATCTAGACAGAAAAATCCATAAAACGACCATGCCCATAAAAAAAAATAGTAATATTATAACATTTGTTATTTGTTTTTTTTTTTTTTTTTTAATCATAAATATATCAGTGGTTTCATTATTTATTTATTTTTTTAAATTTTTTTAAATTTTTTTATTTTATTTATTTATTTATTTATTTTTTTAGAATTTTTTGATTTTATATTCTATTTTATTTTATTTTTTAAATTTTAAATCTTAGTTTTATTCTTTTTAATTTTTAATTTTTAATTTTAATTTTAATCTTAATTTTTTATTTTTTATTTTTTTATTTTTTATATATCATTTTTTTTTTAATTAATTTTTTTTTATTGTATTGTTATATTAAAACAAATGTATTTTTTATATTTATTATATTGTATTGTTTTTTTCTTTTAATTATATAATGTTTAGAAACAAGAGATAATTGTTATTTATTTATTTATGTTTTTTGATATTTTTAACAATTTTTTTTTTTTAAATAGTGTTTTTATAATTATTTATTAATTCTATTATTAGAAAAAAAAATTCATGAGCTGCCGTTGACCGTGCCCCTGTGGCGTCGCCCGGCTGGCCTCCGGCGCTCGCAGTCGCGGTCTGCCGTAATCGGCCCCCCGCCCAGCGGGGGGCCAGCCAGCCTTAGGGCCCCCGCTGGGCGGGGGGCCGATTTTGATTCCGAGAATCGGCCCCCTGCCCAGTGGGGAGCCTGAGGCCGGCTGGGCCACCCCCGTGGCGCTGCCCGACCGGCCTCCGGCGCCCCACGGGCATGGTCAATGGCAGCACATGATTTTTTTTTTTTTTAAATATATATATGTATTTTTAAATTTTGTTTTTTTTTGTTTTTTAATTTGTTTTAATAAAACATTTTTTAATTTTGGTTTTTTTTATTTTTATTTTTAATTTTTAATTTTTTAATTTTGTTTTTAATAATTTGTTTTAATAAAACAATTAAAAATTAATAAAAACATTGTTATATATAAAAATAATAAAAAAATTGTTATATAATATAATAAAAACATTGTTATATAATACTTGTTAAAAATATCAAAATATAACAAATATATATAATTTTTTTATTTATTAAATAACAATTATGTTTTGTTTTTAAACATTATATAATTAAAGAAAAAAACAATACAACATAATAAATAAATAAATAAAAAACATTTGTTTTAATCTAACAATATAATAAATTAATAAAAAAAAACTATATAACAATACAATTAAAAAAATAAAAAAATATAATATTATAACATTTCTTTTTAACATTTAAATATTTAATTTTTTTTATTATTTTTATTTTTTATAAGTATTAAAACAACATTATAAAAAATTTAATTTTTTCTTTTATTTTGTTTATTTTTATTTAATTACTATGTAATGTGAAATAGAAATTTGTAATTTTCAAATATATTAAAAGATTATATAAATTTATTAATTTTTTATAATTTTAAGTTTATAATTTTTTATTTAATTGTTATGTAAAGTAAAATAATTTTTTGTTTTATTTTATTTTGTTTATTTTTATTCAATTGCTATGTAATGTAAAATTAAATTTTAAAATTTTAAAATATATTAAAAGATTATAAGTTTTTTTAATAAAATCATTACCTTAAAAAAAATAAAATTTAATTTTAACATTTGTTATAAATAGTTAGTAATTTTTTTTTTTTTTTAAATATTAAACAAAAACTGAAGTTTGAAAATAACAGTTTATTTTTTTAAAATTATTTTATACAATTTAAACACATTTTTAAATTTTTTATAAAATGTATTCAAAACATATTATATAGATATATATACATATGATTTATAATATTTTGTTTTTAAATGAAAATTTTTATAGTTAATTTTACTGCTTTAATTTCAAACTATTTAGTTTTAGAAATAAATTTTGTTTATTAAATTTATTTTATCCAGAATATTTTTCCATTAACTAATGTATATATATATATATATATCAGGAAAATGGCATCAAAAAATATTTATGTGAATGTTTCTGCACCTAGGGCAACAGCTCCCAAATCTACAGCTGCAGCTCGACGCACTATGGATACAACTCCCAAATCTAAAGTTGCAGCTGGACGCACTATGGACACTGTTGGATGCAATAAGGACATTGTTGCACACACTAATAAAAGTCAAGCAAGTGGGGCACCAGGTTCATTAAAGCTTATTTCTGATTGGAAGAACGCCGAGGAAATAGATAAAACCGATTTCTCATGGTATCTTGAAGACAGTGAAATGGAGGTTGATATACACATCTATCTGATTTGGGGTATGATTGACTTAAATGAACCATATGATGTGATGGGCAGAGTACGAGACATATGTATGGTCCCGAATACAAACACTATTTATGTTCTTGCAAGGAAGGCTCAGAAACGTGAGAAGGTTAGATATCGTCTATCAATCGTCAAGTATGACACAAATGAAATATCTTCAAAATTTTCTGAAGAAATATCAAGCAACATTGCAAATAACATTGTAAGTATGCTTATTTTTATTTCCTCTATGCATTATTGTAAGGATGATTCAATTTTTTATAAATTATTGATCATTGACATGTTTTATTTTGTTTCATAGGATTTTGTTTCAAGTCTTTCAAACATGTTTGAAGGTATTTATATGTTGGTGCCAAATGTTATGGATGTGATCAACACTTTCCACAAAGACAAAGCAAAGCAAAGGAGATTGAAGCAAAGAGCAATAGCTCGTGACACTGCAACAGTACAAAGAGGGGATCAACCAAGAGTCACTAAGGTGGGTCAATCTAGTAAACTTAAACATGTTTCTTTTGAAGGTGTCGAACATGAAATAGAAAATTATAATAGAATTAGTGAGGAGGAGATTAGAACTGTTGTGCAAAAGGAGAAAACGGATCAGACACCAAAAAGAAAAATTGCCAAAGATGTCTCTCTTTTACCTCATGAAGGAGAGTTTGTTTATAAAAAAACTGATATGTTATCCAATAAGACTAGGAAATCAAATATTGGTGAACCTGTAAAGGTCGTGAGCAGCAGTGAAGAACAAATTGAAAGCTCTCACAGAAGCAGAGAAATCATAACACCAGGTGCTGAGTTAGAGGATGGCATTATTAAAACAAAACAAAATGCTATTCGACAAGAGTTGAGGAAAAATAAATTAATTCTTGGTGGCCAAACATTTGAGCTTAATGTTAACCAATTTTATGGCCCAAATGAAGGACAATCTCAATATCAAATTAGAAAGGCCCATCACCTACATGTACATAATCTGAAAACATTGTTCAGGTTCAATCCATATGTGCATGTGGTGGATTATGTGGTTCTTGTCGATCCATGTCAGGTTCCCAACAAACAAGCATTTGAAAAGAAAAAATGTTTTGATTATAAATATTATGTAATTGGAGGGAACCATTCGATAGAGGCTAAGAGACAATTGATTGCATAATATCCCAATAACTATCTTTTTCAAACTGTGAAATGCATCATTTACGCTGGCTTAACATAAATATAATCAAAGTTATTGGAATGGGATCATAATGCAGATAGTGAGTACATAATGAAAATGACTTTCATCCAATGGGTCAGATTTATTCATAATGAATTCATAGGAAAATGTGGTGGGGATAAGACACAAGTTAGTGTAGCATTTCGAAAGGAATGTTTAATGGAAACAGGTTATCAAATTGATGAAAAAAAAGAAAAAGATGGAAAATTGAATACAAATTTCTTTAGAGGCACATATAACATTTTTCAGTTGAAATTTAGAACTGGGGAGGTATGGGATTTGATTGATGAGATTTTTGATCGGTGGGAGAATATTTCCATAAAAAATCAGAAGGTTAAAAAGAGTAAACCCATAATATGTACCAACAGTAAGGAGGGTCCTGAAATGAAGCAGCTTCCAGAGGATATGACTATCACACCTTGGAGAACAATGCAAGGTGTGAAGGATGATAAATTAGTCAAATCAGTATTAGCCTGTGTGAAGTCGGGTGAATTATCAATGGAAGAAATGTGTGCAGAATTTCAAAAGTAAGTTTCTTGAATTATTTCTTATTTTTCTTTCATTATAATTTTCTTTTAAATAAAACATAATGATGTTGGTAGAATTTTTTATACATGTCAGTATATTAACGCTTTTAACTTGATTTATTCAGTCAGAATTTTTTTATGAAAATACAAGAACACATGGTTAAAATGTTGAATGAAGACAGTTGGGATGATGTTGTACACAACTACCCAAAAGTAAGTTCTACATCAACACTAAAAGAGTTTTATATTGCATTCAATAAGGTATGTTGATTTATAAATTCATTTTATTCATATTTAAACTATTTTTATTTTATTACTTATATATATATGTCATTAAAGATGTCGAAGAAGGATGGAAATGGAGTACCAGATACTTTCAAAAGCTTTATTGAAAAAATTAAGATGGAGAACATGAGAAGGAAGTGTCTTATGAATGTTGAACTAGATCCTACTCTTAATCATTACATTTGGAATGGGCTCGACAATGTCCAATATCAAATAATACAAGGTGACTATGAAGACATTGCATCACTAATACCTAAAAGGGAATATGGCCTAGTTATTGTAGATATTCCTCATGGTTTCAATTTCCCAGACATTGAATATGATAGAGAACCATATACTTATCAAACTTTTAGTAAAGTGGTTACGGGTTTTCAAGAAGTGACAACATCACCACTTTGGCGATTTGTGACATTTCATTCAGACACACAGTTTCCAATGTTATTAAAAAGCTTCAAGGGTAAAGCAAACTCAAGGATGCAACTTACATGGTAAGACTTTGAAATTGTATGTTTGATTCCTCCTAAATTTTTTTATTCATGTAAAATTTAATTGAACTTTTACTATGTTATGTTACAGACAAAAGTCAAAGATTGTTTCTTCCGAAGATTAGCCTATTATAAATGATTGTGAGTTCATCCATGTTGAATGTTGGACAAAAGACGATAGCTATAAGCATATTATTATGAATCGAGTAGATGGGAAGAGTCATAGTCAAGTATTGGTTTATGATGTAGTTGTAAGAAAACTAACATATGAGGATAAAGATGCAAAAGGAGATATAGTTAACATTTATCAAAAACCACAAACATTGATTAACTATCTTATAGATCTATGTTCAAATGAAGGAGAATGGGTTTTGGATTTATTCTCAGGTTTAGGTAAGTTTTATTATACAAATTTAAATTTAAATATTGCCTTTTTTACTTTTTATGTCTCCATACTAATTTTCTTACTTATTTTTTTGTGCTTGATGATTAGGTACAACACTAGCATGTTGCCTACTAAAAGGAAGAAATTGCATTGCCATTGAGAAAGACCTAGTTCAATGCAAATTTATTCAGCAAAGAATTAATGCTCTTAAATTCCTTCCAGATGCGAAGCAAGAAGTTGGTTTGAGGAAAGGATATTTTAATGAATCACGTGTGGCAAAAAAAGCAAAGGAACCTCAACCACCATTATATGGAATTATTGGAAAGGGACACTTTGGAAGATTTGCTGACATGAAAGATCCATTAGAAGACGAAAATGACCAAAATGAAGAAGAAAATGCTACGGAAGAAGCCATCAATGCTGTTCTAGATGATGTTGAAGATGTATTAGTTGATATTGTTGATGATGTTTAAGTTATGCTTGCAAACAAAGCTTATTTTTGAGAAATATTAATCAGTTTTACTTGTAATGTTTAGACTTTGATATTTTATGAGAACAACCCTTTTTTTTTGCAAAAAACATGTGATTGCTATTATTTTTTGACATAAAATTCAATAAAAATGTTATTTTCTTAAGTTTTTTTGTTAAGATTCTCCCAAAAAAAAAGTTTATTTAACATGTTTTTTCCAACAAAAAGTCTGTAAAAATGTATTTTTGGCATTGTATTTATATTGAAAAATTGTATTTTTTTGTCATATGGTTCAAAATATTGGTTTTTTAGCGACAATTTTTTGATGTGCATTGAAAAATTATTTAACAATACATAAACATGTAGAAAATATAAACTTTAGAATATTGACCATTTTTCCACCTTTTATGTATGTGAAAAAGTGAAGATATCATTACAAGTTTTTATTTTAAAAAAAATTATTTTTAAATTTTATTTTTAAAACACTAGTACATAAATGCACTTAAAAATAAACATCTCACAGAAGAAGAAGACATTAGAAAATCTATAGTGTCAAAATCAATCCTATAAAAAAAAGTTGGTGATGATACACCACCACTATTCAAAATCGACATAAAAAACATCACTTTAAAAAAAAGAAAAAAGAAAAAAACTTAAAGTGCCAAAAACATGCTAAATTTTTTTTTTCTTGATTCTGCATCGCCACTTTTTCAAAATTAGGTGTTTTTCTTGATACTTCAAAAAGTAGGTAACAATGAGGTTACCTATTTCATCGGTACCATTTTTAAAATTTATTAAAAGCGTAGCTTTTCTCCCTTGAGCTTCCATAAAAGCATTTGATTCTGAGGGCTTGAAAAATTTGTGCAGAGTGGGGAGTTGTAGCATTAGCATATTTCTAAAAAGACGATGGGTGAAGGAAACAAGGTTTCTACCAATTTTAATGTTAGCCTTTGCTTCATATCAAATTTTGATGCGCACCAGGAAACCATGTATGTGAAGTCAAATAATTTAGGAATACAACCCACTCTCACTATTCCAAAAACCCATGTCTTGTTATAAATCTTCTTCTTTAGTGCTAACTGTGAATGCCATTTTTAGGCCACAAACCACTAAAAGTCACGATCCTCTTGTTTAGGAGTGTTGATAGTATCTCTGCAATAGGGGTCTCTTCTTCTACTCCCCATATTTTGTTTTACAAGTCTCAATACAATTGGCGATCACGTACTTTAATCTCTCATTTCATGAGCCCGACATTATTATTAAATGTAACTAATGTGACCATCAAATTGTCATGACATTGCATGTTGAACAATGTGGTTAATAAATAACAACTACCTTGTTGATATAACATGTGGATGAACTTTTTATGAGAACTACACCACATTCAATGCGATATCAACCCAAATGTGTACAGGATGCATTGGATATGAGCCTTTAATTCTCCTAGAAGGTGGTGCTTTATATGAAATGCTAGATTAAAATACTAAATATGATAGGCCTTGATGGTGAAATATGAGTGACGTGGGATGCAAAATGGAAAATGTCGAAATGTGAGATGTGTGGTACTCAATACCCCTTTTGAAATTTCCTACTTCTATAGATAAAAAATAGACTAAGTACGGATACTTTGTGAGTGAGATTTTTGAATGATGAAAAGTAAGTATGTAGGTTGCGGAGTTGCAGGATAAGTGGTACAATCAAGTTGAAAACGAGGTGTCCCAAAACCTACATTATGTAGAAGTTGATAAGTATGAAAGTGGATAAAGGTACATTTTGGATGCTGTAGAAGGAAAAATGAAGCCATTGCAGAAGTGTGAGGTAAGAGTGGCTTTGGGTAAATTGACGTTTTTCATCCCATATATTACCATTTAAATCGACTAAGTGTTGGGGTATTGTGGGGTAGTGAATAATGTAATAAGGGACAATGTAGAGGATAGGTATCTTGCATATTTCATATTGCAAATAAAAAATGCCTAAATATGATATTCATGAGAGAGTGATGATAGGTTCTCCGTGCTTCAATTGAAAATTTTCTAAGGTCTTTGGTAGTAATGTGGTTGAGAAAATGCGAGGTTAATGTGTTTGAAAATGTTTAGGAAAGAAAGTGATGTCCTCCCTCCCAATTTGCACAAAATTTAGAGTAGGGAGGAAGAATGTTTTAAAAAAATTTCTCAATTCTTTTTTTCTTTTTTGGTAAAATGGTTTTGTAGGTATGACTACAACCCCTTATTTTCAATCCTCATCACTATCAATTCTAAAAATATGCTTTATTCAGCCAAAAATATATGGAATCCAAGTTATAAACATAACCATGAGTAATCCTTGACTTGGGTTAAGGAACCCTATACTATGCACAATGAAATTAAGAAACTCTTCCTAGATTTTATGACTAAACCTTACAATACACAAGAGCCACCTTATGGGTCACTTAGACTACTCCTAACTGCCTTAGAGAATAAATTGGTTATATATATGATGAAATGGGCATATTAGGCTACCCTCAATATATTTTAATAATACAAAATGTTCATATAAATAGTGAACACACATTTCTTCTAGGTATTATCAATGGTTCAATATGTACCTTAGCAAATAGTTATGGCCAGTGATGGTTCTAACTTATCACTCTCAAATCATTTCCACTATTTTTTTTTTGTAAACTAAAGCTAATTATAAATTTGAAATTTCTTTACAGATCAAATACATATATAAGCAAAGCTATCTACAATGAAAACTCAAAATTTGAGAAACATGAGATGCCTCCACATACAGAGAAGTGATACTGCTCCCTATAAGCACAATTAAGATATAAAACTCCAAAAACCAAGACATACTCAAATACATTAATAGAACCCAGATGTAAGGTGTCGTAATTGCCAAAACAAGTAGAAAACCACACTCTAAGATAACTATCTTCCAAGTGAAACAATGAATATTTTTCCAACAGACGTGCATCCTAGCATGCCAAGTAGCAAGAACACCATCACTAAAGTTCCACATATGGAAAGCACAATATAAGTCTTGAGTTCAACAATGGACACAAAATATCTTCTTTTGGAGAAGGGTTATACCATTGAAATCATTATAAGATGAACATATAACCAACAACATCATGCAAAATGGTATTACCCTTCCAACAATGAGGACCTGCAAGAAAACAAAAAGTCCAAAAAAGCAACAATGTAGAACCTTGCTCACACCAAAAACTACTGCATGACCAAAATTTCTTATACATCTCCAAATTCCTATCGAAAAAAGAGAGACAAGCATCAACATCATGAAAATCACAAAAAAAAATTGGACCAAAACTAAAATATCCAAGGATGATATCAATCTGAAGAGATTATAGTAGGATCAAGTGTGTTCTCAATTGGAGTATCTGTAGCATCGCCTGGCGGGTCTGCGATATCCCCATAAGGTGACTCTGTGACCATATAATCATCCAAATGACTGAGACGATAGTCAATATCATTGAGACAATACTTGACATTCCTTAGGATGTGTTTAACATCATCCAAACCTGAAAAACATTATAATTTTTGACCTTTTTTTTCTTGAGAACCATACGAAGTAAGGTATCCAATTATTGGTGCAAGGATAGGGAATGCAAAAAAATTAATCTCCTCTTCTGAGCTCATCCCAATGTAGGTACCCATCATGGGTCATTTTCTAAAATTGCAGAGTCAGAATGGTAGAGACGATATCTAGGCTCTTAAGATTCTAATATCATAATTTACCGATGGACCTCAAGGGGAATCAAATCAAAGAAGGTGGCTATATAATCAAAGGAAAAAGGTTGTCGACACTTGAGACTAACATTACCAGTAGTTCCCCTGTAGCTCGCCATTATTTTCTGAGGCAAAATGGAGGTTAGGAGACAAGAACACAATAAACAACCAGACAAAGACCCATGACCTACAAAGGAGGCAAAAGGAAAAATCACCCCTCCTTCAATACCTGGCCGAATAACTACTAAATCATCCCCGAAATTCCACAGTAAAGGCTCAATTTCAAGGAAGGATCAAGTAACTCACGAAATTCCAGAAACAGAGAAAATAGAAAATCCCACCACCATTGGACCACCTAGAAGCAAGTAATACCTATGTTGTTTTCCAACACAAACCAACCCAAAGGATCAAAGTCACTAAAAATCTTGATTCCAAGCTTATAAACCAAAATTTTAATTGGGATAAAAAGAGAATTGAATAGCACAATGAACCAATTCACCAGAGAAAGGAGGATGTTATTGCTAAACCAGTAAAATCTTGAGAGAATCCAAATTACAACGCGCAACATAAATAAGACAACCATAATACCCCCAAACTAGAACCATATAGAGAAATGAACAGGATACTAGTAACTGCAGAAGAAAACATGACAAGGGTAAGATATACTTGAAAATTCTCTTTCCAAGGCAGGCGAATTGGAATAAAGCACCACTATTTCAAAGAAAAACTTGTGCTTTGTGACGTGAAGGTATAGGATGAAGAACATTAACCTAAACTTTACTCCCACATTGAAAGTGTCAGACAGAAAGAGACATTTGTATAAAAAAATCCCAGTCAAGGAACAACAAAACAAGAATTAGCAGACCTTACTACAAACTAAGACTTGGAGCAGGAGATTGAGGATTGCATCTCACCTCCACTACTTTCATGAACGAGCTTCCACCACCCCATGAATACAAACTTGAATTTATAGTGAAAAGACATTGGGTGTTAATCCCAAGTCCACCACCCTTGCTCATGCCACACCATGCCTAGAGGTTGACTGATGTACTGAGGGTACAACCTCCAAAATATTTTTCGTTTTTCTATAGAGTGCACCCCCATCAGGGACATGATAGTCCTTCTCCATCAATGTTTTGATACGTTCAATACCATCCACTATTCAAGAAGGGAGCTGAGTTTCATATAACCTCATAGATCTAGAAGTACATCCCAAGTTAGCCATAAAGTACACAACTATATTTGTTGATCTTTGTGAATTTTGCACCAAAATGTAGTCCAATTGTTTAATAAGAGCACTGATTCGAACTGTAACATTTTCAAACCTCCAACACTTTACAATTTCATTAGGGGGTTGACCATATAACAAATGCTTCAAACACTGTATGGCCAATTGCGAGTGGCCATTCACTTGAATAAGTTGAAATCATTACTATATCACTATACACAAGCCTTTCTCCATAGTTAAAAATTCTGCCAAATTTTTACTGACTGAACCACAAATATGAGCATAAATTTGTAAGGTGGCTGAGTTCCTATCACAAAACACCTCCTCAAATCCAACCACTCATGGGTTCCCTTTAGAAGCCCCATCAAAGTTGAGTTTTACAAATCCTCGAAGAGGGGGTATAAAGGAGGTTGGTGATGATAATATCGTCTATGGAGGTGGTTTATCAGATAAGGTATACAAATAATGTGATAGGTTAAGTCTGTGAAAAATAATTGATTCATTTCCCTCCACTTTCCAGTCATCCATCGACCATGAAGCTGCTAGAATAGTTTCTTGAATATTTTGAAGTGCCACATCCTTAATAATTAAGACAATGTGCTTCTTACCCCTGAAAATTCTGGCATTATGTTCTTTCTAGAGATTCCAAAAGATAAACCCTACAACGAATATCCATACCCGGTTGACTACACGTTTTTTGAAGGCTGAAAAATTCCATTGAACTAATGTCTCCACTAAATTTCCAGGGCCTCGATTATCAGTACCAAAAATGGAAAAAAAGGAAAATCCAAACCTCTTCAACCAACACAGAGGTATTGAGTAAATGTTCCATGGTTTATTTAGATTGTGTATAAAGAGGGAACCAAGATAGACCTTCAATACCTTTTTTTCTTATCCTATCCCAGGTAAGGACCCAGAGTCTATCAACTAACCAGAGGAATGTCAATATCTTTGACCATTGAACCGTCTTCCAAATATTTTCCCAAATGGATTTTTGCTCCAAATTATCATGTCCTGCTGCAAAATAATAAGCTTCCTTTATAGTAAACATATTGAAAGGGTGATTTCCCTAGCACAAAAGGTCTTTATCTTGAGAAAATCGAATTTGTCTTTCAAGAAAATCATACATAAAAGTTTCCCAAGGAAAGCCCTATTATACTGGTAACTAGTCATATTGAATTCTCCATCGCCTCCAATCCTCATCATCATGCACCCTAGTTCAATAATCTCAAACCCTGATTTCTCCTAAACCTGTATTGAAAATTTGCAAAGAATGAAGATCTATTTTGGAATTTAACTGAGGAATTGCTGCCATTTATCATCCCAAAATAAAGTAGTAGCGCCATCTTGTATCTCCCAAAAGACATGGCTTCTCACTAACTCCCAATTTTCTTGAGCCCATTTCCAGATAGATGACCCATCCACAAAAAAATCATTTCTCAATTTCTCTTCTTGCGACGTAGAGGGAGCATACTTTCTTGACCAGATTTGTTCCATAGCTCAACCCCGTTGACCAACCATCGCCACCATAACTTGGCCCCAAAGAGCGCACTAACCATTGTTGGGTCTCTCAATCCCAATCCTCCTACCCATTTTGGTAAAGCCAGAATATCCCATGTGACCAAATACCATCTTTTAGCTTTATTCACTCCTCACCATAAAAACTCTATCCATTGTGAAATAAAATCTCGCGAGACCACCTTTGGGGATGGCATGACTAACATTTGGTAGATGGGTATAGCCTAAAGGAATGATTTGGTGAGAGCCAACCTACCAACGAAATTAAAAGCCCTAAATGCCCAATTAGTTGTCCAATTTGAGAGTTTTACCAAAGTATTTTTCCAACAAAAAAATCATCTTAGGGTTAAAGACCAACTATACTCCTAAATATTTAGTCAGAAGGGAAGCTCATTGAAACTGTAACAATCGAGCCAATTGACTTTGCACACTATCCTTGCAATGGAAAAATAAAATTCGTGATTTATCATTATTAATGAACATACGTGAAGCATCCCTAAACAAATGAAGTAAAGATCCGATCTCTTTGGCTTCCTTAAGAGTCATCAATCCAAAAAGACAAACATCATTAAAAAATTGTTGGTGTGTTACTAGTAAATCAGCTCCAAATAACTGCAATCCCTGTAGCGTTCGACTAAAACAAGATTTCAAAAATATACGACCTAATCCTTCCATAGCTAAAATAAATAAAAATGGGGATAAAGGATCCCCTTGCCACAATCCTCGAGAAGGGTTGAAAGTGCCAGAAGGAGACCCGTTTAAAAAAATAGAGAAAAACATATTGGAAATAAGGGAACACACCCAAGAAATCCACTGCCAAAATAATCCAAAATAATTCAACACCTACAAAAAATAATCCCAGCTTACCCTATCACATGCATTTGATAAATCAAGTTTCACAATCATCCTTGCCTTCTTACATTATTTAGGATAATGAACAATCCCCTGAATCACACTAATTCCATCTGAAAATTTCCTTCCTTTGACAAAACCTGTTTGTTCTAGGGAGATAAGAAATTGCAACAAAGGTTTTAATCTGTTAACAATCACAATGGACACAATTTTGTAAATAACATTACACAATGTTATAGTTTTGAAACCACTAGGGTCCTTTCATTGCCCAACTTTGGGGATAAGAGTAAAAAATGTAGCATTCAAGCCACTCCACATACTCTGCAAATTTCTGGACTCCTCAACAATCTCATGAATCTCTCAACCTAAAAATTTCAACCCGCCTTAAGAATTTTGATGTAAAGATATCTGGTCTGGGTGACTTATTATAAAACCATCATTTCCACTAAATTATTGATAATTATTAAATCGCTTTCACAAAAACCTATGTAATAACGTGCCATTAGTTATTTATGAGAACATCATTTTAATATATCAATTTAATTTAGGATGATAATTTAGTAATTTCAATTCCACTTCATCATTCCTATAAACACCACTTAATATAATAAATATTTAATAATATATTCAAACATCTAATTAATCTTGAATATTAATATTTATTATATTAAACAAAAAAAACCATACCTATATTTGTTTATGATGATATAATATTTCTAAATGATAGGTTTTTTATTAATATTTAATTTTTTAATAAAAAGTTATTTATATGAACTTTTAAATCAAAAGGCGCCAATGTGGTCATAATGTTATGTGGCTTCGTAATTCAAGAACTTTGGAGGGAGTAAGTGACATGATTTCTATGAAATGGCCGCTCCATCCAAAAGTGAGCCACTGTTAGCAAAATCATGGTAGGACAGTCCATTGGTACTAAAATTATAATAGGTAGGGGGTTTATGCTGTGACTTTCACTACACGATCTCCACGTGATGTCCTTTTAATTTAGGCTTAAAAGAGAAAAATGAGGAAATTTTGGAAAGCATGAGTAAAGTCCATCTATGAGCCTTTCACTTTTTGAACTATTTTTAGTCTCGTGGTTATTAAAATATCATTCATTCATCTGAAGTCAAAACATTTTTAGTATATCATGATATCATTTTATTGGCACTGATCCTTAAAAACCTTGCTTTTTCTCCTCTCCTTCACCACGAACAATTTTTTTTTTCTTATGTCTTTTACTTTTAGAAGCAGAATCATTAAAGCCTTTGAGCATGTAAGGTTGAGTGCATTTCAATGTAAAATTTAAAATATGACTAATAAGTATGATTAAAATGGTTGATTTTAAAGTAGTAAAGTAAATATATAAAAACATAAATAAGAAGAAAGTAGCTAATAAAATGGATTAATTAGAATGTTGCAACAATTAATCCACTGAATGAAAAAAAGGGGGTTAGTGTGTAGAAATTTTATTTATTTATGTATTTTATTATACATTATATTTATAGAACTCTAAGCAAATTAGGTCTTCTAACTATGTACTCAATTTTTTATTAGCATTCATTGTTACAATCTATATTTTTCATTATTGAGTCACACGTTGATGGTAAAAAATATGTCCGGTTTTTTTTTACCCTAGAAGGCAACCCTCTTTTTTTTAATGAAAGCATTGTATTACAACTATGTAGTGTTGAGAGAGCATTTTAAGTAGAGTAGACTATGAGAGAGTGAAGAAGAGGTTGGACTGTTAATTATTGAGTGAAATTTTTTATGGTAAAAGTTATGTTAGGGTTTTTTAATTCTTTACCACAAAAGGCAACCCCTTTTTTTTATGAGAGCATTGTATTATGACTATGTATTGTTCAAAGAGTATTGTAACTGAAGAGTAGACTATGAGAGAGTGAAGAGGAGGTTGCAATAGATGTTTTTAGGTTGTATCCCTTCATTTTGATAGACATAATAAATTGAAGAATTGTTTGTTTCTTCACACACATAACTCATGTTGAGTGAAACATTTATATTGCTGTCTCTCTTTTATTATTTTTTTCCATGTTTTATTCTGCATTTATTTTGTTTTATTGCACCATGATCTTATTCCTAACAACTAGTATCATAACCATGGTTGTGAGCAAGAACTAAACATGGATATGCTACTACATGTGGATCTAAACTCAATAATTTAAGTCCTACATTGTTGCCATGAAGGAGTGGAAGAATTTGGGGAGGGCCCTCATGGATATGTATCCCATGTCATTGAACTTGAAGGATGCACAGAAAGTGTTTGACATAATGCCTCAATGAGAGGATGTATCATGTATTTTTGTGATTGTAGAGAATTCAAAGAATGAGTTTGTCGAAAGAGATTGTGAAGCTTTATTAAACAATATTAAGATAAATGTTGGTAAAAGAAGAAATGGAAAAAGTGAGTGCATTCCCATGGAGTACTAAAATAAATAATGAATAAAACAAAATTATTTTATGATGGATATAATTTCTTTAAATTGCATTTAAATGGGTATATGATTGTAAGACCTAGTTAGGCATGTGTACCCTTGGCAAATTATTGGTAAAATCTAGAGGTAGACATAGGTGGTAGGGGGCCATGATAAATTCCTAGGTAAGGCCTGGATAGTTACCCTAACTCAATTTTAAAGGGGGGGATGTCATGTTAACCTTGATTCAATAAATGAGTCATTGTGTTAAGGTCAACAGTGGTGGTTTACGAGTCCATGTTTTTTGTAGCTCTTAGTTTTGTGCTTAAGGATTGCAGGTAATGAAACCTTTAAATAGGCTTGGGATACTCCATTTTAATGGGCTTGGAGGTGAGAAATGAAGGCTTACTTTGATGACTTTTCAAAATTTGGTTAAGGGAACAAAGATACCATTCAATGGTCTTTCCTAGTTTTGGTTTTCCAGAATAAATCATGTATGTATGACTTTTTTGTATTTTATTTTTTCTAGTTAATTATTCCTCGCACATTCTTTATTCCTGACAACATGGTTTCATTAATATATTAACATATTAATATTGGGAGTAATAGTTTGCTTCTACAATGTGCAAATAGAATCAATGGAGAAGTTAGATGAGGAATCTATGTTTACATGACAATTTAATGAAGCCATGGTTCCTTATTTTCATGCTTCTCATCAACAAGAGGATTATTTTTTGATGGCAACAAGGTTCTAAGAGATGTTAGAGAATCATATCTCTTCCTTGAATAACAAATATTTTAAGGATAGAGCATATGACTTCCAACTTAATCCCATTGATAATGATCAACAACAATAGCCATAGAGGAGGTCAATGAATTGGATGTATGGATAACATTGGTTTATTAGTACATAAATTGAGCACAACCATGGAAGAATTCAACAGAATAGAAGAAAAAGAAGATGACAAAAAGAACACAGCTCAAACATGAGGAATGAAAATCCATAATCAATAAATTTGACAATGTACACAAATATTTGACCATCACAAATCAAGACAATAATTTCAACGAGGAAAGCGATAAAACATTGTTATCAACCCCATTCAATGATGGGTAATGGTATTGAGTTAGGGAAGGGGGGCCTCCCACTCATGAAAATAGGAGATAAGTTTAGGGAGTCTCACTTCCCTACTTGTACATCCCATAAAAGGAACTTTTTGGATGGATTAGGGTGGCATTAACTTGGAAATGGAAGCTTATATTATTGTTGTTTAGGATTTTCTAGTCCAATTGACTAGTCCCATTAATATGCTTCCTAAATATATGCTTCCACCTTCCTTTAAAGCAATCACTAGAGAGGAATAAGAGGAAACTAAGATGTCAAGATGGGTGATTACAACTAGTATTGGATTAGGGTTTTAATAATTTTTGTCATTTGATGTTTTACAAGTTTTTAATTGTATTATGAGAGTTTTTGGAACATTTCACTTCGAAGTTTTGGAGCATGAAGAATCTATTTTGCTTGAGCCATAGTTTGGCCATTTTAATGAAATTATATTTTTTGTGTACCTCATACTTACTCACATTTTTGTAATGATTGTTTTCTAGGTAAGGTCACAGTGAAATTTTTAATATTATAAAAACCATTTTCATTGAGAAAACTTGTTGGTAATGATATTCTAAGATTTTAAGTGTTTGACTTCATTCACTCATTTTAACAAAAATAACATTGTTTAAAAACAAAACAAAATGAGAATTCATTATTGCATATCGAGATGCATTTTATATCTTAGGTGAGGGAGAAGTATAGCATAAAAAATGTCTCTAATGCTAATGTGGCACAATTCAGGGAAATATCAAAAAGGAAATTCATAAACCAAGTTAGATTTACCCTAAAGTTGAATTAATCAAGCATAAAGGGAAAAAACTATGGAACCCAAGGTATATTTACCACATTTGTGGATGACATCTCTAATAAAAATGTTGGTATAAACTATTGCACCTAAACAAAAAAGATTTAAAATTTACAATTGTTGACATGTGTCTAAACAAATACCCTAAAACCTTAGTGACAACTAACTAAAATAATTTTTTAAATTAAGTTAAATTTAAACCTAAAATTAAATTATTCAACAAAATATTTAATAAATCTAATCTAACATGAAGTACATAACTCCAAAAAAGAGAAAAGATAGGAATTCAAAATGCTAAAAAATACAATGCTACTAAAAATGCAATGGTAAATATTTTGGGTTCTTACTCAAGAATGGAAATAAAGTAAAGTTACATGAATAAGGTCTAGGAGACTCTATAATATTTGATGAAGAGAAAATTAAACTAGCAATTGCACCAGATGTTGCAAAGGAAACACCGTAAGGCATAAATTTGAGAAGAATCATGGCATAAACAGTGAGAAGAATTGTTAGATGTCGAAGATCACGTAATAATATAAAAATTAGTAAATGAAATGCCATTCAAAGCTAGAAGATAAATAGAATTCACTTACATTATACCAAATTTACAAATTCTATAACCCTCCCAACATTTGCCTTTGCTTGTCGTTTCTTAACTTCTTTTGGGCATTTGGACCAGTTTGTGACAAATGAGGTTTATATTCAAAGGTTTTTTTTTTGGACCAGTTTGTGACACATGAGGTTTATATTCAAAGGTTTTTTTTTTTTCTTCTAAATTCGAAAATGAAAAATTCAACATTTATGATTCGATGAACTAGTTTAAAGGAGAGCTAAGAAATAAATATATCAAGAAAACTAGTCACTCGCATAACAAGTTTACATTTTTGGATGATCAATCTTGGAATATGAGATGCCACATAATCAATATATTATGTCTAATCTTGATTCCCTTCTGACATAATACTAGAGAAGTGATATGTCAACTCCTCCATGTCTTCATGATTCACTAATCGAGCTCCATTGCTAGCACAAAGGGAGAAAATCATATTTTGTTGTCTATGATGAATCATAGAGCGATGGAAGAATTGGGTGTTCCTTTCTCCTTTCAACCATTGAATGCATGAATTTTGTCTCCATAACACCTCCTCCTGTTTCCGTCTCTCCTCTAGCTCATGTATAATCATGCCTTCCTCTTCTGCTAGGGCTTTTGAGTGTAAATATTTTATGATTTGACTTTGTAACTCTTCAATTTTAACCTCCCATTTCATTTTTTCAACAAGGATATCTCTAAAATCCTGTTTAATCCAGGCCTTAATTTTGAGCTTAAACTCTTTCATCTTCCTCTAAAATATTTGCATTTGTCTTTTTCCTTCAACAACGATCTCCTACCATAATTTCTCTAGCTTGTCCACAAATCCTAGATGTCTGAGCCAAAAGCTATCAAATCTAAAAGGTATGTCCTTGGGAGCCGATTTAATATCTATTTCCATTTGAATGGGCCAGTGATCAAACCCCAGGCTTGGGAGAATCATAGCTTATATAAAGAAATATCAAAATATGACCTCCTATGAAATAAGAAAGTGATCCAAGTTGCTGGAAATTTTATGTTGTCCCCCTCTCTAATTGTTCGATGTATGGATTCCATTGTGTGTCTCTACATCCGCTAACTTCAAATCTTTGATGGTATCATTAAACGAGGTTGATATTGGGTCTACTCTTCCCACCCCTCGTCGTTTCTCCTCAATATTGTGAATCATGTTGAAGTCTCCCCCCACGATCTAGCAAGTTTCTTAGAGAGATTCTCGAATCTTCCTTGAGTTCCCCTAGACATTTTTCTTTCTAGTTTGGAATAGGGGGTCCATAAATCGTTGTCAAACAGGTCCAATCCTTTTTTCCAATGCATCTAAATCGACCTATAAAGATATTAGTTGTGCCTTCCCAATCTTGGAAAACCACCAAATTTAGGTCCCAAACCACTACAAATCCACATGCGGTGCCACGAGCGTCTATGGTCATTACCTCACTTCTTCGCCTACATTTTCGCATTATTGCTCCCATCTTGTCACCTTCCACTTTGGTTTCTTGCAAAAAAATGATCTTCGATTTTTCCTTGTTGATATTTGGTTTTAAGTAATAGAGCTTATCTTGGCTATTTAAGCCCCAAATATTCCATGAGACAATTTTCATTAGGAGTGCAATGAAAATAATCCCTAAGCTGACTCTTCTGGCCATAGTTTAGAAAAATTTCCCTTGCTTCCTTCAACACTTCCTTCGATGTTTTTCTCCCCTTCTTCCCTTTCTCAATCACAGGAATCTCCACTTGGGAGAGGCTTAGTTTTCCATTGTCTTTACTTGAGTTGATTAGCTTCAGATCTCCATCCAACTTGGAAATATAACACACCATTTCCTAAATAAATTATGAAAGTGTACCAAATGATTAGATGGAATGCCTTTGACGTCTACCTTGAACAAGATGCAGAAGGATTCCAACATTGTTTTTTAATTGGTGCTCAATATATTGTGTTTCTCTTCTAATTCCAATATATTATTGATGTGGAGTAGGGCCTTCTTGATTTTGCAATCCTCCTCCAGATCATATGGAATTTTTCTCTTGGGTGTTGACTTCTCTATTCCTTTGTTTTTTTGTTGGTCTACATCCATTATTTGAATTTCCATTTGGTTTGCCTAGTTCTCAACATCACTGATTTTTTCCATTTGCTCAAAAAATTTAAAGGGGTTCTTTTCTGTAACCTTTTGCACCCTTGCTTGTGCCACATTCTACATGGGTGTGTCCATAGAGGTCATGGTCAATAAATTTCCTTGTTGAGTCTAATTATTCCTAGAAGATCTGCCTCTTAGTAGGCCTATAGGCTGGACATCCTCCTCATCCTTCATCTCCTCATTCTTTTGTTTTTTAACAATGGTGAGCGGATATTCTCAGAATATATGTCCATATTCATGGCATTGATGAGATTTAAATTTCACATCGTCATAGTCTAGTGGTTGGGTCCAAATAGTATCATGATATTCCAAATCGATTGACTCTAGCAGGGGTTGAGAAATGTTCATGTGGACACAGATCTGCGCATAAGCTGCATGTCGCCTCCTCTTTGTGATCTCTGAGATCTTCAAAAATCCACCTATGGCATTTCTGATGCCATTTAAGATATCGGGTTCTCAGAAATCATCTAGTAAGGAGAAGAGTCTAATCCATACCGGCGCTGCTAGGAATTGCTATTTCTTTGGATTGTAGCATTCTTCCCAAACGTGAATGAATAACCCCAAATTATTCACTAGATATGGCCTGTTTTCGAAAACCCATTTTCAATCTGAGGGATTTGTAAAAATAACCGTAAAAAAATCCTTTGGCTCTTAGCCTTAGCTCAATTGGCCTCTTAGGGTTCCACTTCACCTGGATCTATTGTACAATTTCTTGTTCCTTTGACCATATACCCATAAAACTGCCAATAAGGGCATGATCCTTCATAAACCGATGGGTCTTTTCCAAGCGATTATTGGGGATTACAAGTTTTGGTTTTGGGGAGGCTTTTGAAAAGCAACGACCACAAGTTTTTCCTTGCTAGTGAGCACCAATACCGACGTTTCCTTAGCCTCATTTCCACTATTTGTTGAGTTTGTACTTCCTCCTGCTACCCTATGTGGTCCGTTCATTACATTGTGGTCGGAGGAGGGCCCTCCCGCTCAAGGGGTCGCTCATAGGGAGACCATAATGGATGACAACAATGCCTCTCACATCTTGACAATATAGATCTGACAAATCCTTTAATTGCAACCTGCAAAATTCTAAAACCCACGTAAAGCTCTAACGATTAATAAATTTTATTAAAAAAAGTCATATACACTAATAAATTCATGATCATTATTGCATTTAATTATAATTAATTAAAAAATATGTTTTTATTTTTAATAATATTTATTTATTTTTAGTTCAAAAGGTTGATAAAAGCATGGGTGTATGGTGGAAGGATGAGTCCGCTTTGCAATTTTTAAATTCATTAAAATAGTAACCTAGAAAAAATAAAATTAAAAATAAAATTATTTAGATTTATTTTATTATATATACTATATTTTATTATTAGCAAAAAAAATATTTTAGTTATATTTTATAATTAAAAATTATATTTTTAATATGAAAAATATTTTATCATTATTTTAAATATAATTTTCAATAATTACGCCTTAAGGTGTTCTTATTTGAAAACAACTTTTCTGGTTGCCACTGTGTACTTGTGTTCACTATTAGATCAAATGTTAGATGATTGAAATGTTTTAGGCCACAAAATAAACAACCTCCATAATTTAAGCAACTAACTACCTAACTAATAACTAACTTACTAAGCCCTATGAATCTGTTTTCCACCCTGTTATGATATACAAGATTGAAAATATAGTAGCAAAAATAAAAACAATAAAAAGCCATAAATTCATTTCTTGAATTCTTGCAGGTCTCTGTTGTGATTATGATTGGTTTGATTTGCGTACTGAGATAAATTTCCAGAAAATGGTTTCCGCGAACCATCTGGGTGGCCTCATCGGCAACCTACAGCCTTCATCTTATTTCAGAACATGAAACTGTGTCATGTAATGGAGGAGGAAAAGACGATTCTATAAGTATTCTTTGGTCTCTTAAATATGAGAAGGAGGGAAGCTCACGAAGGATGATACTAAAGTCACTAAGGTCTTTTTGCAGGTAAGCCATATTAAATTATTTAGTTTGAATTTCATGAAAAATACTCATCTTAGGCTGTGGTCTGATCTCATAGATTTCCATGTTTACTTGGGTATTTCTCTTGATAGTTGTGTGATCTATATTTAGATACCATGGTTTGCGTATTAAGAACCATCTATTACAGACAAATAAAAAATTACTAATATTTTATGTTCTTGAAAAAAATATAAAATTTTAATGAGCCAGGTTCATAAACAAAAAAATAGAATCTATTAAATTGTTCTGATGATGAAGGGGTTCGTTTACATTGGAAAAATGAGATGTTAATAGACTAAAATGTCGACTGTTGTTGTTTTGTGTAATTAGTTCAAGGTGAACTGAGTACTTGCCCCAAGCATGTTAGACACATTGATCGTTCAATCAGTTGTCCTCCTAGCTGCCCATGCTATTTTTTCTTCGTGCATCGATGATTCGATAACGCTGTAATGTAGTGAGCCTGTGTTATTTATTTTCCCATCTAGGGTGACTAGCTTCTGATTATTTCCAACAAGTTTGTAATCTAGTAAGCCTGTGTTATTTCTTTTCCCATCGGGGTTGACTAGCTTTTGATTATTATTCGAGCAAGCGGCCCTTAACCTACCTTGTTCCAATTCAGTGATGGCTTGTTTTTCAACGTAATATATTTTGATTAAAAATTGACATGTTAGTAAGAATTTGTCATAGTTATTAATAATAAAATGTTAACCTTCGAGCATTAGGCAATCTGGTACATCGATGCATGTTACTATGCTCATTTCAATCTTGTTCAACTTCGCTAAGCAACAAATGTTTTGAGTGGCTTTAATTAAAAAAAATGTTGTTTGTATTTTTATTTAAAATTTTGAAGTAAATTTACAATTAATATTATATTAAATTTTAAAAATAATTAATTTTGTGTTTCAAAAGATAATATTATTTTATATAATTTTCTAATATAAAAATAAAACTAAATAAAGAATAAAAACATTAATTATATAAGTTGTCTTTTATAATTTAATTTAATTTTTTGGTTTTGGTTTTTTGATAACTATTTAACTAGTGTAGATCCTTTTTAAATGGACTTTATTAAAAAACTACGGGTTTGTGTTTTTATGTTTTAAATGTAATATTATTTTATATTATTTTTTAAATATAAAAATAAATCTAAATAAAAGAATCAAAGCATTAATTATAATGGTTCATTAAATTATAATGGAAATTAAGTATATATATCTTTTTACGTAAACATAAAATGTCAGTTTCTTTAAATTATGGTGAATAGTCTCTTTTTAAATATCTAAATTTTGGTTTTTTTAAATTATGGTGAATAGTATCTTTTTGAATATCTTGTTTTCTTCACAATTTAAAATTGTTTTTAACCATCTTCTCATTTTCATGTCCGATTTCATTTCTTTATACCATTCATCTAATCGAAAATAAAAGCTAAAAAATATAAAAGATATTTTTATTCTTTCATTGAAACTCAAACCATGTTATATCTTCCTTAACATATAAAAGCTTCTTTAAATTATGGTGAATAGTCTCTTTTTAAATATCTAAATTTTGGTTCTTTTAAAATTATGGTGAATAGTATCTTTTTGAATATCTTGTTTTCTTCACAATTAAATTTTTTTTTTAACCATCTTCTCATTTTCATGTCCGATTTCATTTCTTTATACCATTCATACATCTAACCGAAAATAAAAGCTAAAAAGGCTAAAAAATATTTGTATTCTTTCATTGAAACTCAAACCATGTTATATCTTCCTTAACATATAAAAGCACGATAATGATTGTTTCCATGCCATTAGGCGCATAAATAACTTTCTTAAGCCTGGATTTGTGTGTCCACATGGGTGATGAGACCCACATAGGCTTTGTAGTTGGGTTTTATTTCATGTTTGGAACTCCACATTGAATGGCTTTAAATGGGCATAGACAAGAGATGGATATTAAACTTCACAAGCTAGGGTACACAATAAGCTATCTGTTGTAAAAAATTTTCGATAATAAATTTGACCCACATAGGCGTTGTAGTTGGGTTTTATTTCATGTTTGGAACTCCACATTGAATGACTTTAAATGGGCATAGACAAAGGATGGATATTAAACTTCACAAGCTAGGGTACACAATAAGTTATTTGTTGTAAAAGTTTTTCGATAATAAATTTCAACGTCTATCTATTTAAATGGGGGCAGAAAAAGGATGGATATTAAATTTCCCAATCTAGGGTATAGAATAGGGTCTATCTATTTAAATGGGGGGCGGGAAAAGGATGGAAATTAAATTTCCCAAGCTAGGGTATAGAATAGGACAATGGGCCAAAGCAATCATGTAATCAAGTAAATTTGTTATGTGAGTGATTAAATTTATTGATCTATCTATCTTTTTGTTATGTTTTAAACTAGTTCATTCAATGGTAAATTGTGAATGTGTTATTATGGAAAAAAAAAATGAATAAACCTCGTATGTTACCAACTAGTCTGAATGCCCCAAAGAAGTTAAGTAAAGACAAGAAAAAGCAAATGTAATCACCTTAAGAGAAAGTGGTAAAATATTCTAAGCTTTTTATCAATTGAGACAATTCAATATCTCAAAGAAAGTGGTAAAATATTGTAAGCCTTTTATCAATTGAGACAATTCAATATCTCAAAAGAGTTCAATATCTCAAAAGAGCATTTTGTTATTAGATATTTTCTATTGGAACTTGAAAGAGCATCTTTGAAGATTGAAAGACAATCTATGTTGGAAAGGTTGTAGAATCTGTAAATTTGACATAACATAAGTGATTTCTCTTTATCTTCTATCTTTGAATGACATTTTTTTTACTAATTTTTTTATTCAATGATCTTGTATATGTCATGATTATTCTGGAATTTATGCCGTAAGGCGTTTCCTTTGCAACATTTGGTGCAATTGCTAATAAAATAAAATATTAAAATTATTAATTAAAATTCAAAAACATTTCAATTTAAAGAGGAATGGACAAAATATGTCCCATCGATTTAAATGTTAAGCATCCTTTGTTTATGGAGAAGTAGAATGACATACCATATTACATAGCCAATGTCATGATTAAAGTAATTTAACGATTATAATAGGAATTTAATGATTATGGCAATCTTATCCTTTCACATTGCAAATTGATCATATCTCATTAAATCTTAATGAGAAAATATCACTTTTTCTATAATATATGGAGATTATTAGTAGTGACAAAAGTTTTTACCCAAAAAAAACTTATATATATATATATATATTTTTTTTATAAAATTAGTGATTGTCAATTTTTTTTTCCAATATTGTGTTTTTTTAAGAAGGGTGGGTGATATAATAAGATATTATTCTCTTTAATTGTTTTTAAATTGCAAATTTATCATATCTCGAGTTAAATCTTAATGAGAAAAATATCACTTTTTCTATAATATGTGGAGATTATTAGTAGTGACAAAAGTTTTTACTCAAAAAAAATCTATTTTTTTTGTAATTAGTGATTGTCAAAATGTTTTTTCAATATTGTGTTTTTTTAAAAAGAGTGGGTGATATAATAAGATATTATTTTTTTAATTGTTTTCAAATTTTATAGGGGATATATTTCATTCTTTGTAATAAGGTTTAAGAAATAAGATTCCACACTGTCATGAAGTTTTGACTCTTACTAAGTTATAAATCACTAATATATTTAACTTAAAATTATTTGATTCACCATGATAATAAATAAATAAATATTGCAATATACATAAAATAATAAATTCTATAAAATTCTATATAATTAAATAATTTTAAAAAATAATGAAATAATTTTGAAACATCAAATTCAAATAGTATCATTTTAATGCAATGAAATCCTAAACTCAATATAAAATGGTATTTACTTTATTTAAAAGTATATAAATAAGGGATCATTTATATTTTAGTAATTTAAATTTATTAAACATTAAGAATAATAACTATTTTTTAAATATAATATTTTAAATCATTTAATTCCGTGTAATATCTTAATTCCTTTGTATTAAATAATTTAAATATTAAAAATTTAAATCTAAATAAATTTATATTTAAAATAGATATTATAAGTTTAATTTTTTAAATACTCTCTCACACACAAATATAATTATTTTTCATTTATTAAAAAAAATAATATACTATTAAGTTATATAACATTAGGTGTTCTCTAATTGTCATATGCTTTGCGGGAATCCAACGACGTAATATTTGGTCAAATTATGATCTTTTATTATTTAAAATACATGTTTTTGCATATGTGAATTCAACATCATGAAAAGCATTTGGGACACTTGGATTGTGGAGAGTTCATAACTCTAATTCATGATTCTAACAAATCATTTCTACATTTTGGGCAAATTCAACTGAAAATTATACCAAAAAATACTCCAAAACCTATAACAAACAAACTACAACTATAACATTATACAATGGCACAACATCTCTTCATATATATATATATATATAATATGGTATTAAATTATATAAGATTATACAACATGATAACATTTCTTCATATTAATTGTAAAACACCACTACTTTTAATATAATGATGTTTTACTTATATATTTTTTAAAATTAATTATTTGTTTTTATGTAAGTTACTTTTGTACTGTAATACAAGAGATTTACATTAGTTTAGCAAAATTATTTTCTTTGCTTTGCCACCTTGGAAACTAGACCAGAGGTAGTAAAGTAGAGAGTCAAGAACTCGCAAATTTATATGAGAGTTCATGAAAAACATAGTCCAAAACCATTTGTTGCACCACAAAGGGGGAAACCAACAACAAGAGACAAAATTAGAAGTCATGTTGAAATGAAAAGTCTATGCTAACAAAAAAATTAAACTAAGCATGAAAATAAAGGAAAACAAATTATAGCCCTGAAGGTTTGCTGGAGAAAAAAAAGCTAAGAGAGCACTGCATGGAACAATGACATAATGATGATAGAGAAGTGTCCAGGTTGATCGATAGTTACTTAACCTTTCATGGTGGAGGAAACATAGAGCTGGGTGGAGAACCCATCTCTAATTAAGTTAACCAGTCTTCCACGTCAAGCATAAGGTCTTAGAGTTCATCTAAACTATGTAAAATATTAGTCTAGGATTGCCTTCTATCGACCAATATTTTTCCACACAAAAAATTTACATGCCAATATAAATCAACAATCTGCAAGTAATCATTTTGATAGTTGTTTGAATTAACTATATTTGGAACCCAAGGGGAAATGACTTCCATGACATCATAATCAAGACCTACCATTCATGGTAGATTTCTTCCTCCACGAATCAAATTTCCTCTTATATGTCTAGTGGCGTGATGGCATGAAATTTTCAGGTCAAGGATTTTGCTCAAAGAGGTGCCCTGCAACCTCCTAAAGCTCCACTACATCCATTGTCACGCCTACAAGGAGCTATTTTACGCGTCATGACTGATGGAGGAAGTAGGACATCACACAAACTCGAACTAAGGTGAGAAGGGAACTTCATAAGGTGACCATGAAAGAGGGAAGCAATTACAATTTTTCAGTCACGATGCATCAAAATGGAACGAGGGACCAGGCCCTCCCCTTCTAAAGAAGATGACAATATAGGAGGGAAACTCTTCGACAAGGACATGAGACAAACCACCTAGGCAACCAGACGAGAGTCTAAGTGCATGATGGGAAAGGAAAAGAGCTGGAGGAAGTGATGAAGGAGAGCACTGAGTAAAAACCACTAGCCTGAAACTAAGAGAATGTTATGGATTGAATAGACATGGTTGACACATATGACATACATTTTCCAAGGAGCTTCCGCCTCCCACCTTAGGATGTGAGGATCCTTAAATGCGCCTTGAAGGAAATCCATGTGCAAGAAATGGTAGTGGGAGGGCACATGCCCCAATCTCATTTATTTTATTGGTTTCCTCTCCATCGAGATTTTATTTATTAAATATAACTTATTATATTCTTTTATTATTTATTAGGTCAGTTTCTTTAGTAGATTTTATTCATGAATAGTTATCAACGATTTTATATCAACTTCTTATTTATTCATCTCGATAAGGTCATTTATAATGTTTGTGCTTCAATCATTGTTGGTTTACGTCGAAATTTGAAGAAATAATTATGATATTGGGTTAAATTAGTTGTTAAATTTTAGTTAAAATTATGTAATATTATAGATTTATGGTGATATTATAAAAATTATATTATATTTGAAAATAATAATTGCTTTGAGAAGTGCTCTACAACCCATCATGAGTGAGATGTCGTCATGTAACATCACCATTAAAAACAATAAAATGATACTTATATTAACAAGTAAAAAAATGATAATAAGAAAAAAATCAATGTCGGCCATAGATAAAAAATTTCAATTTCCACCTTCATTTTACATCGAATTTTATATAGAGAGATAAAACAATTGAAAGTAAAAAATAATTTAATTTATTTTTTTAGTGTCAATGAGATATGTAATTCCTTCACTTCTTAATATGGAGTTGAAAAATGACATGTAAAAATAATATTATTGATACTACGTTTACATAAATATATTTGAACTCCAAGTCTACCAAGCATCGAGAGGGATCAAATATATCAAGATGAAAACCTAGTTTTGAGTGCAAAACTTCATGAAAAACTTCAAGAAAGGCTTGAACGTGAAGGGATTTGATTCTTTTCACCTCTAAGTAGATTTGGATTTAGGATGGATCTATGTTAGTTTTGAACAACACATTAATATAATACTTTAACTATGATTTTTTTTAAATTTTCACTTGTTTTGTATAATATATAGAATTCTCTCTCTCTCTCTCTCTCTCTCTCTCTCTCTCTCTCTCTCTCTATATATATATATATATATATATGATTTTTTAATTATTATTATTATTATTTTAAAGTCAATATAGCATTATGTTATTTATAATTGATAGTAAATTATTCTTTTGTTATTAATATTAATAATAAATTATATTATATTATTGCATCAAGAGACACTCTACAACCCAATATATGGGGGACATTATTTTAAAAATAATAAAATATTACTTACATTAAAAAATAATAAAATAATACTTACATCAAAAAATAAAAAAAAGTATTAATAAAAAATAAAACCAATGTCAACCATAAATAAAGCACTCTAATTTCCACCTTAATTTTACATCAAACTTTATATAGATATAAAGTAATTGAAAGTCAAAAAATTGATTTACTTTTTACTATGAAGGCACTTGTACTAGCAATAATGACCCTTTATATCCCAATACGATGCCAAATATACAAGTTTGTACTCTAACTAAAATACCTAGGGCTAAGGCTTTGTCCTCTAAGCCTTTCCTTTCCATTCCAAAATACAAGACTGTGGCAGTCCTTTTCCCACCTTAAATAATTAAACAATAATTACATATCTGGGCATGCTCATTTAGCCCACGGTCCTTTGTTTTCCTTTTCTTTCCTTCATAGCTAACATGTTGTCCCTTGCAACTAGATATTTAGCCTCCGAGAAGCATTTAGTTCTCCTTTTCAGCTTTATTCCAGTTGTTCCAACCTTTAGCCAATCCCAACTTCCTTGTCATATCCTTTTATCACCCAGAACAATCATGTGACCAACCTCTTGTAGGTATATACATGACAATGGATGCCTAACGAGGCCTCCCCTTGGGAAGTGAGTATATCTACAAGTTTGGTGTCCTTTTATAATAGGATGTGGATGCCTTAACAATCCCAGAACTTGTCCTTATCTTCTGTTACAATACATCTAGGTATCTACTAACCATATTAAATTCTACGACCAACCTATCTCACCCTAAAACTTATCTCTTCTACCTTAGAAAGTTGAATTTCGTACTCAGCCTCCTTCATCCTTACTAGACTAAGACTTTCATCCTTAAGATTATGACTCCTTTTTCCACCCTTACAAGAGGAATTTTCCTCGAATCTCTTGTTCATTAGCCTCTCCATTGGCTAATATATTTATATTTGTCCTTAGGTATTCTTAGGAAGCCCTCCTTTCCTTCCAGAGCCCTCCAACTTAACCTTGACAATAAATTAGAATATTAAATGTCTTTCCTTGGGTCCCAAGACCACTTCTTTGGGTTCAAAACCCCAAAATTTGGGTGCAAATCCCACACATCCATCTTTGTGGGTGTTTCTCTCTCACAATCCTAGAACCAAGGGCATGTTAGAGTACCTCATGATGCTACCCAATTTCCACACTCCCTCTTAGTGAGGGAGGTACTTCCATCCCTTGGAAGTATCACAACTTCCCACACTGGAACACAATCATCTTCCACTGTTGTTCTCCAACATTCATCATAATATTCATATTTCATCACAAAATAAAAACCTGCTATAATAATAGAACCTTTCTTGCTACTAGAAGCCTCCCACCTCTGATTTTCTTGATATACCTTTAAGCCAATCCATGACTCCTTCTTCTCAGATATTGAAGTCCCTTATGCACTCCTCTGGGTTGTTGACTTTCTCATTAAATCTGTGAACTCCCTCTAGAACTTGACTCCCTCTAAGTCTATGAAAATTTATTCTTTCCTTGGTTAATAGTATTTTCCTTTAGCCTATAAAAACCATTCTCTATAAATCCATGAACCATTCTTTGGCTAGAGTTAAACCCATTGGGCTTGAGCATCGATTTTCCATCCTATAATATAACGTCAAACCCCTTTTCCTCAATTTCTAAGACTGAAAGCATGTTACACTCGAGCTTCGGTAACCAAAGTACATCCTAGACTTGCAACAATCCACTTGAATCCATCCTGAATGGTATAATCCCCATTTATTTGACTGCATGTTGACATTTATCACCAATCGTTACATGTAACTCATGGCCCTACTCGGTAAGGATCTCAAATACTTATCGTTATCCTATCATATGTTTCAATGCTCTGATATTTATGAACCAAGCACCCTCATGAATGGTGCTCCAGGAGAAATGAGAGATAAGAGAAAAATCCTCATCGAATCTTCTGAAAAACTCATCCTTTTCGACTATAGTTGGGGCATCCATCACTATCTCCAACTTCTTCTTTTTCCATCCTTTAATATTCTTGTGTATAAACTTGATCACATAATGACCATACACTTCACATGAAAATAATTTCACTTTTCTTAGGCCATTATTATTGATGATGAACTTCTCTTTTCCCTTCTTCAGCTTACTAGTGAGGAAAAAGTTCTATACATCAATATTTTGTTGAAGTTCCTCATCCTGAAGTTCCTCCTGGATGAAATCATCCCATAAAATGCTCCAATATGGAATTTTCTCCCATGAGACTACTTCTTTGATGAATGAATTCCATTGCTTTAAGAATGCCTTCAGTGTAGTCCTCACCAACTCTAATTCTTCGACATTATCCCCTATAGTTATAGGCTCGTCAGAAACTTGTGAAATTCTTATGAGATATAAAGTCAAGTTCTCTTCACTTGTCATATTGATGTCCCCAAGATTCTATCTCAATACCATCTTCCAGTTCTTATTCTTCTTTTAAAACAACACATTAAGAGCTTCCCACATGTGGCATGCCGTGTCTTTTCCGATGAGATGAAGTATCAAATGCTCCTTGACTCCATCAAGAATGATCAACTTGGCCTTCACATCAACGTTATTATGCAAAGCTAAAGCTGTTGCATCAATTGATTCCTTGATCTCAGTGTTGGTATAATCCCATAGATCATTCACCAACAACACTAGCTTGATTCATTCCTTCAACGAATCGTAGTTGGAAATCCCTTCCAACCGGTTCTCAAACCTCAAGCCATAAACTTTTTATACCAATTTTCCTTCCTTCAACAACAACACAACTCAAGTCCCTCTTAGAGTTGATCCCTGTACACACTTCTGACCAAACCGCTCTTTAAAGTAGCTTTGATACCATGTTAGAAAACCATGCACCCCAGGCCTGGTCTATGCTCTTAACTGGAAAACATAAACACACTAATGATACCTAGCTTCAAACATTTTTTCACAATGGAAAATTACACCAATAATCAAATCAAGGTATAGGACCCAATTATTAATGCCCAAACTTGTTTCTCATTATTCCTTTAACATGAAAACTCAAAGGGCTCCCATACTAGGGATAATGGCCCTTTATATCTCAGTATAATGACAAATATACAAGTTTTACCTTTGACTAGATACCTAGGGTTGAGGATTTGTCCTCTAAGCATTTCATACCCAAAACACAAGATTATGGTAGTCCTTTACCCATATTAAACCATCAAACAATAATTTACATACTTGGGCATGTTCCTTTAGTCTATGTGTTGTAGCCCAATATGACCCTCTTTAAAAATTGGGCTATCTATGTAAATTCCACCCTAGATGAACCTTTATCCTATTACTCCTAGCCTTGCCCCGTCTCTCAAAATTCATTTTCACTATGCTAACCTACCTCTTACATTTAATTTTTGCCTTAATCTTTTAAACTTTAATCAAATTCACTCTCCCCTTGAACCATTGGAGCATAATCATAATATAAAAAGCTAACCACATTTGAATCATTTAAGGATTACTCACTGGATAATGTTTAAAGAGTTTAAACAATAATGGGTGACATCAATGATATAAAATGCCTTATTAACTATATTAACTTATATCACATATCAATAGGAAACCATATTAATATGCATAGTATCATATAATTATTTCATTATATAACAATACTATCAATTGCATATTAATATATATATAGATATAGATTAAACTTCAATCTAAGCAATGGTTAACAATCATAATATGTCGTGGGGGCTTCACTGGGGGAGAAATATCATACCACATGTATTCATAATGGGGGATATATATTGAGGAAAAAATGACACAATATATTGAGCATATGAAAGGGGGTAAAGAGATTTTATATTGACAAGTATAAAAAAAATGGGGCTCAAAGTTAATGAAAAATATAAAGGGGTATAAAAAATATTAATGAAAAAAATATATATCTACAATATCTAGTGAAAATAGGGGGTTTTTAAATTGGGAAGGTGTATTGGGTTTGTATTTGTAAGGGGTTAAATAATGTGGTTTTTAGAGGTAATTTCCAATATGTAGTCAAATTAGAGGTATTATTTAGTATGCCACCAAAATAATGTGATTTTTAGAGCTAATTTCCAATATGTAGTCAAATTAGAAATATTATTTAGTATGCCACCAAAGCACGTGATATGTCATAGGTTCATTAAATAAAACACCATGTAATACATATCAGTAACTAATGTTGTCGATCCAAAAAAAAAATTTCCATAAAAAAGAGAAAACATATAATAAGAATAACTTAAACTTCTTATAAACCTTTGATACATGTGCTTTATGAAATATAAAGTTGACTTATATATATATATATATATATATATATATATATATATATAACATTTCATAAAATATAATTATATCGATATAACTTAAAAATTAAAATATTTATTACTTTTTACTCGATATAATTTTTTTAACCCGAATATAAATAATCTCACCTCTCGATTTCATCATAAATCATCTTCCATAATCAAACCTCTAACTCTTCATAATCCGTTGTGAAAGGTTTTAATGTACTAGCAATTGCACCAAGAGGCGAAAAGGAATGCCGGGGCGGTAGATATGTAAGGGGAGTAATTTAATGAAAATAAAAATTTCGTGACGATATGGAATATTGGATTTTAAGAGTAGGACAACCGGATCACTGATATTGCCCTCAACGTCTCTTCTGCGAATCGATCACTGTTAATGAGCACGCACATAACTGTCCAGCAGTTCTCGCTAAACAACTTTCTCATTGGCTGGGGTGAACAGTGTTTGCTCACCCCAAGCCCGCAAAGAAAACGCATATTAGCAACAATGCCCGATCAAATGAATACCTCGAAAATGCCCAATATATAACACATAAATATTCACAAGTTGAATTGTGGATGGGGGAAGTAAGAAATACCAACTATATCACAAATGATTCAACGATTAGTGTATCTTCTTGTGGGCAATCCTTTACCAAAGTCAATTCCATACCATGGAAAATTGGACTTGGCTAGACTCTTCTGCAGGTGATTGTTGTAAAAATGTGAAAATTTTGATGATATTAGAAATAAATCAAAAATGAAAAAAATGATATGAAAAATTATGCCTAAATAAATCCACAACACAGAGAATTTCTAAAATTATAACATGGGCATGCGTTTGAAGATTTCCGAGCGAATGAAATTTTACAGCTGTGACCCACCCTCACTTCCATCTGGCATTCGATCGAACATTTAAGCGACACTTGTTTTTTAGTGTTTACATCTACGACTTCCCCACTTAGTCAGGCAATCTCAATCTCATTTGCTTCCCGCTTGTTTTGACAGCGGCTCTGCAACTTCGGAACAATCTTCAAAAGCTCGACGACACACTGTAAATCCTGTAGGATTATTATCCAGTTTGTTGCACCTTAATCCTTCCAGGTTAGCAGCATTCCAGGTTAACAACATACGAGAGATTGTGGAGTTCGTTGCACCTTAATCCTTCCAGGTTAGCAGTATTCTAGGTTAGCAGCATAGGAGAGGTTGTGGAGGTTTTTAGGAGGGGTGCATGGAGAAGCGTAGATTGTTTGAGTACTGGATAAAAAATTTGCAATATTTTCGACTGTTGCATTTGCATTCCTTATACCTATCTTGGTATCTCTGCACCCCTACTCAGGTATTCTTCTATATTCTCCTTTCATTACTGAATGGATGCAACTGATCTGCATACTCTTATTTCTGTATAACTGCCCTTTAACTGTAAAGAAACAATTCTACCTTCAATGGGTTTTATTGAAAACATACCTGTTCCTCAAATTAACGCCCTTAACTCTATTTTCAACGTTATTCTTTGGGGATTCTAGCTTGGAAAATAGTTTTCCATGAATTCGCTCCTTAGGGTTTTTGTGGAATTTATATTATTGTTATGGATTTGGTAAAATTTTCTGATGTGTTGTCAGCCTTGATAATTTTTCATATTTTAATTTCAACCGAAGTACATAAGTTTCCTCCTCTGTACATAAGTTCTTCTGTATGCATCATATTGGCAACTTTGTCTCTGAATTGCAGTGGCTCATCCATTACTACAGGATCACCGCAATGTACAAGAGGAGACCTCATGGCGTTGCTGCGCTATAAGGCCGGAATTATGGATGCCACTTTAGGGTGTTTGAAATCATGGAACGACACTAACTGCTCGCACTGGTAGGAAGTATCCTGCAATAATAAAACTGCACAAGTTGTGGGGGTTTTGCGATAACCTCTTGTCTCTCATTGGCTGGGGTGAACAGTGTTTGCTCACCCCAAGCCCGCAATGGAAAACGCCTCTGGCGTAAATATAACATATTATGATTTGATTTTAAGGGTTTTTTTGGAAAGATATTGGTATGATTTAGCGTAGTTTATATCCATATAGTTTTTAGGGTCATGTGGATGGAGTGCAATGTACCACATGTATTTCCTTCGTGGAAGAATGAGAGCAGTGACATTTATATATTTGAAGATATGCAACCCCGGCATGAGTCACTTCAATGTCAAGCGAGAGGTATTTAATGCATCAATATTTTCTAAAAACGAACAGCGATTTTCATTTGCCATGTGCAGGATTGAGCCAATTGCCAAAGCTAGGGGTTGTCAAATGTTGTTCGCTCTTCAGATCTTGGGCAGGAAAACCAAGAAGGAAATGATATATATATATATATATATATATATATATATCACAGACCCCGCCGGATGACTTATGGAATATATTCTAATTAGCCAGATTGGCTGGTTCCCTTGCGTGTCGCTGGCTTCTCTGAGGCCCCAGATCGATTGTGTGGAGATTGTTTTGAAGATATTGCAATCTTGGTGTTTTTCTCCTCCTCGTTTTTCTAAGTCTCTCTATGGATTCGATTTATATAAATCCCCTCGCTTTCTGTTCCGTCAACGAAACGGAAGCCATCAATCCTTTGGAGCACAGAATTCTGAACAAGAAGGATGGCTCGGCTGTGGTTTCCTATATTTCCTTCACTGTTTGCTGATTTCATGGATTCCCTTCACCAATTTCCTTCAATGTTAGATCCACCTCTTCTCATGTACACCCCTCTGAAACTTTTACTTATCCCGATCTTCTTACCGTTTTTGAGAATCGCTTGGCAGCCGATCTCCAGCGCTTGAATTTCTCAAATGAGGACTGTTCGTATCTGAGTGCGCGGTGGCTACAGCAAGCCCTGGATGCCATATGTTTGTCTGCATATTCTCGTGCAGAAAAACTGTTTCCGCACCATATTCGCCAGGTTCTTGATTTAAATCAAGACGGTAGAAAGTGGTTAAACAGGTATTTGGATGACACAATTAGTCTCCTCGATGTATGCAATGTGATAAAAAATAGGGTCGCTAGAATTTCCCATTGCCAACAGTTCCTTCAGATTGCGATCCACTGCTTGGAGGGGGCGGAGAATACGAGTGAGATTCAGTTTTGGAGAGCTAGGAGAGCTCTAGCCAAGTACCTGAGTGCGATGAACATGCAGGCAGAGGAGAGATCGGAATTGAAGAATGCAAGTCGTTATTGAAGCGAATTGGAGAACGATTTGCTGCCCCAACTGTATCGAATGTGATCAGCTCTAGCAGTGTGGGTGAATTTGCAGGAGTAATGAATACATGCAAGGCGACCACTGTGTTCGTTTGCGGCGTAGTTGTGGCGGCGTTATCGTTTGAACCCACAAAACGGTCGCTCTCATTTCTTGCAAACGAAGCACGACTCTGCGTTAAACACGTGGCGAAATCTCATAGGTTCCATGCGCGATGGATAACTGTTGCTCATTAGCTGGGGTGAACAGTGTTTGCTCACCCCAAGCCGGCAATGGAAAACGCCTCCGGCGTAATTATATGAAGTTTCAAAAACATTTTATTTAAATCTTATAATATTTGATTATATTGGTATAAATGAAACCTGGGTTTATGAGGTACTTGAGCAATGCAAATCATATTTGATTAGAATGAGGAGAGAAGGTTAAAAGGAATTTTATTAAATCCATTTTTAAATTATGAGACCCCACCTCATATTAACACATGTTTCCAATCCGATATCCATTCCACTTGTTAATCAAGCTAAATCTTCTCCATTGGATCCCATCGGATCTCAACTATCAAGCTAAACTTTCTCTCTCCTAGATTTCCGATAAGCATAATATACCATGTTTTGAAAAACATGTATCATAAAGTTTAAAACCACTTATATAAAACTTTATTAAACTCCTAATAAAATACTATTTGAAAAATACATGTGACAACCCATTCCATAAAGCATGTGAGTAATATAAAAATCTCATCGAATCTCATGTGAGTTAATTCATGAGGAATTTCCCATTCGATATAAAAGAGGGTCGTTCATCAAAGTCCATACAAGCCCTTGGATCCCTTCGGACTTGGACACCCTCATCCTTACCATTACAAGTTGTCCTTCAAGTTTGTTTTTGTGATAAGTTTATTGAATGTCGTTGAAATTCCTAAATGAAGGTTTTAGTTATGGTTGGCAGAATTTTTTACCAAGATTTATTGTAGGGTTCAAATCAAGAAAACAATCAATTTTTTTACCAAGATTTATTGTAGGTACGTAAGTGATTTTATCCTATATTGTTTTGGGATTTTATGCTATATTGTTTTGGGAAGACATTGAGGTAAAAAAATAATATAAGAAAGTAAATTTATTTGATTTTACATTACAATGATTATGTAATTTTATGGAAGCAATCTTTATTTTTCTATATGATCAGAAAGTGAAAGATGGTGGAGCATGATAGAGAGTAAAATTTATGAGCGACTCGAAACTAAAGAAGTATTAAAAGTAAAAGTATTATAATATTAAAAAAATAAAAAAATAAAAAAAATATTAAAAGTAAACATATTATAATATTAAAAAATTAAAAAAATATTTTATAAATGTAATTGATATTAATATTAGGGTTTTTATTAATAGGGTTGCAAAAACGAAATGAAAACTAACTGTTAATATAATAAAAAAGTTGTAAACAATCAAAACAAAAAGTTTGGATGTAGGGAAGTATTTTGAAGACAGATCTTTTAATTTATGACATGATATGATTACTTTTATCATTAATGATATGAGAATTTTTGCATGTGTTTATTCTTGTAATGAGTTTTTATTGTTTTTTTATTTATTGATTATGTGAAATATGATATCAATGAAATCATTGTGATGTTGAGGCAATTAAGGCAATTAACCACTTAGATTTTCGCTGTTTCATATCTAGTTATATTCTCCAATAAATACTTTTTAGAAGTAAAAATTTGATACTTATTCATTTTTTTTTGTTTATATTGAATCATATTTGCATACACCATATCATATGGTTCATTGAATGCATTAAAGGAGTATGTTTTAAATACCAGACTAGTTTTTCTTTTCTGTTATTGCATTTCATTTTATTTTTGGTTTATTTTTTGTTAATGTGTTTTCCTTCTTTTTAAATACTAAGGAAAATACACACTATTACTTAATATTTAAATGTTTATATGTGTTATATTAAACTATTAAGTAAAATACACATTATTACTTAGTAATTAATATGGTTAATTTGTGTTTTCCCATTACAAGGGTTTCAAATATAAGATGGTTGAAAATAACATAGTTATTGATGATTTTGGTTTCAACAATCTTCTTATTGTATACACCTCACCATTTTTCTCTCTTTTACAAATTCCTGAACTAACCTGGCCTATCATTAATTAAAATATAATATTATTGTAATATTTTTCATTCATTTATAACTAATATCAAATAGAGGGAATAACCCTTGTGGTTGGAGAAAGCCAGTCTCCAACCTAAAGAGGGAGGATTCTTAGATCCTTATTGGATGCCTTTAGGATTTTTTTAAGTTACTGGAACAATCTGATAGACAACAACATGATCCTTTGTTGTCCTTTCCTTTCCTTCAGAACTAGTCTATTGTCCCTTGCAACTAACTCTTTAGCCTTCCTGTAGCCTTTAGTTCTCCTTTTTAGCCTTCTTCTAGTTGTTCTAACCTTCATCTAACCCTAAATTCCTTGTTGTAGCCTTCTATAACCCACAACAAGCTTGTGACTAACATCCTATAGGTTTTTCTAGGCCAACAACTTCCTAACCAGGCCTCCCCTTAGGCAGCGAGTAGATATAAAAGTTTTGTGGCCTTCTATAACAGGCTATGGATGCCCTCAAAATCCTATGACCTGTCCTTATCTTTTGCTACAATAGATATAGGGCTCGAACAATCCTCTTTAAATTTGCAACGAGCTTATCTCACCCTCATCCTTGTCTCTTCTACCTGAAAAACTTAACTATCCTACTCGGGCTCCTTCCTCCTTACTAGACTACGAATTTCTTCCTCAAGATTACAACTCATTTTGTAGCCCTTACAAGAGGAATTGTCCTTCACTCTCTTTTTCATTAGCCTCTCCATTGGTGAGTATATTTATATTTGTCCTTGGGTCATCTTAGGAACCCCTCCTTTCCTTCAAGGGTCCTCCAACTCAACCTTAACAATAAATTAGAATATTAAATGTCTTTCCTTGGGTTCCAAGCCCACTCCTTTGGGTCCAAATCCCACACACCCATCTTTGTGGGTGTTTCTCTCTCACAATCCTAGCACCAAGGGCATGTGAGAGTACCTCCGGATGCTACCCAATTTCAAAAATGGTTGAATTTCATTGAAGTGTGATCAACCCTCTATATTTGCATAGCCACTCAATGCACCTTCCAATAATCACTTCAAATCGATTGCAGTTACTATCACATCCTTTTGTTCCCATTAGATCTAGCTCATATTGAGATGCGTTCTTACGTTATAGTACAAACATCATCCCCTATCCTATTGTGTGGGTTGTCTATTTTTGGTGTAAATTTTCTAATTTCCTTCAATGTTAACATCGTGCAGCCTTTATGTGTCACCTCCTTGAGAACATCCACCAGTCCCTCAATTGCCTTGATGTTTATGGCCACGACATGACTCTTAAAACTGCTATAAGGGCCTTCTATGCGTTCATCCACCATAGAAACTTCCATAGGACCTATTCATCCATTGTTGGCCTTTTGATGACCTCGACGCTCTCAATTTTCACCTCACGTTTCTACTCTACAACAAGTCTGCTACAATCTCCATCTTCATCCATGATGCCAAATGGAATGCATTTGCATACATTACCAAGCGATCAAATCATTAATAGTGGATTTTACTGAAGGTTCCCCACTTGCACCATCCTGCACTGTAATATCCTCCTGTAGCTTCCTTTTCTAGATTACAAAATTTTCAATCTACAATAGAGAAATCACTACTAAAGAATGTTTCTTTATCTCTCACATTCACCAGTCTAAATAAACCCTTGGCAATAGAAGTGTCCCTTGAAGTCAAAACAAATTTGATATTTCCACCTTTGGCTCAAATACCAAATGTTAAAATTAACTGGAGAGAAAATAAGAAATACTTAGAGAATTAAGTATAAGTAACAACAAATGCAAATCATGGAAACATTAACATCTTTTTAACCCTAGCAAGACCCCAAATCTGGGCTAAGGAAATTCCATTAGATCCCCTAGAAAAAAAACTCTGTCAAGTCAATCAAGTGAGCATTCACTGCTCACATCCCTCAACCCAATACAATATATTATTATAAGCCTTTTAATGACTTCATTACATGAATTCCATGGGAAGAAAACCATGGGTGTGCTAAACCACATGTCAGAAACCACTACCACCATTTGACCAGGTCAACTTTAAATATCCCCCTCAGTCAAGTTTATCTAACAAGTTCACCTATGTAAAGCCCTATATTCCATCAAAATTCTTTAATTCAATCTTGGGAAATTTGATACCTTTAATAAACTATCTAAGTAACTCCATTATTAGAACTAAATCCACTTCAAAATTGCTTATTATTATAAATTTGCTCAAAATAAAGCTCAAATATAAAGAAAAATTATAATAAAAAGTGGACGAGGTGAGGGGAAATCTTAGTTAAAATATAATAATATAGTATTATATTTTACCCAATATTTATTTCCACCCCCACCCACTATAAAGTGGCAGAGGAAATACTAGGTAAAATGTAATATTATTACATTTTACCTAATATTTCCCTTCACCCAATCCATCCTAAATATTACATTTTACTCAAAATTTCCCCACCCATTTTATAGTTGTGTTTGTTTACTTTTAAACTTTAAATATAAAGAAAAATACAATAAAAAATGGACCAATGAGGAAAAATATTGGGTAAAATGTAATATTATAGTATTATATTTTACCCAAAATTTTCCACAACCTAGCAAAAAGTGCATGAAGTAGTTGTGTTTGTTTACTTTTAAACTTCAAATTTAAAGAAAAAATACAATAAAAAGTGGCCCATTATTTACCACAACCTAGTAAAAAGTGGATGGAGGTGAGGGGAAATATCAGACATTCCCCCACCTCCTCTCCTCACCCTAAATCACTTTCATAGTTAAGCATATTCATTTCTAAACTTACTACAAAAAAAGGTTCAAAAAAATATTGTAACAATTAGTTACATTGATAGAAATGAGAGCTATTCTTATAATCCATTATGAAAGATAAATATCCTTTTGTATAATGCATATCTTTATATTTGAGTTGTAAACATGAAATTTCCAATTCTTCTCTTTAAGCTACATTACTTACATTATTTGGTTATATGCCCGTAAAAAATGAAAATCCATCAATAATATAACTTTATCTTATATTTATACATGCATGTGTTCCAAACCTGTATTTGTATATGTCATCTTTTGTAAAACTCAATTTGATATATTTTCCTTAGTAACATTGTTTACAACAATTCAAACTCTAGTTTTGAACTACAACTAATTATGTATCTAAATATAACATCAAACTAAGATGGATCTAGGTTACTTTAATTCCCCCCTTAAATATATTATATTCCACATGAATACCATGGGTTCTTTATACTATGGATCATTTTTATTTTTATTAACATTTTATTTTTATAGGGTTATTTTTATTTAATTTTCACCTAAATTTTTTATATTACATTATGTTACACAACTATACCATATTTTAATTTTAATTTTAATATTTTGACCAAATTAAAATATTTATATTACATTACTAGGTTGGAGAACATCTCTTCGTGCAATAAATAATGACAAATGATGCCTGTGTCATTTGGCCATGCTCCTGAAAAGTTAGATATTTTTCTTGGTCACCTGAATTCCCAGTATGATTCCATAAAATTCACAATGGAAGTAGAGGTGGGTGGTTGCCTACCTTTCCTGGATATCCTCTTTTCTAGAATGGATGATGGCTCCATTTCCCACCAAGTTTTCCGCAAGAAAAATCACTCGAAACAGTATCTTCATGCTAGTTCTCATCTTTTTCTTGCTAAGAAATTTGGTGTTCTTTGCACTCTTGCTACCCTTGCTCTAAGAATATCTGATGACAACCACTTAGAGTCTGAGAAATCCCATCTTCTTGACATGTTTGAGAATAATAGGTATAGTAAATCTCAAGGCCTTAAGGCCTTTCAAAAAGCCTTGAAAGGATTGAATGGCAATTCTACTCGGGTAGTTCCTATCTCCAATGTTCATCTCCCGTTTAGCCAAGGGACCTCGGAAAAAATTTCTCATGTCCTTAGAAGGAATAATATAGTCTCTTCATTCAAACCTCTATGTACTGTTAGAAACACTCTCAGATCTGTTAAGGACCCTATCAACCCTAAAGACATGAAAGGTGTTTACATGGTTCCTTGTTCCTCTGGTACTCCTTATATTGGTAAAACAAGTCAATCCATTAGACAGAGAACCCTATCGACCCTAAAGACATGAAAGGTGTTTGCATGGTTCCTGGTTCCTCTGGTACTCCTTATATTGGTGAAACACACTGCAGACATTAGGCACAATCGTTCCCACACTTCAGCCCTTACAGAGCATGCGATAAAGTCATGTCACCATGTTTTCATAGAGGACTCCAAAGTCATTGCTAGGGTTGATCACTTCCACCATAGGAAGCTTATGGAGGCTATTGAGATTGAGAGGCATGCTAAGAATATCAATAGGGATGATGGGTGGAAGTTGAGTAAGAGGTGGTCTCTCGCCCCTTGTATTGAACCACTGGTCACCTGTGGTCTTGGTTGATTTCTTTTGTGGTTTTATTTCCCTTATCCATGTTTTTTATTTATTATTCCTTTATTCTTCTTCCTTTTTAGTATAATATTTTCTTTGTTCTTGGTCTTTCTTCATATTTTTATAAATTTTAACCTTTTGTAAATAGTTATGATTAAATTCCTTTTTTCCTATTATAATATTAATAATATATATATATATATATATTTTTCATTTATTAATAAATTCTCTAACCCCATTTTTTTCTTTTTTTCTTCTTGAGTACTGCTTGGTCTTTCTTATTTTTAATTATAATATATTTTATATTATTATCCTGGTATTTAAAATAATAAATACTTTAAAACTCATATATATATATATATATATATATATATTCCTTGCTCATTATTACCTTATTATAATAAGTTTTTTACTCATTAACCTTCTTTTTAAATATTCTTATTAGATAAAAAATTATTTTAATTTTTTAACTAACTAATAAATAACTGGACGCTTAGTTTTCATCGGCTATCACCAGGAAATGATGCATCCACACTATTTATTCATTGAGATCAATTATTTTAGTCACAAGATAGGACAAGAATTTAACATTTTGACTAAGTTAAATTACATAAAATAAAAGAAAAAGAAAAAACGAAAAAAGGGAAAAGAAGAAGAAAAATATTGATGTAATGCAATGTAAACATTTTAACTTGGTCAAAATAAAATAACAAAATAAAAATAACCTATGGTATTGAGAACCCATGGTATTTATGTTGAATATAGCTTATTTAAAGGGGGGAATTAAATCAACTTAGATCCATCTTAACTCCCAATCTAACTCCGAGAGAGATCAAATCTTTTGTTTAAAGTGAAAAAAGATTTGATCCCTCTAAGTTCTCGGTAAATCCAAATTCAAACCTCCAAATTTTTGGTAAATCCAAATTTAATATAACATAAGTTAATTAATTGTAAAAACAAATAATATAAAAATAATGATAAATTATATCCTTAAATCTTGCTTAATAAATATGAAAAAATAATGATAAATTAAATTAAACTTATCTTTAACTCGGAGTAAATATGAAGAGAAATTAAGCTTCTCGTAATACAAACTGATAAATAAAATAAATTAAAGTATTCTTTTACCATTTTCATATAATCATTTCTTATACTATTAATAAAATTTTAAATCTTTTAAAATAGATTTTTATGAAAGAAAATATCATTTCTTCTAAAGTCTCTTTTTCTAATAGGGATTGGCATTCACACTTCAAAGGTGCCCGTATTTCAACTTTACTGAAAATTCTCCCAATATAAAGTCAAAAATTATTTTAGAACAATTCATGCCTTTTTCTTGCCGACAAGCCAACCATATCCAACTACCACGCCACCTCTTTTATCGAAATGGAAAAACCTGAGTGGTTTTAGGGACATTATATCTTAAGTGTTCCAAATTGTCTGCCATGAAATGTTTGAAATTTTCAATAAAATCGAAATTTGCAAACCATCTTTACCATTTGATTCATGAGGGGGGGCCATCAACTAAATAATAAGTTAGGGCTCTTCACCCAAATCTCTTCTATGAGATGGCAATTGATTTATTTATTTGATATTTAGTTTTTTTTTTTAATATTGAGAAATCTTGTCATTATTTAGTTGTCAAATCTGGAGAGGGATAATTATTATTCACTATGTAATATTAGTGATCACAGATAGACTTATCAGTGTTATTCAACAAAAACTATGCCACTTAGAATTATTTATTAGTGCTCTGTAAGGGGTAGGCTTTCACTCCTGATAAATGTTTCTTTGAGCCTTAACCTGTTAACTTAAGTATGAGAAAGACAATATTTTATCCAAGTAAAAGCAGTTTTAGTCGTTCTTATTGTCAATTGCTTATTATATTTTAAGCAATTTAAGTTTTTCTCATTTTACTTGTTTTTTAGAAAAGAAAAGTCTTTAGCACTTCCATTTTACAATGTGCTAAGTGAGTATGATTGAGCAAAATCATAGAGAAATCCCTACTTGTTGATTAACAATTGAATTTGTGTAAGCAAGTACAAAACTTAAGGTAGAAAGAGCCAATGATATAAGAGTACACTTAAGAGAACCCAAATATCAAAGAGTGGCAAGATGCATGAATGGTTTAAAATATCAGATTCGAAATGAGATGAACACACACTTATTTTAGAATGTAGATGAAGCTTATCAAATTGGCTTGATGGTGGAAGAAACTATTAATAGAAAAATATAACATTTTTTTTTTTTTTTGAGAAAAATGATCCAAAAATAAGAGTAGAGCAAGTATGCTAGAGACAATTAAAATGAAAATATATCAACCAATAGCCAAAAATAAAAGAAAAAGAATAAATGGCAATGAAAGTGGCAGTCCTTGATGGCCTCTAAATGTCCAAAAAAACATAAGAAGAAGTAGTGAAACTCAAACACAACTTGAGTAGACGCTGAAACCACTGTGAATAAAAATGTAATGGTCCATCAATCATTTTTTATACTCGTTAATAAAATATTAAATCTTGGGTAGAATTATTTTCCAAATCCATCATATTAATATTGAATTGTGTATCGATGTTTTTAACCATCCTGTATAATTCATCATCAAAATTAATAAAAATAATGAACCACATAGGATGTTCATCTTTTATATTTACGCCGAAGGTGTCCCTATTATGAGCTTTGTTGGGATGAACAGTGCTCCCAGCCAATCTCTGTGCTCCACCTATCGCCCTTCCACCCTCTCAAAATTCGACACTTGGCGGTTGCTCCCACCCTCCTGCTCTCAGCTCCTTCCTGCGCGCGTCAGCTCCTTCGCGTCCGTGCTGCTGTCGCATCGTCCCACCTTCGACATTCCGATGGGTCATTTATTTTAAAAAATATTTTTATAAAAGAGAATAATCTTCCCTCTAAAGTCTCTTTTTCTAATACGGATGGGCATTCACACTTCATGGGTGCCCGTATTTCAACTTACTGAAAATTCTCACATTATAAAGTGAAAAAATATTTTATATCAATTAGTGCTTTTTTCTACCCGACCAGCCAACCATATCCAACTACCACTCCACCTTTTTATTGAAATGGAAAAACCTGAGTGGTTTTAGGGACATTATATCTGAAAGTGTTCGCGCCATGAAATGTTTGAAATTTTCAAACAAAATCGAAATTGGCAAACCATCTTTAGGATGTAGATTCATGTGAGTGGGGCCATCAACTAAATAATAGGTTAGGGCTCTTCACCCAAAGCAAATGGATGGTATTTGACTTATTTGATATATATATATTTTAAATAGTAGAAAATTTTATTATAATTTAATTGTCAAATTAGGAGTAGGATAGTCATTATTGGCTATCATTATTGGTTGCTATTCGCGATCGCAGATTGACTCATCACTGTTATTCAAGGAAAACCATGTCACTTGGAATTACTTGCTAGTGGTGCGTAAGGGGACAAGCTTTCATTCCTGCTAGATGCTTTGGGTCTTTGGCCGTTAAATTGTTTCCTTACGTCTGAGAAATGCGATCTCTTAACCAAATAGAAACAACATTAACCAAGTAGAAACAGTGTTAGGGCATACTCCAAGCCCATATTTTTAAGTCTTTCTTATTATCACTTGCTTAATGTATTTTAAGCAATCTATGTTTTTCTCATTTCGTTATTTTTGCAGAAAATAAAGGTCTTTAGCACTTCCCTTTTACAATGTGCTAAGTGAGTAAGTGAGTATGATTGACAATGGAAAATTTAGACGTATATATTTACAAGTAAAAAATATATATTTACAATTAAATGTAAGTTAATAAAGTTATTATTAATCTAATAAGAAATTGTGAGTTTATTACCATTAATTTAGATTTTATTTTCTTCTTATATAGGTTTTCTTTGAGAATGTCCAAAGCTACATCTAAAGAGTTAATTTCTCTCCAATGAAGGGTTAGGTTGTTTATGTTAAGAAAAGACCTTTTCAAGGCATTGCTATTAAAGAGTGTTACAAGGAGTAATCCATGGTGTTTGGAATTTGTATTATTAATGTTGCACTTGTCTCAACTTAATCCAAGGCTTCAATGTGATGAAGATTCATTTAGACTAATTATTTAATGTCTTGCTTTCTAAATACATTGATAAGGTCATTATAGGCATTTCTTATGTAGGAATTAATGTTGTTGGAATTATTTTAGGTGGTATAGATCTATTAATGCTTTAGATGTTTTGATACTAAGCTTTTGACTGAGAAAACCCTCGAGAAAGAAAATATTTTACAATATTTATGTAAATTAGCCATTATACATCCTTCATTCCATCCTTGCCCAATGATGTTAATTATGAGGATGCATTTAGAATTTACTTTTTCTAGATTATAATATATTGTTTATAGTCTAAATAATTTGTTAATGTAATCAACTCTTAACATTTTGTAAGTTCAACACTCTAGAGTCTATATGGTCATCAATAGGGAGTGGGTATGTAGGAAGATTAGACACTTTCTCTAAAAACATCAGCATTCCTCGATGAAACCTCTAATTTTATTTGAATGTGCCTATGAAAAAAATTTAAATATATGAGAAGATGTATTACTTTAAATATATGAGAAGATGTATTACTCTTATGGCTTGAAGTAGTTATGTCATTTACAAATGTTGACGAGGTTTAACATCTTAGTTTACTTTTGTAGATTTTTCTAATATTTTTTTGTCTTATCAATGATCACAACAAATCTATATTTCTATGTGATAATAAACAGTAAATTGATTGGAATATGTAAAATGAAGCATTAAATTCATTAAATTTTAAATAATTTAAGAAAAAATGGAATCTCACATAAATATTACGAAAGTAGTCAAATTTACTCAATTTTCTTCCTTTGAAATTATGCATAGATCCCTCCTCTCCATTGTTTCTTTCTTCCCTTCTATTCTTTGAAATTAGGTTTAATGTTCGTAGGTATCTATCTCTCTCCCATTTTCCACTAGGACTGGGATTGAGCATTTGTATTGCAACAAAGGGAGCTTATAAATTTCAACAAGCTTATAGCAAGAAAACAAGGTCTTAGAATTAGGAACTATGAAGAAAAGGAAAAATGTGTGGGAGAATGGAAGTTGTTATGGTGAACTAGGGACCTATCTACCCACAATTCTTGTATTTTAGATACATCATAATATAGAGGCATCCTAATTTGTGGATAACAAGTTTATCATGGTCTAGTGAGAACCTTTTAGCTTGCAATAAGATGTTGTAGACATATAATAACATTTTATTTTAGTGTTGCCTTATACACGCATCAAGCTAAAATTCTAGGTTACATTCAATCCATGTTATGGGAATCATAAATAGGATAAGAAGGTAAATTTTTCCCTGCAATGCCCCATTTTGATTAGTTTAGCATTGTATGTGACCAATTTGTATGCCACTAGTTAGTTTGATGATTTGAATTACTTTCGACATTTAAATTGATGACTTATGTATATTGCTTCTGTATGTAGATGTGTATAAGTGCATGCACATATGCTATGTATGATTGCATATGATGAGGAGAATGCATCAAATTATGTTGATCTAATTACTTATGTGATGAGAACGATGTGATGGCTATTGATGTTGTTGAGTGAATCAAAATTGTGCTAGATTGGTAAGTTACATAGAACTTCTTAATTAATTAATTTATTTTTTAAATTGGCCTATGATAAAGGTTATGGGGCTTGCTAAGTTATTGGACTGAGGACTCTTGGTTGGTTTAGAATGAACATTACAAGGTTATAAAACCCTAATTGACAATGATTTCTTATGATGGTCTTATGCTTATGGGACATGTCCATGTGAATATGTTGTGTTGTAAATTTATTGATCTTGGTGACGTAAGAAATTGGTTACTAAACGTTTAGGAGAAATCTAGATTGGTGAGTATTAAGAGGGTAACTTGTGTGATTATGATATTTTTTTTATTTGGATTATGTTATACATATTTTACTGATCCACTTTGTAATAAACATAATAATACTAGAAATATAATAATTATTATAATAAATGTAATCATCATGTTAATGAAAATTCAAAGGCCACATACTCCTCCACCTCATCACTAATTAATGAATATAACTATACCAACTAGGAGCTCACTATAGCATCACAATTCATATCAATTAATCATTATTCAATGTTCTCATTTACAACCACAAAAATATTCGATCAATCTTTGTTATAAACAAGGGTTTTTTATTCCATTTGGTATTGGATCAATTGGTTTGAAAAAACTGTAGGTTAAAATCCATAGATAATTCTATATACCATATATCAAATCAAATTATCGCTAATTCATTGTTGTATACACATCAATCAATTAGTAATATATATCAATTACTGGAAAATGTACTATTTTGTACAACTATATTTGTACACTATTTTTTATGTTGTTTTATATAATATTGAGATGCCATTCAAAATCAATACATTGTCAATTAATCACATGGTTATACCATACACAACCACTTCTATTCTATAACATTGTCGTACTATTTTTACTACCTAAAATTTAAGTAAGCTACCATTTATTTGTTTGTACATGCAACCATAACCATTCCATGCGAGTGTTGAGATTCAACAAGATGATGAGCTTAGTGAAAAGAGTCGCCTTCACTAAGTGGGGCCGCAGGCTATTTTTGGCGCAAGTCTATTTTTAGACTATGTCTATTTTTAGACATGATGATCATATTTCAGAAGTTGCAGGATGCTATTTGTGGATGGTTGATCAAGTTGGAAAAATATATGAAATTCTATTTTTAGAATATTGGGCGAAGTCTATTTATAGATCTTCAATCTAAAAATAGATGCATGCCGATTATTATTAGCTCTTAATAATAATCAGACTCTAAACATCAACTGATTCTCTTGGAGCACTCCAGTTCAGTGCACAGATGTGGCACATCAGCTGACAGAAGGAATTACACTATTCCTAAGGGTTTACTGGAGCTATTGCATGGACGACTCAGTTAGAACTCAAGTGGAAGAGTTATGACACAATTGGAAGAAGTAGTTATGGAGTTGTATTTAGTTTAACTCAGTTAGACTCAGTTGAGCTAGTTGTATCTAGTCTAACTGATTGATACACTAGTGAGAGTAGAGTGAATTAATTAGTTAATTAATTCAAAAATAATAACTCATTAATCAACTGAAAAATACAATAGTTAACTACAATGCATGGCAGTTTTAGTGGAGACCCAGTGGAGAGATAGGTGAGAGGGAAAGATGGACTATCTGTTGTGACTATAGTGATGCATTGATTGCATCACACACACATTGGAGTTGCCAATTAGGATTGCGCAGTCAAGACAAGGGTAATTCAAATTCATTCAGAGCTATTCTTCAGTAGGGATTACGCAGTGGAGGCAGGCTAGCAGGAGGGCAAGATCGATGCATGGATTTGAAAGATTGTTCCTGATTAGTGTATGATGATTGTATTGTACTGAGAGCTTGATAAGCTTTGTATGAGGATTGTCATATGATCTCCATGATACATAATATATAGTTGGGGTTTTCAGCTTTAGGCTTTCCCGGTTAGAAACAACTGTGTTATGTGCAATTATTTTTATTTATGCTTTACATGTGTGTGCAATTAATTTTTTTGCAAAAGATGAACAAGTGGAATAGATTCAGTATCTTGCATAAAGTTAAATAGTGTGAGATCAGGTGGATCTAGGACATATGCATGCTTAGTGCATATAATTTCTACACGGTATCAGAGCATTGTTGATTGAAGATTGCAATTGTAAAGTGAGTTTGTGCTGGTGGACAATTCGAATTTGCTACAGAAGATTCTTGGTGCAAAAGTTGAGTATAAATTGAAATGGCTTTCAATGGGTTGCGATTGGAGTATGCCCTTAATGGGAGCTCAAATTACATATCCTGGAAGGACAGGATGGAGGCATTGTTGGAGGATAATGGACTGAAGGAGTTCATTGATAGCGATGTTCCTAACCCGGGATCTAGCAATGCTGCATTACTTGACGCATGGAAAAAGAAGACTGCAAAGACAAGGAGGATTCTGTTGGAAGGTGTGAAGGACCATATTGTGTCCAGAATTAATGGGAAATCCACTCCATTCTTAATGTGTAAGGCTTTGACAGACTTGTTCCAAAGCAGAAGTGACTAGAGGAAGTTGGCGCTTAAAGACAAGCTCATAAAAATAAAAATGGAGAAAGGCGACAGTATTCAAAAATACCTCACGAAGTTTGTCCATTGCAAGGATGAACTGGGAAGTGTGGGGGTTAATGTTGATGAAGAAGATTTGGTGAGCTTGGCTCTCCTTGGGCTTCTGAAGAGTTGGCATAGCTATGAAGACTCTGTCAATGGACGGGAGAAACTGCCGGGATGGGAGCGACTTTGGTCGGATCTTGTGCAGGAGGAGATAAGGCGAGGTACCAGGGATGGATCTTCATCGAAGAATGAAGATGAAGAGAATTGCGCTTTGGCTGCCAAAGCAAGGAAAGGGAAAGGGAAGAAACATCCTTCAAAATCCGATGCTAAAGGCAAGAAGCAGGATTTGTCCAAAGTGAAGTGTTTTCACTATCATGAACATGGACATTTTGCCACTAACTATCCACAGAAGAAGAAGAAGAAGAAGGCCGCTAGATCTGCAGCTGGAGAGGCCTTAGCCTTGCAATTTGAACTTGATTTCTCTTTGATCGCATGCTTGGTTTCAAGCGGTATGGGATCGGTGTGGTATCTTGATAGTGGTGCATCTTTCCATATGACGGGAGACAAAGAGTTGTTTAGTGACTTGGAGGAGAAGGACCTCCAGATGCATATAGAGATGGGCGACGATGGTCGGTACAGTGTGACTGGAATTGGGACCATTACCTTTGAGAGGGAGTCCAGTAATCCATTCTTGTTGAAGAATGTCATGCATGTTCCAGGTTTGAAGAAGAACTTGGTCTCAGTCGCAAAGCTGGAAGACAAGGGTTATGATGTTGTTTTCAGTGAGGGAAAAGCTTTCCTTCGACATAAAATAATGGGTCAAACCAAGAAGATAGGGGTTCGAATTAAGAATCTCTACAAGCTGGAGGTAGATGGCTGTGCTGCAATGGTGGGCAAAGTAGAAGAAGTGGTGAGCCAGGATGAGGGCGAATTATGGCACAGGAGATTGGGCCATCTTCACCATGGTTATTTGAAGATTTTGCAGCAAATGTATACTGGACTTCCCAAGGCTACTCTTGCACAGTTATATTAGTGCAAGGGATGTACTATGGGTAAGTTTGTGAATACCACCTTTCATGAGAAGGAGAACCGTGCTTCGGTGATTCTGGAGAGAATTCACACAGATGTGTGTGGACCTTTCTCGGTTGCTTCAACAGCAAAACACAGGTATTGTGTTATATTTGTTGATGACTATTCTCGTAGATGCTGGATCTTCTTCATGCAGAAGAAGAGTGAAACGTTCTCAAAGTTCTGTGAGTTCAAGGCATTGGTGGAGAAGGAGTTGGGGAAGCAAGTGAAAGCTCTACGGAGAGATAATGGTGGTGAATACATCTCGGGCGAATTCAAAGACTTCTGTAGCAAAGAAGGAATTCAAAGAGAACTCATAGCGCCTCATAACCCACAACAGAATGGGGTCGTGGAGAGAAAGAACAGGACGATCGTGGGTGCTGCACGAGCGATGCTGCATGACCAGGGCCTACCAATGCACTTGTGGGCAGAAGCACGCAACACTGCGGTTTATGTGCAAAATCGTTGTCCTCATAGAGTACTTGGGACGAGTACACTTGAAGAAGATTTTACTGGTAAGAAGCCTGATATTTCTCATTTGAAGATTTTTGGCTCACATGTTTACATTCATGTGACAAAGGATGCCAGGAAGAAGTTGGAGCCAACTGCAGAAGTTGGGATATTTGTGGGGTACACATAAACACCCCATAACTATCGTGTGTATTTGCGAGATAGTCGAATGATTGTTGTGCGACGGGATATAAAATTCAATGAGGTGAAAGCCATGATGTTGTCGCTTGAGATGGAGCTACACTTGCATGCGGAGGAGGAACTTCTTGTTCCCAAAGATGAGCCTCTGGATGTGGATCAGCCACAGGAGGAGATTCATGGAGTGGAGGAGTCCACTCATGCAGAACCAAACATCAAACAAGGCAGAAAGCATACCATAGAAGCTGAGAGACTGAAGCTTGATGTGGCACAGAAAGTAGGAGTTCCTACATCACAATGCAGACAGAGACAGTCACCTGATCGACTTATTGGATACATGGCTCTTATGAGAAAGTGTATTGTGACAGAGCCATCTTCTTTCGAATAAGCAGTGCAGGAGCCCACATGGCTAGATGCCATGGTGGAGGAGTATGACTCCATTGTCAGAAACAGTGCTTGGGAGATTGTTCCAAGGCCGGTGAGAAAATCAGTTGTAGGATCAATATGGATCTACAAGGTAAATCAAGCTGCTGATGGGAGTGTCGAGAAGTATAAGGCAAGATTTTTTTCCTGAGGCTTCTCACAGATTGAGGGGATTGACTATGAAGAAAACTTTGCACCTGTCACACGATATTCTTCCATACGAACCATCCTTTCTCTCTCAGCGCAGATGGGTTGGCACATTCATCAAATGGATGTGAAGACTGCATTCCTTAATGGGATCATTGAGGAATAGGTGTACATTTAGCAGCCTGAAGGATTTGAGATCTTCAGTAGCGAGTTGCATGCGTGCAGGCTCAAAAGAGCACTGTATGGGCTGAAACAAGCACCCTGTGCTTGGTACACTCAGATCGACAGATATTTCACTGGACTTGGCTTCACCAAGAGTGAGGCGGATGCAAACCTGTACCAGATTGTGGTGGAGGGTAAGCTTTTAATCATTTTACTTTATGTTGATGATTTAATACTAACAGGTGTTGAGCAATTGATACACTCATGCAAGGCAGATCTTGAAAAGGAGTTTGAGATGAAGGATTTGGGCCTCCTTCATTATTTCCTTAGATTGGAAATATGGCAGCGGGAAGGTGAATTGAAGCTGAATAAGGAGGGTTACTCTTTGTGGTTTCCACTGATGAAGGAAGAAAGGCTTGGAAGATTTGAAACCTCTCGGGAAAGTCCAGCTTTAAATATAATTTAGTAAGGATTTCAATAGACAATGGGGCTTCATCAAGCTTGGGTTGGATTTGAAGCATTTGGTTTATAGGTTCTGCAGTGATGGTGAACAAAATCTATTTTCTAGGGGTTACTAGGGCTCTTTCATTGGGAAGATAATTAATTTGACAAAGCCTAATGATATCAAGAAATTGGAATGTCTGTGGGAAGATGTATTTAGGCAAATTTGATTCCCAAAGGTAGATATCATTAGCATGGTCTATGGATTTATCATGGCTCCAGCAGTGGATGTACAAGAGGTTGAAATCAATGACTGTGTCGCTAATTTTGAAGTCTTTATCAGCAAGGTGGGTATGTTCAACATCTATTACAGGGGGTTTTATGGGATTACCATTTATAATACTCTGGGAGGCCATTTTACTTTGTTCAATTAGCAGTTTATTACTTTTGGTCTTAAGAAATGGCTTCAGGAGGCTTAGGATTACCTGTGAAATGGAGTTTTCAGTTTTCAGAGAAGGTTCTGGTTGCAGCAAAGGCTTCCTTAGTCTTATAAAGTTGTAGACTGAGTCTGCAAAAGTTCTGGTAGCAAACAAGCTTGAATTCTGGTCTAATTTGGCCTCAAAATAGGTCGGCACCGGTCTGAATGGCTTCAAAAGAGGTTGGAAAGGCTTCTTTGTGGCTTCTTCTCTGAAATTCTCAACAAAAATAGATTGAATAACGACAAAGAGAGGGTTTTAATACCTTTTGACCTAAAGAAATAAATCAGAAGGTGTGGGGTGAAATTCAAATAGGGTGGTATCTGTCGTACAACAAAATGGGAGTATGGTGGTTATCGCACTCGAAAAGATGGGTTGGTGGTTTCAGGTGAGGGAGTGTGATAAACTGTAGGGCTGCCATGTAGCAGGGATGCAGGGGTGTGAAACCACCCATTTCGAAACCCCCCTAATGGTTTTAAACATCGGTTATTTGAGAAAGAAAAATGGCTCGGGAATGGTCGGATCTTGGTAGCGCCAATTGGACGGTTGGATGATGTGGGGTACTTTGATAGGCGGGGCCAGGATTATTATATGTGATGGGTTATGTAAAGTGGGACTGGGGAATATGTATATAGGGAAGCGAGTTAATATGCAGGGTTGGGTTGATTAAAAGTGGGCTTAGGAACATATATAAACTATAGTTTTAAATTAATATGAAGGGGATTAATATGATATGGGACCCAAGATCATATTAAAGGAAATGAGTTAAAATGAATGGGGGTTTAATGAAATATGTATGTAGGAATTAAAAATACACTAGGGATGAGTTAAAATAACATCGGGGAGGGAATTTTTGCAGTGGGGCCCGACATAATTTAAATATCTAACACTTAGGATAAGTGGGTTTTAGTGTTTTTTAATGAAAAGAGGAGTTAGTAAAGGGAAGTTACTTTTTCAAAGGAAAAATGGATTTTTGACCAGGGAAAGGGGTTTTAGGAAGGGAAAATGGGTGAAATAAGAGGAAAAGGTTAGTATGAAGATAAAGGGATAGTTTTACAAGGAAAAATGCCTTTCAATATTGTCAATAGAGTTTTAAGCTAGGGAAAGCGGATTTTGGGGGATATTATTGATATGAAATGACTAATTGATGCTCTCCATTATTTGTGAAAGTAATCTACCTACCCATCATTTACCCTAACATTTTTTCTTCATTTATTTGGTGAATTTGAGATTTCTAACCCTATTTATTTTCTTTTCAATAAGCAAACTAATCTACTTCTAACCTTATAACTTCCAATGGATCAGATTAAACTGATGAGCTCATTTTATTCTCTAGCTAACTACTGATCTGCCAAGATTTAATAGTTTGGCTAGATCTTTATTCACTAACTATCATTACTTGAAATTTAAAGCATGAATGAATCAAGATTAAACTATTTAATCCTCATGAATTGTGGCATTTTGACAAGTTTGCACACAATTTTTATTTGAAAAAAGTAAAGTAGAAGTAGTGGCATTTAAATGTGCATCACTTTCAAGGTCTATTTTTATCTCTTTTTTGGTGGGGTTCATACTTTATATTCTTTTTTGATATTTTTCTTTTATTCCTTTCATGTTTATTTTAGGACTTACCCTCTTTACATTTTTTTAATATGGGAAAACATTTTGCAGAAAGAAAGTATGTACAATATTACAAGACTAAAACATAGTCAATTAAAAATTATGATACCTATTATTATAGGACCCTAACAATGGCTCCACTTGGGGATGTCATTTCCTGGTGAAATGTCAAGAACTTTAAGATCGGTGGCCTTGGAACTTTGACTGTGCTTGCCTTGGAAACTTTTTTCTGAGCTCTCTTTTATTTCAATCATATGATGTTATAATTTTTAAAGCTTAGGGCCTTCTCTGCGGGCTTCAACTTCAAAAGATAGTAATACAATCCAATCTAAACTTTGCAATGATATTTACACTGAGAAAATTAAATAAAGTAAACTAATGGTTAATCTGGAGAAAACTAATGCTTCAACATTGTACCATTGATTGGTCCACATGGTAGATCCGATCCATCTAACTCCTTCAAGAAAAATGCATTATAACCTCTATAACAATAAATGATGTATGGGCATTTCCATAGAAAATCAAATTTACCATGTTTTCTTTTGTCTTCTCTTCTAGAATACCATTTTATTACTTTATCACCTATGAAAAAATCATCTTCTTTTGTTTTCATGTCAAAAATATTTTTGATTTATCTTGGATAACTTGTGATTTGACATAGACTTTTTCCCTGGTTTGCTGCAAATGTATTGTCTGATTTATCCTCCTGTGGATATCATTTGGTTCTACTTGCAACTCTTGAATCATCTTAATCACCGACACTCCTAATGAGGATGGAAAAACATCATCCATCCCATATACTAGTTGATAGGGAGATGTACCAATGGATTTCTTTGTAGTTAGTCTGTCTGCCCATAAGGCATTGAACAACCTTTAGTTCTAGGTATTTTTGTTGTCTTCTAACAATTTCTTGATGATATTAACCAGGGTTTTGTTTGAGGATTCTGCAAGTCCATTACCTTGAGGGTAATAGGCAGTGGAATGGCCAAGGTTGATGTGGTATTTGTTACAAAAGCCAATCATTTTCTTGGATTTGAAGGCATATGCATTATCAGTAATGAGCTTTTGTGGGCATCCAAATCTAGAAAGGATGTTGTTTTCAAGGAATGAGATAATGACAGAATCAATGGCTTCTCTAGAAGGGATGGATTCTATCCACTTGGTGAAGTAATCAGTGGCTGTCAAATCCAATTATGCTGGGTTGAGGAGGGTGGGTGAATTTCACTAATGAAGTCTAAATCCCATTGTTGAAATGGAATTTATGTAGAAATGGGTTTTAGGGGTAAAGGTAATAGTTTTTTCTTCCCTTCAAATATCTGGCATTTGTGACAGGATGTCACATACTTTCTAACATTTGCAAAAAGAGTGGGCCAGTAAAAACCTGCCCTCAAGATTTTATCAGCAGTTGATTTCCAGTAAAGGTGTCCTCCACTGTCACCTGCATGAAATTATTGCATAACTTTATCAACTTCATCTTTCAATAAATAATTTAATAGAATTCCACCATGATCTTTCCAAAATAAAGCATTATCTTTGATACAATATTTCATTGCTTTTAATTTTAAGAATATACCTTTAGTTCTAGACAAACCAGGAGGAGCTTGTAGGTTAAGTAAAACAAATATGATATTTGCATACCAAGGTGAATCTAAAAAAGCTTCACTGGAGTCACCATATCTTCATGATCATCTATTGTTGCAATGAAATTTATATCTAAGGCTCGACAGTTTGATTCAGCCATGAGTTTGGCTAAACCTTGGCCGTTAATCAATTTTGCAGGCTTTATTTCAATATCATATTCCAATATAGTGGCAATCTATTTGCCTCTCTTTCCATTAGGCCCATCTGAGTCAGAATGTCCTTTACTACTGAATTTGGAACATATGCAATTATGTGGGAGTACAAAATATACACTCTGAAATCTTTAATAGCCTTCACTAAAGAAAGTGCTTGCTTTTCCATAATGTTGTACTTTAGTGTTGCATCTCTTAAGGATTTGCTGAAAAAACAACGGGTTGTTCATAACCCTAATCATTCTTTTGCAACAAGACTGCTGCAGTGGTATGTTCTGAAGCAAAAGAAAAAATTATAAAATCTTTTTTGAAATCAGGACTTAAGAGGATAGGTGTTTTTGTAAGGGCTTGTTTAATTGCTTCAAAATACTGTATGCCTCTATTGTCCATTTAAGTGCTGAATCCTTTTTCAACATGTTATTCAATTCTTTGATTAGTTATGCTAAATTAGAAATGAATATTCTAAGAAAGTTTATTTTACCTAAGAAATCCTGTAATTCCTTGATGTTTCTAGGATGATTGATGTTTAAAATGACTTCTATTCTAGCTAGATCTATCCTAATTCCTTCTTTTGAAATGATGTGTCCTAAGAGTTTACCTTCTTCTAATCCAAAGAGTGTCTTTTTGGGATTCAAGGAAATACCACATTTTCTGCATTTAATGAAAACTCTTCTCAAATGATCTAGATGCTCATTATCTATTTTTGAAAACATTTTTATATCATCTAGATAAATGAATAGAAAGTCATGTATTTCTTTGACAAAAGCTATGTCCATATATCTCTAGAATGTAGCTCCAGCATTCATCAGTCCAAAGGGCATTTTCAAATACATGAAATTTTTCCAAGGAGTAGTAAATGATGTCTTTGCTTGATCTTCAAGTTGAACTAAGATTTGATTGTATCCAGCGAATCCATCAAGCAATGAAATTCTGGGTGGCGCTACTACCCTCTGTAAAATATGGTCCATTTTGGGGAGAGGATAGTTATCATTTAGTGACACTTTGTTTAAGTTTCAAAAATCAATACAGAGTTTGATTTCCCTTGTTTTCTTCCTAATGGGAACTAAGTTTGAGACCCAATCAGAATACCTAATGGGTGCTATTATTTGTGCCTCATACATCATTTTTAGTTCTTTTTCAATCAATGGCATAAGAACAGGATTAATCCTCCTAAGATTTTGTTTAAATGTTCTCTGAATTTCTTTGAAGGACATTTGATGTTGTATAATGCTGGAGTCATAAGACTTGAGGTCTTCATAACTCCAGGCAAACACATCTTGAAATTCTTTAAACAAACTTATGTATTTCAACTTTTCTTGTGGAGGTAATGCCTCGGATAATTTGACAAGCTTGGGTTTTTGTTTTGTTCCTATGTTACATTCTTCTATGTTTGATCTTAAGGGTTCTATTTTTTGTTTTCTAGCTACATCATTGGAATCAAAAAGATCTTCTAATGGGGCTAATCCCTTAGGCAAAAAATTATCTTTAAGGTTTAAGATCTCTCTTTCATCATTTGTTATTTCCTTTATTTGTATAGTTTATAATTTATTTATTTCTACTTTAGTAAATCTAGTTGGTTCAGTTTTATCTATATCATTTATATCTAACTCACTATTTATTATGTAATCTATTGTACAATCAGTATCTATATTACAATTTTGAAATTCTCCCTCTACATTCATAAAATTATAGATTTTAGAATCTTGTGAAAAAATCTGCCAATGTTTCAAATTGTCTGGTATAGTTGGCCTGTTTCTTACCTCTGCAGTGTATTGATGATTTGGCTGAAAAGGAAATCTGCATGTACTAGAAAAAGTAGCCAAACTGTGTGCCTGCATGTTTTGTTTCCTTGGAATAACAACAAAGTCTGTTTCAAGAAAATATTTAATCAGATCTATAATGGTTTCTCTGTATTGGCCCAGTCTAAAATTATTCACAAGATACTCTCCTTTGATTTGTTTTATGATCAATTCTGAATCTACCAAGATAGAAACTCTCTTGGCTCCAATTTTTCTTACAATTTGCAGTCCTAAGATTAAAGCTTCATATTCTGCCATGTTATTTGTGAATTTAAAGTTTAACCTAAAGGCATGACACTATGAATGATCATTCTCTAATTTATATATCTATACTCCTACTTATGCTCCTAATATGTTCACAGAACCATCGAAATCTAAGTTCCACATTGATTCATGAAATATATTGTCACTGTCAATTTCTTTATGTCTTTGTTGTAATGCTGTGTTTTTATTTGTGCAAGAGTCTGAATTGCATAAGATGAAAGAATTCATATCAGAATGTACATAATAAATAGGCTAATTTTGGGGGTTTTTCTGCACTACTGACCATGTATTTCATCAAAGTCTCTCTGTAAAGCTTTTTGGGTTGACCAAATACTGAAATTGTGGCATACAACATGTCTAACTGTAGTGATCCCTGCAATTTTTCTCCCCATGAGCGAGATGATAACATTCCATACTTTGGAGGGATATTAGCAATTACAATATCCATGAAAATAGTCTTAGCTCAGTATTGGACTAAAGTGACACATAAGTCTTTTATCAAGCCAGGACATTTTAATTTACTATAATCAAAAGAGAAAATATGTTTTTATGGTCTGGTAATATCTAAATTCAATGTTTCCATGATAGCTTTTGGCATTAAGTTGTGAGATGCTCCTGAATCTAACATAGCACTGTGCAAAATATTATCATGAATACTCAAGCTAATTTAAAATGGAGGAACACCACCTTCTTGATGTTTACCATTTACCTCAGGACCAAATAGTAATTATGGTTGGTCATCATTCAGATTAACAAAATCTTCTCCTTCACTTATGTTCAGTGTTTCAGTGATTTGGGCTTTCTATAAATCATTTTTCACCAGCTCTATTAAAGGAAATGGTATTTTCAATTTGGCTATTTCAGTTTGGATGTTAAATGGGACTTGAGTTTTACCTAACTGAATGATTTCCTTTTTACCAATTGTAGTTTGAGTGTTCTTATCTTTTCTATTAGCAATTGGTATTTCGGTTTGTGTTTCCACTGTTTTATTTTCAATTTTCTTCTCAGGAACAGTTTGAGTGGGAGTTGTAACTTTAGCAGCAATTGAAGTTTTAGCATCAGTTGAAGTTTTAGCAGCGACTAAAGTTTTAGTATTAGGAGGTGTAATATCTACAATTTTTGGATTGGTTGCAATCTTTGTATTAGAAGTTTTTTGAGCTTCTCTTGGGAGAATTTGTAACACCTTGGACACAGGAACTTCTACTGTTTTCTTGGTTTGAGATTGGACTGTTTTCTTAGTAGGAGCTTCTACATTCTTATTACTTCTAAGGTTATATTGTTTGTGAACTTCATTAATAGAAAATTCATAACCTTGTTTATAATCAAAGGATTCCCCAAATTCTAACTGTAATTGTTGTAGCATGTATACTTCTTGTTTTTCTTGGGTAAGAAAAATAGTATTATCATCATTTATTCCCATTAAGGTGATTTGGGTGTCCTGGTCTTCATCATTTTTTTGGGAACTCTCTGCATATTTTTCTTGGAAAGGTGGTCTAATCAATTGATCAAGTGTTGTTTCTCTTGATTTACTAGTATTGGTATTCTTCCTAAAGTTGGGATTTCTGATTTGACGACCTTGTTGTTGATTATCCCACTGTGGTTTTCTTTCCATATTTTCTAATCTGTCCATTATTATTTCCATGCTTTACGCTAAACTATGTATCTTACTGTCTGATGTGGATGGTTCATCCTTAATGGTTACTCTTCTTTCATTTCTCATCCTAGCTCTTATAGCTAACAAGTTAGCTTCTACACTAACTGCATTTCTTTGCATCTTTCTAATGTTTCAGGGTTTATTTCCCTCAATTGTTAAGACATATCAGTATCAAAACCATCTGGAAATTTGATTAAAGCTAGATTTGGTGGTGGTTTGATGTTTGCTGGAATAGCATTGTAAATACTATTAAACCTAGTATAATAATCTGAACATGTTCATTAGGAGCTCTTATAATGTTTTCATATTCAAATAATATTTGTAAAGAGTTTTTTTGTCTTTCCCATATATTGATAAATAATTGATGGAAAGCAGCTAAATCAACTATATGATTGGAAGGTAAATCTTTAAACCATTTCTTTACACCTCCTGCTAATGTTTGTGCAAACAATCTCATTTGAACATCAGCTTCATCAATTTCATGTAATTCAAATTAATCAGTCATTTTGTTTACATGTTGTTGGGTAGTATATTGACCTATACCATCAAATTGAAAGATTTTACTTTGGTAACCCTAGGGTATGGCATGTAATTGATCTGGTAAGGCCAAAGGAGCATATCTGGCTACCATGGCTATTATTCTAGCTTGGCTAGGAGGTAAATTTGTGGTGCTTGGTGATGAGGTTGAAGTGCTTGCAGATGAACTTGGAACACTAGAAGATGAACTTGGAAATAAGGTTGAAGTATTGGAAAATGTAGCAGAAGTGCTAAAATATGAACTTGAAGTGTTTGGAGATGGAAATAAAACTCTAGGTTGAAGAGAAAGGTTGGGGATGAATGATTCAGTGGAATGAAGTGTAGTGGAAATAATAGATGATGTGGTACTAAATAAAGATGAATTTACAGAATTTGAAGGAATGATAGAAGGCTTAGGGGTAAAAGCAGATAAAGCAACTAATTCAACAGAATATTGAAGATAGGCTTCATCAATATCCTTAATCAAAGTTGCAGTCAAAGCATCAAGTTTATCAAAAGGTTCTAGAGCTTGTTGATTTGAATCAAGTGAAATAGTCTCCTTCTTTGTTTCAATAAATTGAATAAAATTAGGATCTATTACACTATCATAGATTGAATTTTCAAATTTAGTTCTAAACAAAGAGTGTTCAAATGATAAATCGAATTCAATATCTTGTAAGCTTGATAATTCTTTAGGGAGTGAATTTTCTTTGATTAATTGACTAATACTTCCTAGACTTTCTAATTTTTTGGTTTTTCTTAAAATTCTGTCAAGATCATCAACAATTTTAGTAGGCTATGGATCAAGATGAGCCCTAGTATAGTATGTTCTTCTAGAAGCCAAAATTTTAATTTTTAATGAAAAACCTTAACAACCCTAAAGCAACCTTAAGGTGAAAAGATGAGGAAAAATGTTTCTTTTAAGGTTTATTTAAACTAAGGATTGATTTCCCCAGTATGGTTGCCAGTATGTTATCACTCCAGTAATTCCTAGGGTTGTTATGTTTTGTTTAAACAAATATTAGAGGTAACTATAGACCTACTTTTGAGATCAGGATCTAGCCTTCCTAATTCTCAGAGAGGGCTCTCTCTTTATGATTTAACTTTGTTGTTTTAATTGATTTTAGGCTAGCTATGTAAGATTGATTGGTTTTGATTTTGTTTTGGTGGTGGAATTACTAATTTAGATGGATAGATGTCTGTATACTTTCCATTGGGATATGGAGTCAATGTATCAAGGTCAAAATAGGACAAAATAAAGTTCTAAAGGAAGTGTTAATAGGGCAAGGTAGCTGAGTAAAATCAGATCTTTTAGGCTAGATGGTGAAGTGGTTTTCAGTAGGGATCAAGGAGCAGTTAAGGATTCCTTTAACCGGATAATGAAGGAAGATGACATAAGTCAATCAGGATGGGAGAGAAATTAAGGATTCTCAGATCCAGATATCAGAAGAAAACATTAAAATGAATAACAGTTTAGAACAGAGTGTACTTAAACAAATTCTGCAATAATATACCTGTTATAACATTTAAATTGGAAAACATGCAAGTTTATGGAATACTTAAGGAAAAACATGAACAATTGAAAGATACTTGATTGAAGTGGCTCAACACATGAATCCTGTAATGCAATGCCTTTATTACTTGTTCTGTTTTGCTGACTTGAAAATGGTACAATAAACCCTCAAGTATTTTTATCAATTACAACTATAGAAATGTTTAGGAATCCACACTCAATACTTCAAATTATGAAGTATTTATACAAAAACTAATACAAAATATCCTAAAACTGATTTAGGAATTATTCAAGGGAAATAAAATATCTTCATGCAAGAAGATAGAGACACCTATGTAACTAATGCAAGTTGTCCCTCTTTTATTGATTTGTTGTTTGCTTTTTGATCTTTTGCTACTTTATCTCTCTAATTGTTGCTTTACGCTAGCTGCCTTTTATCTGTTGAGTGTATTTTATGTTGTATTTATCTTTAAAATATATTCTTCATTGCCTTTAATTGCCTTTCATCTTTATTTGCCTGCTTTGTTACTATTTAACTTGTTTCTCTTTTACCATGAATGCTCTGTTTTCACATTTAACCTAGACCACTCTTTCTTACTTGCTTTTACATTCACTATCACTGTAAATCATATAACTTTTACCAAGCCTCTTCATCTGGTAGTTTGATTTTTACCATTCTCTTGTAAATCTCATAAGCCTCTGTGTATTTTGAAAAAGTAGGCTTGTTTATAAAGAGATGATTTACCTCATGCTGGAGGTAAAAGAGATTTTCAAATGTATGATAGAGTACTTTGCCTATAGGAATTCCTTTCATGGAGGAATTGTTGGACTGTTCTTTAGCCACTTCTCTGATTTTCTTGTCATAGTATTCATGCTTCATTAATCTGTCATTGATCACCAAAGGATTAGGCAAACCTTTCTGCCTCAAAACAACAAATTTGACCATGAATCTGGTTATTGCAAGCTCCATGTTTTGACACTTGTCTTCAAGTTGTGTCATCAAGTTCCTCTTGGAAATTACCTTTCTTACCTCTAATATTGTTTTAGTTTTGTCACTTATGCCAATTTCTTCTAATTCTTGTTTGTTCTTGGAATTAAGAAACTTTATTATTTTAGTGGCCTCTTCTGGTTTCTTCCCAAGTTCTTCTTTGAATTTCTGGATTGCATCACTTTCCTGTTTTATCAAATATTTTTGCTCAAATATGACTTGGATGGAAGGAAAAATATCGTTAACAGAGTTAATGATATTAACCCACAACTGCTATTTTTCTTGGGCAAGTGTTTCTTTCAATGTCAATTATTTCTCTAACTTTTGTACTCTATCAGTCACCTTGTTTGACTTCTGTGTTTCTGATTTATGCATGATTTGTACCAACTTATTTTCATCCTCTAGACTTTTTATTTGTTCTTTAAGTCTATTAATCTCATTTGTTTGGATTGAAATGTTAGCATGGCTTTGATCAATTTACCTGCCTCATCATTGGGATGAGCTCCTGTTGTTGAATTTGTTTTTGGTGTAGTTGAAGCTGATGTAGCCACTGAAACTGCTGTTGCCACTAGAGCTGATGAAGTAGATGGAACTGCTGTAGTAACTGCGGGAATGGAAGTGACAGGGATTGCTTCCATGCTGGCCTTCTTTTTATTTTGGTCTCCATCTCTTCCAGTTGAGCTGTCCACTGAATGATGAAATTCATCATTTCATCTTTCTGACTTTCATTCTCCAAAACTTCCTTAGTTTGTGGATGTTCAGTGGGAGGAAATTTTAGTTGTTTTTTCAATGCAACAATGTCTGCATTCTTCTTCTCAATGATCTCTTCTACTACTTTGATGTTCTTTGGATCATATCCAACCTCCATGAAAGATTCTTCAAGTGATTTGATTATGTTATCCTTTTCTTGTGAGGATGCTTTCTCTAGTTTTAGATGTGCTTTGATATTCTCTAGAGAATTTTGTAGCTTTTGTACACATAGCTTTGTTGGTCATAGTAGATTATAGCATTTCTCTTGCTTGCTTATGGAACTCAATTTGATATATAAGATGAACATCTTTAGCCATGACTTCAAATGTTGTTTTCCTGTAGTCTAATGATGCCTTTGGAGACTGTACTGTTGGCTGCGAAAAGGTCATCTGAATCTTCCTGGTTTTATAATCAAAGGTAGAAAGAAACCTGTTCTCGTCACTAGGTGTCTGTTTCCAGTATTGTGCATAAGTCACAACTTTAAATGCCTCATTCCTTAATTTGATTTCTTTATATTTTTCCATTATATCCTATGCTTTGTCCACTAGTTTTCTTGATGAATATACCTCCACACTGTGTTGCCTCTGAATAATTTGAGTATTAGAGGTTGATGGCTGATGAGTTTCCTCTGAAACTACTGGAGGTGCATTCAGCTTGGGCTTCTTCCTGTACATTAGTTTGAATTTGGTTTCAGTAGTGGTCTCAACAGAGTATGAACCTTCTTCTCTTGGCCTTTTTGAGTTCCTATCTTGTGGGGCTGGAGTTTGCAAAATGGAACTAGTATCACCTTGCTTCTCTACCTCTTGCAAAGTATTTTCCAACCACTCTGACTGGTTGGAATACTTTTCAATCTCTGGTTTGGACTCATGAAAAAAAGGAGTTAATTTAAATTTTACTCTTAACTTGATGATAACTCCCAAAGGATCTTACTACCCTTTAAAACTATCACTAAACTTGAATTCCTGTAGACACTTTTCTACTTGTTGACCAGCATTCCTGTTATTGCAAATGAAAGGACCATGCTGGTTTTTTCTTTTGAACTGAGTTTTCTTCTTTGCTAACATAAAATTAATCTCATCTGAGTTTAGGATCTGCCTGATATATTCTAGTGCAAATAACCTCATATGGAGGTATTTGGGGAGCTTGTATGGAGAGAGCTGACATCCACATACCCTAATTTCAGTGTGGTTTTGGTATAAATACCAGTCTCTTGTTCTACTGCATTCAGAAAATTGTAAGACCTTCTTTATCTCATCACTGACTCTTGGTTGAATGCTACTGCTTAGCATGTTGACAATTGGATAAACAAATGCATCAATGAAGTCCTTGTAGGTAAATTGTGTGGAATTATTTCTGATTACAAAGTCCAAAAGAATTATTGGACAAGTCATTCTCCGTGTCCAATTTTTGGAGGCTTACTCAAACTCACTGGAAATACAAGAACAATCGAAACAACCGATGAATACGGCACTCTTCCTCTCGGGTAATTTAACTAATTGCTCATGTATGGCATTTGATAAGTATTGAGCAAAGTTAAATGTAGAAGCTGAAGGCTGTCCTGGGCAGAAAATGGACAGAAAACCTAAGATAGAAGCATCTACATATTCATCTGTGAAGTATCCTAGAATGCAAGACAACATTGTGACAATATGTCTAGTTCTCTCTGAGAAAATTGAAGCTGAATAAGGAGGGTTACTCTTTGGGGTTTCCACTGATGGAGGAAGAAAGGTTTGGAAGATTTGAAACCTCTTGGGAAAGTCCAGCTTTAAATATAATTCAATGAGGGTTTCAATAGACAATGGGGCTTGATCAAGCTTGGGTTGGATCTGCAACATCTGGTTTATGGATTCTGCAGTGATTGTGAACAAAATCTCTTTTCTTGGGGTTACTAGGGCTCTTTCATTAGGCAAGTAATTCATTTGACAGAGTCTGATGATTTATGGAAACTGGAAGGCTTGTGGGAAAATATATTTAGGCAAATTTGATTCCCAAAGGTAGATATCATCAGCCTGGCCTATGGATTTATCATGGCTCTAGCAGTGGATGTCCAAAAGGTTGAAATCAGTGATTGTGTTAATGATTTTGAAGTCTTTGTCTGCAAGGGGGGTATGTTCAACACCTATTACAGGGGGTTGCAGAGGATTAACAGTCACATTGCCCTGGGAAGCCATAAATTTGTTTATTTTAATCAATTTCTTACTTTATTGCTTAAGAAATGGCTTCGGGAGACTTAGGATTACCTGTGAAATAGAGTTTTCAGTCTGCAGAGAAGGTTCTGGTTGCAGCAGAGGCTTTCTTGGTCTTATAAAGCTTTAGACTAAGTTGGCAACGGCTCTAGTAACAATATGTTTCAATCCTAGTCTGAAATGGCTTCAAAATAGGTCGACACCGGTCTGAATGGCTTCAAAAGAGGTCAGCAAGGCTTCTTTGTGGCTTCTTCTCCGCAATTCACAACAGAAATAGATTGACTAATTGGATTTCAAAGTCAAATTAGCTGTTATTCTAATGGTTTTCTTTGCCTTTTCTACATCTATTTAAACTCAACGACTGATCTGATCTCTCACCTAATCCTGATGATGAACCACATTGGTTGGTTCGAAACGCGTCGATTTTGTTCATTGTAATGTGATTATTACCGAAAGATTTCTTCATAATTTATCGATGGATCACAAAAGCCAAAAATCTATTAAAATCATAAGGTGTTGGGTCAAATTCAAATAGCGTGGTATCCGTCGTACAACATAATGGGAGTATGGTGGTTATTTCACTTGAAAAGGCGAGTTGGTGGTTTCGGGCGAGGGAGTGCGATAAACTGTAGGGCTGCCACCATTAGGGGAATTTTGAGGTCTAAAATGGGCCTCCTAAGGAAATAATAAAATAATAGCTAAACCAATAAAATAATATTTATGAATTTTCAATTCACTTTTTGCACCACAATCCATGTAACCATAGTTAAATTCAATTCAAAAGTTGTACCAAAATAAAATTAATAAAAAAATTGTATTGATGTGACTATAAATAAGAATGAGCTTTTCAATAAAAACTTATTATCATTGAACAACTAATGCATTTTTCCTTTGTACTTAAATAACTTAAAATAAAATCTAAATCTAAATTTATAAATTCTTAATTATATTATATGCTACTAATTAAAATTTATATTATTTAAATTGTATTATAACATGTAATTAATATACTATATAAAAAAATATAATATAATATAATAAATGTATAGGGATATGCATTGTTTCTTTCAAGAAATATCAAATGATAATAACATATTTTTATTCAAAAAGTATGAAATGACATTTATTATGAGTACTTTATTTTGACTTTAAAAGTACTTAGAGTACTACCATGGTTAACCATGATTTTTTATCCACCATTGAGAATGTGACAAGTAAGTACCTTTAACTCAAGTAATGCCACTTCAACCATTAGGGATGATGTCATCCCCTAAAATGTGATTGGTTCTCATAAAGTGAATTTTGATTGTACATTTTCCTTAGGAGGCCCATTTTAGACCTCAAAATTCCCCTAATGGTAGCAAGGGAGCGGGGGTGCGAAATCACCCATTTCGCAACCCCCCAATGGTTTTAAACATCGGCTATTTGAGAATGCGAAATGGATCGGGAATGGTCGAAACTTGGTAGCGCCAATCAGACGGTTGGATGATGTGGGGTGCTTTGATAGGCGGGGCTGAGATTATTATATGCGATGGCGTTATTTAAAGTGGGAGTGAGGAATATGTATACAGGGAAGCGAGTTAATATGCAGGGATGGGTTAATTAAAAATGGGCCTGGGAACATACATAAACTATAGGTTTAAATTAATATGAAGGAAATTAATATGATATGGGACCTGAGATCATATTAAAGCAAATGATTTAAAATGAATGGTGGGTTAATGTAATATGTATGCGGGAATTAAAAATACACTAGGGATGAGTTAAAATAACACCGGGGAGGGTTTTTTTGCAGTGGGGCCCGAAATTATTTTAAATATTTAAAACTTAGGATAAGTGGTTTTAGTGTTTTTTAATGAAAAGAGGAGTTAGTAAAGGGAAGTTACTTTTTCAAAGGAAAAATGGATTTTTGACTAGGGAAAGGGTTTTTAGGAAGGGAAAATGGGTGAAATAAAGGGAAAAGGTTAGTATGAAGGGAAAGGGATATTTTACAAGGGAAAATGCCTTTAAAGAGTGGCAATAAGGCTTTAAGCAAGGGAAAGGGAATTTTGGGGGATGATAGTGATATGAAATGACCAATTGATGCTCTCCATTACTTGTGAAATTAATCTACCTACCCATCATTTACCCTAACATTTTTTCTTCATTTATTGGGTGCATTTGAGCTTGTTAACCTTGTTTTTTTTTTTTTTAATAATCAAACTAATCTACTTCTAACCTTATAACTTCCAATGGCTCAAATTAAACTGATGAGCTCATTTTATTCTCTACCCAACTACTGATTTGCCAAGATTTAATAGTTTGGCCAGATCTTTATTCACTAACTATCATTACTTGAAATTTAAAGCATGAATGAAACAAGATTAAACTCTTTGATCCTCATTACACTAGTACATTTGGGGGAAATTTCGACACTTGGTTCCGACGCTTTTGACCAAATGTCGGAAATTTCCCCAAATTTTTTCAATCCCGCCTGAAATCGTCGCTATACCGACGTTTATAGAAAAGTGTCGCAATACTGACACTTAGAAAAAGTGTCACAATTGCGACGTTTGGAGGAAGACGTCGCAATTGCGACACTATGCCCCAAAGCATCGCTATTGCGACGACTGCCTCCAAACGTCGCAAGTGCGACACAATGTCTAAGTGTCACAATTGCGACGTTTGGAGGCATCCGTTGCAATAGAGACGCTTTGTCCGTCGTCGGTATACCGACACTTATATGTGTGCTACATAAAAATACGAAACTTATATACGCGCTACATAAAAAATATTTTATTAAAAATACGAAACTTATATCCGTCGCAATAGCTACATTAACGTCTGATATCACGTGCGCATTCGCCCTCCGCTCTTGCAGAACAACATTCGCCCTCAGCTCTTGCAGAACAACATTTGCCCTCAGCATTCGCCCTCAGCTCTTGCAGAACAACATTCGCCCTCAGCGTTCGCCTTGAGCTCTTGCAGAACAGCATTCGCCCTCAGCATTCGCCCTCAGCATTTGCCCTGAGCTCTTGCAGAACAACATTCGCCCTGCATTTTCCCTCAGCGTTCGCCCTCAGCTCTTGCAGAACAGCATTCGCCCTCAGCTCTTGCAGAACAACATTCGCCCTCAGCTCTTGCAGAACCGCATTCGCCCTTAGCATTCGCCCTTAGCTCTTGCAGAACCGCATTCGCCCTTAGCATTCGCCCTCAGCTCTTGCAGAACAGCATTTGCCCTCAGCTCTTGCAGAACAGCATTCACCCTCAGCATTCGCCCTGAGCTCTTGCAGAACATCATTCGCCCTCAGCATTCACCCTGAGCTCTTGCAGAACAACATTCACCCTGCATTCGCCCTCAACTCTTGCAGAACAACATTCGCCCTGCATTCGCCCTCAGTGTTCACCCTCAGCTCTTGCAGAACAGCATTCACCCTTAGCTCTTGCAGAACAACATTCGCCCTTAGCTCTTGCAAAATGGTAAGTTCTTATTGCAGGCCCTTCCTCCTATAGTAGGGTTGACTCTATTTGGGTTTTTTTGGTCAATTCCATTAGATTGTGTTAGGCTGTAGGGTTCTCTCTAGATGTTAAGAATCAAGATTCAATACCCTCTATTATCTTCATCACCCAATACAAGATTTAAATTTTTCCCAAAGAAACACTTATTAATTTGGCAGCCATTATTTCTCCCTGCTTTAAAAACCCTACATTTAAATGAAAACAAGCATTTCATTTCAACTACAAAAATTTATTAGTGTTCAAATGTACATGTGTGCATCACTTGTGTAGGTTATTCCTTTTCCACTTTCACATTATCCAAGAATGTGTGCAGTATAGTTCATATTTTTTGTGATTTAGATTATCTTGAAAAAGGAAAGGTAAATTATTTCCCATGGAAAAATAAGGTTTTCCCTTTTTACTACTGGAAATGGTACAACAAAGTTCCATTTCTACTCGAAACTCCTATGAAACAGGAACCAAATAAAGGCCATATTCTCAATGGACATCATTTGGCTTTGAAAATGGCCATTGCACCGTGTTGTTTCTTATATTACATCACGATAGTTTCTTAGGTCATTTCTTGTTTCTTGAGATGAAAAACAACCAAAGAAATTGTGAAGATCCTTTCAAGAAATAAATGACCATTTCCCAATCATATCTCAACTATTTTTTATTTTATTCAGTGGTTGCTTACTTTGAGAAAAATTTGACACTTTTATAAAGAGTATAACATAAAAACACAAAATGGGAAGGAATTGATGAGGTAGATGACCTTTAGTTGTTGTCAATTAAGAATTGATAATACATGATGCATGTTCTGTACTACAAACTAGATTCCTTCCTGGAGTTAGGACACAAAGTATTGAATCAAAGTTGTAGTTTCTAACTTCTTGTATTGGTTCATCAATATTGAAATTCAGACATTGCATGTCTTCATTGCTTCATGTTTGAATAATTTGCATCATATCGTACAATAGGAAATTAGGAATTATGATTATTATTACTTTATGGATCCGTTAAGTTACTTTTAAGTTTGCATGGTTTAGTGTGAAATTATTCTAGTGTGCCCCTAGGCCCAGGTGAAGGAATGCCAAGGACTGAGAACCCTAGTTTTTAAATGGTATTGTTTATTATACCCAAAAACCCCTCAACATCACTTCTTATTAGTTCTTAAAAATAGTGTTGTAAACAATTTGAGAATTGATATAGCAAAATATCGCACTTCTCAAGATAAATTCCTAAAGCTAAAGTGTGATACCATGTGTAATTCAATAGCCCCATTGTCACCTCACCAACCTCTTTTCACTTCGGGCTAGCTCTCCTCCAACTCAAGGGGGGTTCTCCCTAGTAGATGTTAGGGGTCTAATGGCCCAACCAAACCAAGTCAAGAGCCCCCTAACTCTCTATGTTTACTACTATCAATCAAAATATTGAACAATAGGGTCAGACATGCATCCTGAAGATAAAATTGCCAGAGTATTTTTGGGTAATTTCAAAGGGAAAGTCCCCAAACACATATAATCAAGGAATTATAATGTGATTTCAAACATTAAATATCAAAAAAATTGTTTAAAGGATATTGAAAGGAAAAAGGTGATGGAAGATAGAAAGTGCCTTACTTAAATGCTCTAAGGATTTTTCAATAGTTGTTCCAAAAGCTTCACTTCAAGGCCCTTCAAGATCATCTCCAACAATGCTATACCATCAGCTTCAACAATGTTGCTCCAAAAATGTCCTCAAGGTCTTCACAAAAAGTTTACTAGAAGTTGCTCCAACAATATATTCAATAAGGTCTTCATTGCCAACTCGTCTCTTGTTTGGGTGCCTTAATGTGCAATGACATGTTTCCAGGACTAAATTCAATGCAAGGCATATTTGAAACTCTAACTCTGTCTTCCGGTGTCTTATTAGAAATTATTTCAGCTTTCATTTTGTGTTTTCAAGTTAGATATTGTTTTCAAGTTTTTACATTTATAATTTTATTGCAATGTGGTAGAATGATCAAGGCAGTACAGGAACAACCCCGAGACGGGATGATCGCGGAAAGAGGCCAACAGAAGAACATGTAAAGTGCCAACATTTCTCTATCTTCAGGTATTTTAGTTATTTACATAATTGAAATAATATTAATTTTGTTCAAATATGCAGACACCTAGCCATGGTACGCCTGATGATTCCCTCTTTGAGGAAGAGCTTTCTTCATCCCTATCTCTAGTGTTCTTGTTGTGAAAAAAGGCACGAGATGCAAGGTTGGAATTTAATACTTTGATAGATGCGCCTCAAACACCTGAAACAGAAGAGAGGATAAAACATCTTATGAGCCATCTAGAAATATATCAGGTAATAATAAAAAGTCAAAAGGATATTTTTTTTGTTCTGCATGAGATGAATTGTGATAGCTTGATTTTTAATTTTTACATTGACTAAACTAACAAAAAGTTCTTTTGTATGTAGCGTTTTCTGGCATTTGCTGAACCTGGTGTTGGTGGTAGTGGGACACAAGGGAAAGAGATTTCCCAACAACCCTCTCGTACACCTTCTACTCCTTTAGGTGCTAGCCAAGAAACACACCCTGCCCAAGCTGACACCCAGCCAACTGCTGAACGTGTTGGCAATGATGAGGCTGATATGGCCAACTACATTATTGCGTTTCCTGGAGCTACACGTGTCACCTCCACAGGGACCATTAATGGCACGTTGTTGGTGAACGATGAGGGTGTCCCTATAAAGCATGTACAACTCCCAGGTAAATTTTAATATTTTAACTATTTCGTGTACTTTATCTAAAACATATTTATCATGATTTTTATTTTTAAATTAATGATAATATCTTCTTTTTCTTTTGGTTTTATTCTGTGTAGGAAACAATGAGTTCTACAGGATTCTGGAGAGCCATGTGTTGGTAATTTTTGGCCCAACCATACGTACAGGGTGGAATTCCTAGAATTCCAACCTGAAAAAAGAACTTCTAGATTATCTAGAAGCCCTTTTTGGGGTCGGCACATTTGACAGAACAGCGGTGGCTCGGGTAGCCGACAAATATTTGAAATATACTAGGGACACCTATAGGACGCAATTGAAATTTAACCCTAGATACGAGCGTCCTCTCACAGTTCTAGAGAGTGAGTGGAGAGCACTCATCCATGACGGAAAAGAGAAAAGGGCAAAGAAAGAAGGAAAAATGCCAACTGGACCCGCAAGGTAAATTACAACTTTAATTCAATAGCTTTAATTTTCTCTATGTCTAAAATAAAAGTGTGCTACATCATATCTGTTATAGCATCATTTTTCACCCTCATGTGATTCATGATTGTCTCTTTGGCCTTGGGCACCCATTCCCATAAACTTGAATAAAGTTCATAAAAAACAGTGTTTAAAATCCCATACGCGGGTATGCCCAGACTTTTCCACGTGTATACACGAGTCCATAGATACTTTTCCGCATATGCCATTAAAATCATTAAAAAATATACAAAAATCCCTATTTTCGAGGCTGGGTTTATGGTTATTTCCATAATTCAACCACCCCAGCCCATGGCCAACTATTTCTAATAGATTGAAACTACTTTGAGGGAGTATAAAATCCCCTCATGTGCATGGCCTAAGGGAGGGAGAAAATTATAGACATTATACTCTGTTGGAGCCCAATTCAAGTCTGATTTCCCGTGCCTCCTGCACTTCCTAGATTTTTTACACGAAACCCTTGTTTCCTGGAGATGTTCATCAGCTTATTTGTCATCTCGTGTGCACAAGTCTCGAAAGAATCCTAGTGAGGCAAGGGCGGGACGAATCCAGACGATGGTCTGTTCGAAGATCGTGGAAGGATTCAAGTGATCTCTCCATCTTTCTATTATTGTACATGCTGTTCGTAATGAAGAAGAACCATCTTGTTCCCGAATTCACGTGTTAATATCTGCTTGCATATGTGAAAAGATTGTTAATTAAGCATTTATTATTGTTTATATGATGTTTCACATGGATTACATTGACATTTAGGAGAAATATATGCTGTACAACTAGATTTTCGTGCATGTTCCTTCTTGATTTCCAGGTTGAATAGAAAGAAGGGTTGCTGGGGGTTTGGACCCCGCAGGATCTACATCAAACGTAGGACTTACGGGTGAGTTCTACAATCTATAATATCTAGTTTTTAGCGTACAAGTTTGGTTGTGTGAGTCTTTCTTGAATAGCATGCCCTGATCTGTGGAGGTTTTTGACCCAACGACCTCTAGGGAGTTATTTCCCGAAACAGAATTGGCGACTCCGCTGGGGATCACATTTTTGTGATTCCCCTGTTGGCTGGTTTCAGCTATTTTAAAGGTTTCCAACAGTTTTAATCATTGTTTCCAGTCCAGTTAGTTTTTTCTCAGTCAGACTAAAGACCTGGTTCTTTAGCCAGGCTTGATCATTTTTATTTTTCATTATTTACGTTTCCATACACTATTTTTCCTATACACAGACGCGTATACACACAGGTTTTGTCAAAGGGAGTCGCGTATACGCGTTTTTCCTTTACCACAGTCGCGTATGCACGCTTGTTTCAAAACTGCTAAGTAGCGTATGCCTGGGAAAATTTTGAAATTTTTGATTTTTTGACTTTTTGGTCTTGTCTGCCTGTGGAGACCTATTCCTGCAGTGTCCTTTTAGTCTCTGGATTGTGTTGAAGGTGGTTATTGGTCTTTTTCTCTCTTGTTTGGTTGAAGACTGGCTCATTTGGCAAATCTTGTTTTTTTTAGTGCTTGCATTTCTGGTTCGAGTACCAAGATCTCTTTCTGGGGATTCTTGGCTGTTATGCTTAATCAGAACAGAGAGTTTCTGCTCATATGCTCTTTCCTCACTTTATGTTTTGCCTTGCACTTTAATTTTTGCTTGATTTTCGGTTGGTTTTCTTGATTTCATTTGACTAGGACTTGTTGCAATTTTTGAGGAGTCATTTTTGGGTCTTTGAAGTTTTGTTTGCTGCAAGATTGTGCTATTATTCTGGGCTGAGTTACTGAGTTTCTTATAAATCTTGCTACTAAGTGGCACTATAAGATTTGGATCATTTTTTTTGAAGTTTTGCTTGAAATTCAGAGATTGTTTGGCTTGGGAATTAGATAGTTCTTCTTGGTCTCTTTGAAATCTTCTTTTTATAAAATTCAAAATCTCAAAAACATTTTGTTTTGCCATTGCCTTTGTTTTGCATTTTTGTTTTGGTTTCTTTCCATCTTTTAAAGCCTTGTTGAGATTTATTACCTTTTGTTTCTGACTTGATTTGGGAAGGGAATTTTCATTGGTTTCTTTCTCTTGTTTCGAGCATATTTTGGTGTCTTTATACTGAGATTTTTTGATTTGGGAACTGGCTTTGTGGACAACCGGAAAAGTGACAGAACTGGAGGATTCTTGGGAATTTCTCTTTGCTTTGTTAGATTTTTCATCTTAGAATTGACATGCTCTTAGTAATTTTCATTAGGTGCACTTAAACATTTGTAGACTTTTTCATAAATTTTGCGAGTGTGAGGTTTGATATCTGAAAAGAAAAAATAGTCTCGTAGAACCCGTGTAGAAATTTCTTTTCATCGAAAGGAAATTACTGCATCTGCATGTAGTTTGGTTTTCATTAATTTATTTTCTGCGTCATAAAACATCACGAGTTTCATTTCCATATTCCCTTGACTTAATATAACAGCCAACTAAAATAAGCGCATTAATGTAAAAACAACTAGCAAGTTTTTTATTAAGTGTCATACATCAACTAGCTAGGTTGTAGGGCCTTGGATTAGGTGAGTTGAGAGTTAACTCTCCAAGGCCGCTCAAACTAAAAACATAGAAGTTTATTAAATGAGAGAAATCCAACACCGTTAGGTGGACCGGGAAAGCTCTCCTCCAGAGAGTCAAGCGCAAGGGGAAGTGAAGGTTGAGAAGAGAGATACCCCCTCTTCGATTTACTGGATCTTTCCTTAAGACCGTTCTGCCTGGCTGCTGACACAGATTGGTGCCCTTAGTTGCCATTCCTAGGTATCACACAGGTGACTGCGGGGGGGAATACCCGTGGTACCTGAGGCAGACATCGTATCACTTCTGGAAGTACTTCTG